>CM039523.1:1386320-1618393 GCA_022433055.1 Begonia peltatifolia
TTACGGGTTTTTTTAAAAAAAAACCAAAATTTATGGGTTTTTTTGAAAAAGACCCAATTAGAAATAATTTTTTAGAAACATGTCACATAATTTAAAAATAATAATAAATAGAAAAATAAAAATTTAAATAATATCTTTATAAATAAATTAATTAAACAAGAGACATGGTCACCATTGCATAAGCGATGTTGAAAGGTCTGCGCCTGCGCAAGAACTCAATCTGAAAGTGCCTCTCTAGGCTGGTCAACTTCCTACCGAAGTTCTTTCGGTTTGATCGAGGATAAAGCACTTGATAATTACAGCCTTTTGAATTTGGATTAGACGTTGAATGGTCTTCTTCTGCTTAGTCAATTGTTTTCGTTTGAAAATCGGGTTCAGTTCTGTCGCTGTCGTTGATTTGTTTTTTGTTTCCTTTCAGACACGTCGCCCCGACCCCTCTCCCTGCTTGATCAATTTTGTGTTTTTTCATTCTGAGTGCTGGCATTTTTATCTTTCGTCTTTCTCGTTTTCTCTTCAATTTCTTATCTGGGTTTGTTTTATTCCGATTCTTTCTGCTCCTTTGTACCCAAATCTTGAATGGGTTTTCTTTCTTTGAGATAGTTTCCATCTTTCTAACCTGATTTTCCACCCAAATCTACTCGTTTTGGCAAACTTTTCTTGCCATCGTTGGGTTTGATCTCTCAAGTTTTGTTGGTGCTGAGATTTTAACCTTTCAAATATGAAGTGTTTCTTCAATTTCAGGGAGAAGTTCAGGGCCAAAAGAGCGGCGAAATCAGCTCCGGAATCAAACCAACACAGCAAATCAATTAATGGGGATAAAAGTGGTGGGTCTGAATCAACTAAATCGTTTCCTTCCTCACGAACCATACCTGAATTGTACAAAGAGAACGAGCATTTGTCAAGAGTTTTCTCTCTCCAAGAGCTCAGAGATGCTACAAATAATTTCAGCATGCTTCTAAAGATTGGAGAAGGGGGTTTTGGAAGTGTTTATAAAGGAAAAATAACGCCTGCTAATGGTCAGGGTGACTCCATTGTTGTTGCTATAAAAAAGCTTAATCAAAATAGCTTGCAGGTATTGCCTTCTTTCTCATCAACAAGCTTAACCATGGTTTAACCTGCACTATACAAATGCAAAATAGACATTAATTTTGGAGATAAATTTTCTTTTTCAAATGTAGGGTCATAAGGAATGGCTCGCAGAAGTTCAATTTCTGGGTATTGTTAGTCATCCAAATCTTGTAAAACTCATCGGATACTGTTTCGATGACGGAGAAAGAGGAATTCAACGGCTTTTAGTGTATGAATTCATGCCAAATAGGAGCCTAGAAGCACATCTTTTTAACAAATCTTTGCCTGCTTTGCCTTGGAAAACAAGATTGCAGATTATTCTTGGTGTTGCTAAAGGATTGGCTTATCTACACGAAGGATCAGAAGTTCAGGTACAAATTAATCACCGTCACCTGTTTTATATTTTAATAAGTTTATATTTCAAGTTAATATTTTGAAGTACTGTGGTTAGATCTTCCGAATACATTTTTTAGAGCGTCTTTGAATCCTTGATTATTAATTTCTTCGAGTAAAGAATTGGAAATAAGCTTTTTCTGTTTGCATTGATTGAAAAAGGTCATATATCGAGATTTCAAATCCTCCAATGTGCTATTGGACGAGTTCTTCAATCCGAAGCTATCAGATTTTGGACTCGCAAGAGAAGGTCCAACGGGCAATCATACTCACGTATCGACAGCTGTAAGCAGTACAACTCCATCGATCATGCATGAAATTATTTGATTTTCGAAAAGCTAGACTCTACCAGATTTTAGACATATTTTGATTATTTCAGCAGCCCAACAATCGGTTATCACGCAAAAATCTATATAGAAATACCAAAAGATATCTAGTTTAAGCGAAATGAAAAATGGAGATTCAACACTTTATCAGGAAGTATGTTCTTAAGTTGCATGCTTTTGTGCCAGGTGGTTGGGACATATGGATACGCCGCCCCAGAATACATGGAAACTGGCCGTCTAACGAGCCAATGCGATATATGGAGTTTTGGTGTGGTGCTCTACGAGATTCTCACGGGTAGGCGAGCATTGGAACGAGGACTTCCAACACCTGAGCAGAAACTCCTAAATTGGGTGAAAAATTTTCCACCAAACAGTAGGAGGTTTGGTCAGATAATTGATCAAAGGCTCAAAAACCAGTATTCAACTAATGGAGCTCGCAAAGTCGCCTACTTGGCGGACAGATGTCTGAGCAGAAATCCTAAAGACCGGCCTGCGATGCCGGAGGTGGTAGAAAGTCTGAAACAAGCATTGCAAGATTCGTAGTTCTTTCAGGAATCAATCTGAGTTTTATTTATTTATTTATTTTTTGTGGGTGATGAAGATCGTTAAGCTTGATTTACTGAACTTATGCGAATGTATATATACATGTATACATATACACTTGCGAAAACGGACAAAATATTTTTTGCCGTGAATTCTGAAACTGTTTGATATGAGAAGTTCAATCTCATTTTGTTGGACAGTTGCTTTGCTTGGAATCGAAGATATTTCCTTCAGTTTCTTGTCGCTGAAAAATCCGATGTAAAGATCAGAGCCAATCCAGTTCGGCTACTTTGATAATCTCTGATATCTCCTTCCTCCTCTCGTGTCTCTCTAATATTTGTGCATAAGCAATGAGGGGAAGAATCACAACCCTCCAGCGAGCTCAAATCCGGCGGGTGTTGTCGCTATTTTCACCTGCTGTACCATGTTTTCCCCGCAAAAATCTCCGACATTTCATCGACATGGATGAAATTGGATTGGTGATTTGATTTTTTGTTGAAGAAGATTATGCTGGTACGTTTTACTGGTGGATATTTACATGGAGCATTTAGATTTTAGTAAACTCGAGTTAAATTGTCACTAAAATAAAGAGAGACTAAAAATAAATACTATATAAGGATACATATGAAACAGTTCAACTTCTCTTTGACATCAGTGAAAACAAAGCTGAACATCTCCATAACTAAGATTAAAACAAAGTACATCACAGATAACACAAATCAGTGGATAACTATCAGCTAAATTCATTCTCATTCTCATATTTTTCATAGTTTGTCCGGTGTTGTTCTCTTGAGTAGTCGTTGAGTGTCGAGTTCAATTATCTGTGACCGGAAATGCGGATCCAATTCTGTTTCCCAAGCGATAGCATTTGATGTTGATTGGATATGGACCGAGTTCGACATGGTTTTCCTCTCCACCCATATAAAAACAGAGGGTATATAATGCAATCTCAAATTCAGGGCTCACTCCAACCAAAATGCTTGATACAGATTTAAGCACGCCATTCCATTCAAACTGAATTGTAAGCAACTGGGTTTCCGAGTCAGGCTGCAATTTATATGATCAATATGAAAATTAAAGATTATTCTCAGGCATCAATGAAGAAAAGGAAATACTACTAGAAAAAAAAATGAGGAGCTATCAAAATGCTACATAACTCCAAAATTTGTGCATATTATAAACTTTGAGACCCTACCCAGTTTCTATTTCCCATGAAGTAATTTCATTTCATGTTATTTTCTTTTTAATACTATCAAAATGAAATGAAGTGTCATGACATTTAGTTCAACAAAATTTATAAACAGGTAAGATTTTGGTTAATATTGCATAAAGGAGTCCTACAATTATCAAGAAAAATTGTTTGTAACATGTCGACATCTTCTCCCCTCAGATACAAATGATCAAAAGTTACTGAACGAATTACTTACAGTTTGCCCTCGTCTCCGGGGAAAAATATAGCCTCGATAATCAACGTTTCCCTTAGCTTCCTCAAGGTAAAACTGTAAAAAAAAAAAAAATGAAACATAAACATGGACACCAATTCCATATAATCAAGAATTACAAGTCTAATTCGTGATTCAAACATAAAAATTTTCAAAAACAAGAAAAAAGGATATATAATTTTGTTTCTAGAAACTTCTTATTATCTAGAACCATGTTGGGTAGCAGTTTTCAAACCACAAGTCAAATAACAGAATCACTAAACTATCCTGGCAAAATTTTCTAAATCCAATTCAAATACCAATTTTGACATACTAAGTATATGATAGAAATCAGCTACCAAACATAGTAAAAACAATTCTACAAGTGCTGATTGGATGAATCCATAAAAAGACAAACATATCACAATTTATACCTGGAGCCAGTTGTGGAATCCTGAGACCTCATCTTGGCCACAATGCTTGATTTCACCAACAAAAACATGTTCAAACGCTGAAGAACAACTGGAAGTTCCGCCCCGGCCATATAGATCAAACCAGAGACTGCTCAATATTCTTTTAAAAGCTTGGTAGTTATCAGATACAATGCCATTAGATGAGAGGTACTTGTAAAGATACTTAATCGGTGCCGTTCTACTAATTTCTTCCACGAACGCTTCCTGCTCTTCCCTCTCTTCGGCCGTGACCACTTCTTTTGACCCCTGATTGGGGTTGTAATTATCCAGAAGAGAACAGAAACGAGAAAAAGTCGGCCTCTTGAAAGCATCTTCACTAACCCAACTAAAAAGGCTTCCTTGTGCCATATCATCTCTTCCACAGACCCTCTTTCCTTCACCGCAGTCAATTTCATAGTCCTTTCCTGGGACCAACCTGTTCAAATCAAGCTCCCAAAGCTTGTTACATGCTCGTGAAATGTCGGCCAGCTCATCTCTCGATGGTTCAAGATTAGACCCAAGTTCCACTTCATCAGAGTACTCTTGCTCGTTAGAAGGTCGTTTATATTGATTCCAATGGTCCTTCTGCACCTGTAAATGCATTAATTGCAGAGGTTCAGAATATAAAAACAATTGTTGTTTGGCGGAAGTGAGCACTTGTTTTTCAAATAACATAATCAGAATTGTCTAACTAATATAATGACTAGCAAAAATTATATAACATCCATAACAAGTATTGAAAGTTAACTGGCAGTATCGATCCTACAAATGGATCTTCCACAATGACTTTTAACCTCAAGGCATATGGCTTCATCGATTAATAACAATTTTACCTATAAAATATTTCAGTTTTCTTGATTGTTGCTCATTTATAGCGGTAAATGCAATCATCAACATTTGAGTTCCTTTCTGTTAACCCAAAACTGCTAGCAACATAATTAGAATCCTTAACACAGGTAAATTGCTACGTTTAAGGAAAAACTTTTAGCCTGACTAAATCACTCTTAATGATTTTTAAATAGTGATGTATGAGCAGCAGATCAAAGATTGATATTGTCATTAGATGGTCTAACTCAACCTAGAAAAAGTTTGAGTTCTAGAGATTGCTGCTTGAAACTGGAATATTTTTTGCCATCACAGTCCGGGTGAAAGAAAAAAATGTTAGAATGGATAGCATCAACCATATTTATGAAAGACAGAAGAAGTATGTTTCTTATATCATTCTTAAATATAAAAAACTAAGCGAGGAAAAACTAATACCTTGTGAGGTCTTTTAGGAGCCTTTTTTCCGACAGTTTCCCAACCATCATTGTTTTCCTCCGTATCCTCCTGAATAAGTAGTACAACCTCAGACCAAAAAGTTTGAGAAAACAAGATAATTTTACCAAACCAGAACAACTGCAACTAGATATTTTGCAACCATAATTGGTATAATAACAACTAAATCCCTGGAGAGAGAGAGAGAGAGAGAGAGAGAGAGGGAAAGGACCTTTCTGCTCCATCGGTTTCCTTGATGTACATATTGATCCTCATGCCCATACTTCTGATCCACAGTCTGCATTTACGGAAATGATTAAACAAAGCATTTGGAAATGTACAAAGGATGTAATAGAAATCGAAGTAACTACTGAATAAGAAATGTTTCAATGATATATATTTTGTTTATGTTAAAGACATGTCAATAGCACATAACGAAGTGGGAAAGAGATTTATAAATGCTAAGTCGCACTTAATATTTTTAGTAAGCTATCCCAAGAAGCCATACCAGTTTGATCATTTCCTATAAAACCAAGACATACATTGACTCTTTATTGAAAGTACTATCTTCAATGAAGACAAATTACAACATAAGGGGATAACGAAAATCTTACAATAAAAAAAAAGGCAATATCTAGCAGCTACTTCATTTCAATGAGAAAGGAACAAGAAATACAAAACTTCCTTTAACTACTTTGAAGAATAAGCCCAGCTCCTGATGAGAATCATAATTTTTTTATCTCCAAGTGTATATAGAACATGGTACAAGTCTCAGAAAACTTCAACCGTTTCATTCTACGGTTCTAGTTAAAGTGTGCCAAAAGTAGTCCAAATCTCTTAGCAGAATCAAGCACATAATATGAACAATCCAAGAATGGGAAATTATCAGACCATGTAGGTAAATTCGCATCGAAATCTTAAAAAAGATGACTCCAAGTTTCTTATCTTAATTTAAAGAAAAAATAAATAGATGTCTCAATATTATTCTCCCAAAATAAACAACAGCCTGGAATAAAGGTCACTAAAGGATTCTATTTTTTTCAATTCAATTCCCAAATGATTTTATGATTGGCTGTCTTTCCATACTAAATAGACCGTTCAGAGTACCAAAATACTATGAAATAGTACTCACAATAAGATAAACTATAGTTCTTTCCCAGTAAATATCATAAAAGATGCAATGGATCTGTATATTTTGTTACAAGGAACAAAAAAGGTCTTAATCGAGGCTAATAGACGACACATAAAACTTAGAAAGAAGTAACTTCTTCGATTCAACATCTTAGAAATAAACTATGAAAAAGACTCATTTTCCAGAATCCCATCGCAAGAGTGTATAATTAGATAGACTACAATTGTCTTAATGAATCCACATTGGCTAATATCCAGCAATTCTCATAGTAGAACAACTCAAAATTAGAGTGCAATTCAGCTATTGATACCCATAAGAATTGTATAGAACAATCCTACAAGACATTATTAATCATTCATGTAAAATTGGAAGTAACTCATATTTTCATATGAAACGCAAATTGATTTAAAATTGACGATGCAGTGCTACAACTCAAAGAAGAAAAAAGAGAAAAGAAAAACCTGCTGGGATCGCCAAGAAGGTCTCGAATCCTCATTCTCCAACTTCCCACCGCCAAAATGACTCTCTTCCTGCAAAAGATCTCATCACACTTCTAATTCAATCCCAAATTTCCTCGATTTCAAATTCTGTAAAAATTCAAATCCACATGTTCAAACCTCTCTGTTCCACCGATTCCGATCATTCCCATGTCTGCGATCTCCACCCTCTCCATCCGCATCGTTCTCCTCACTCACCACCTATCCATGCCATCGGGAAATCAGTAATAAAAAAAATCAAAATCAAAATGAAAATCCAGCAATCATGGAGTGTTAGTACTGCAAACCTGAGCCCAAGTGGATCTGGACCGTTCATCTCGGGAATGTTGACCCGATTCTTCGTTCTCATTACCGTGACCAAGAGCCACGTCTATCAAACCCTTAATCAGACCTTCCATTTCAGACAAAAATGAGAAAACGAAGGGAAGAGACTCGTTGAACTTGTGATATCTCGCTTGTCTCCTGGTGACTGGTGGTTATATTAATACAGAATGAGGAAGATTGGCGGGTAATGGCAATCGTGTAATAACTACAAATTGAATGCCTGTTTTTATACTTTTATTGCCGACAGTGCGTTGAATTTTTGTTTCTTCTTTAAATTAAAATTAAAATTAAAATTAAAATCATGATATTTGATTTGTAAGATAGTTTTGGATTAACACTTTGATCACACTTTTATCCTCGGTAATATTTAAATGAAATCATGAAGTATGAAGCATTGAACAAAAACTAATTTAAAATAAAATTTCAAATGTTCTAAACGATGAAGTATAAAAAATGTTTGATTAAAAGCTGATCTCCAATATCGGGAAGAACGACCTCTCAATCTCACTTGTCACTTATAAGTAAGAACGAGACTCTCGTTCTCGACAACAATCACACCAAACGATATCGAATTTTTTTGAATGTTTATTACAAGTTCAGCATATCATGGCAAGATAATATAAAAAATTTTGTATTTTTAACACTTATAAAATTTATTATAAGTTTTTAAACAATATTCTATAAAATAGACGTAAAAAATTATAATAAATCATAACAATGTTAAAAAATCACAAACTTTTCAGATTATCTTTCTAAAATACGTTGAATATGTGATAAAATTTTCAAAAAAATTTGATATGTTTTTGTCTATAACGGAGGTCACCACCCCCATGAGTGAGTGGTCACCACCCCGGTGTGAGCACAGGAGCTCGACAAGGTTTAAATAAAAAAATTGTCATATTATAAGATTTAAATTGTTCAAAATTTTACTTTAAAGTGGGTTTTGTTAAATATTCTGTAATTCAGAATTTAAATTGAAAATTACGCTTTTTTATTTTAGAGTCTAATAAGTAAAATAATTAATTTCTTTGTTAAATTTAGAATTTAATGACCAAATTTCTATTTGGACGTTTGAAATCTCTTTGTAACTAATGAATGTTTTCCTTATTTGTATTATTTCAACAAAAAAATCTGCATAATATATATAATTCCATTAGTTTTGTAAAAAAAAAAAATATAAAATAGTTTTTTAATTTCATATTAAAAACTTGATTTTTATTTATTGAATTACTGATTTCAAACAATATTAATATAAAATATACGTACGTAATTTGCCAACCTATATTCAATTCCGAGATTTTTTTAGTTGTTCTATATATTATTTGATAGAGTCGCAAAACTCATTGTATTTTGATTTATCTGATGACGAACGCTCAATCTCTACCCGTTTTAAGTTAAAGTTTTTCCCGTAAATTTTGTTGGTATTTATTTAGTAAAATAAGATTAATAAAAATATTAGTCAAAATTTACAAATATCACACTATACGGCTAAAAAAGAGAGGAAATAACGAAACCTATTTCAAGAACAACTCATGGTTTTTATAGAGAATGAAGAGACTAATACTAAAGAGTATAATTCAATACTTTAATTACTCATTAGCTATAATTTATTAATTCAATTTTTTATTCTACTCTCTTAACATAATTGTTCATGTGTCAGAATTAATATAATAAATAAATTAATTATTATTAATTACGTATAATGATTCACTCGCTACTTAATTAGCACTTCAATAATTTAAATACTACTCTTTTAATGATTTAAAAGTAATGCTACATAGTCTAAAATCGCACTCTAACGTAACACTTGTCTTATTGATTCGTGTAATTTTATTATTGTTAAATATTTATATTATATCGTAACAATTTTATCAATGAAAAAATGACACGTTAACGTGTGAGATTCGGCTTCGGGGTAATTGAGAATTTGAAATTTATGAAAGAAAATTCAAAGATTATTAATTTTATAATTCTACGTATATATAAATTGAAAGTTTATTATACAAAATTGTGCTGATTAAAACTTTTATTTATTTTTTAAAATCAATTTTGCAAGAAATCATTTGCTATTTTGAAGGAAATTATAATAGATTGAAATAAATTATATTTTATTTCGATATTATACTAAAATAAATAAATTTGCTATCATTAAAGCATTTAGCTTTTAAAACACATATAGTTTAGTTATTGCTTTCACTTGGCTAAAGGTTTGGACAATAATTTAACAATTAAATTAATATTATTTCTTTGTCGAAAAATAAGAAAATGAAAATTCTAAAAATATCTAACAATTCGTCGTAAATTAGGGGTGTCATTTCTTTGTCATTGATTTGATCGAAGATCATCTAATCAAATCTTAGGAACCTTCAAATGATCCATTCTCGGAAACTCAAACATCAGCTCAATCAAACACAGTAAACTATTAAAACATACGAGTAAAATCATTGATCAAAACAAGACTCTTTATATATTACACTATTTTCTCCATCAAAATCTTGCCCAGAAAAGCTCAAGAACAGAAACCCAGATCTCGGATCAAACATTGGTCATTTTACTGTCTCAGATCTGAAATCTACAGTTTTGAAAAACTCTCAAAACGGGTTTCTCTGTTTTCCCACTGTTGTATAGGAATTTTCACTTTCTTTTTCTCTGTTTCTGTTTCTGTTTCTTGTTCTTCTTCTTTTTTTTTTTCTTTAAATCTAGATTTAAGCGGCTGCGACTGTACTGGTTATGAAGTTGTAGCCTTGAGCAGAGGATTTAGAGGGAGAAGAAGATTTTCTTTGATCTTTCTTTCTCATTGCTTTCATGGAAGATAAGCTCAATTTCTTCTCCTTCGCTTCATCAATCTCTATCTGTTCTTGTCTGCACTCTTCACTGCAAAATGGAGTATCCCCTCTGCAAAAAAGAATTAAACAAATAAACTTCAGATCCGATTAACCTGTTTGGTCACCCAGAAAACGATGGAAAATTCTACTCATTCCACGAGAAATCAGATCTACCCAGAATAAATAATTCAATCCCACAACCACCAGAAACTCTATCTTAACATCCTCTCTTAACTCCTTAAAAACTGCTAAACCAGTTTGGTTACCGAGAAAAAGATCAAAAAATTTCTTCACTCGTGAAAAAACCAAAAAAGTCATCGTCCACTCAAACAATCCCAAAAAATAACAGGTATGAATTTCAAAATCTTAGGTTTGAAACCAAAACGAACCTGTACATAAATATATCGCTGTTTCCACCAAGAGGCTTCTTGCAAAGAGAACAGGCCTCCAAGAAATGAGGGCGATGTTCTTCAAATCTCGCATCATAAAACTTAACAGATCTCGGAGAAGCAACCGGGAGATTTCTGAAACTAGCTCTTCTGGTGAAGGAAGAACTCAAACAAAGCGACCTCGAGAAGAAAGCATGATGGTTCTGGGTATGGCTGCCGGAAAACCCAGCTTCCATATCTGCTAAGGAAGCTAACCCATCATCTTCCTCGACGAAACAAGGCCTCCTTGATGGTGGAGAATCCATTGCAGTGGGATTGTGTTGCAGAGGAGAGAGAAAGGGCAGAAGAAAGATTGAGAGTAGAAGTTGAGGAGGAGGCAGAGTTATATAGAAAGAGAGAGAAAGAGAGGGAGAGAGAGAGAGAGAGTATTATTAATCAAACAGCGGGCAGGTTTCGTCGAAAATCCATTGGCTCATAACAACCGCTTTTCAAGTCCATGTACCCTCCTAATTCTCTGCATACTTTTGAACCGTTTGATCAACTGTGACTTTAATCAGATGGGAATCAATCAACGGTAGAGTGCAACGTGGAAATAAGAAATGAGTGTGGGTGCAGCAGAGGATTAATATCACTTGATACATGTTAAGTTTTCTATTCTTCTGTATCGACCACTGCTACTTGCATTAATTACTATTCAATCCCCCATGAAAGGGAGTGGCTTTTTCGTAATAAATATAAGGGTTGAGGGCAGTGTTGCGGACTCTTTTGTCCAAGTCTTTGAGAAAACATCTTCCCACTCTGTGGGCGCTCTCTCTCAGTGCAACGTCATCGCGTCATTATTGGAGTAAGAGACTTGATCCAGGCCCACGCTCCAACACAGGCGCGTCCTTGTAACGTCATCTCCACCTTTGTATTCTATTATTTTAGCTTAAAATAGAGGATAAAAATTAAAAAAAATATCTAAACTGATAATTATTAACAAATTCACATTTAAACTACCACGTAAAATTACATTTAAACCCTTCACTTTTAACAAAATAACTCTCCTCTAGCTCACACCGTCGAGTTTTCAAGTAAAAAAAATTAAGATCGTCACTTTTAAAATTAAATATCTTAAAAAATATATCTAACGATATCGAATTTTCTTAAAATTATTCTCTTGTATTTACCATTTTTTGGGAAGCTAATCTACGAAAATTATCAACAAATATGTATTTAATGTATTCGAACCTTCGTCTCTTCAGAAATGTATAACACTATTGACATCATACGATACCTTATATTTTCTTCGACTAATCTAACTCATCGAATTACTATTGACATTGTACAATGCCTTAATGTTTATATCGAATAATGTAGCTCATCGGATTTGAATCAACTCAACAAGTTTAGGAAGAATAAGGATACTTGGGGTCAAAGTAAAGGGTAAGAGCCTTTAGTGTTGTATTCTTCAAATATCCCGCCGTGGACGTCAACCAGGTTGTTGGTGTGGTGGTGCCAAGCTTTTTATTTTATTTTATTTGATGTAAAAATATAATTAAAATCATTAACAATTATTAAGTATTCACAACTAGACCCAGTTGTGATGAATTGATTGGGATAGTTGACTTGATTCGTGTTTTGTTTATTGTCCTAAAATAGTTTAAGCGTAGATTGAGTAACAAACTAATTTTGTACTTGATCATTCACAATGACATCATAATAAAGATTAATAAAAGATAAATATTTTAAATTTGGCTAATTATTTAAAAGTTATAAATATAAAAATAGTTTATTACTAAAAAAAATTAAGCAATTAACAAAAAAAAACCCTTAAATCATGGGTCATTAACTAATTCATTATTAAATTATGATCTGTAACAAAACAACATTCATTATCAGTTCCATGGTTACGAGTGGAATCTCGCCGTCCACTTTTTTGTTAATTATTGAAATTATCGGGATCTTGCTCTAGAGAACAAATTTAAAAGAGAATTTGTTGGCAAAAAGTTTGTTAATTAACTAGTAAGAAAAGGTTTTTTGGGTTAATTACTCAAAAATATTTGAGAAATAATATTTTCTAATTTGTTAAAATTGTTTTAACATTTAACAAAAAATTTAATATATAAATGGAAGTTGACAGCGACGCGCGGGAGAGAGAGAGAGAGTGATAATATTAAATAAAAATTCCAAAAACCCACGGTCGCCCTTTTTCCTGCCCCTCGCTTTCTCTCACTGGCCCCACCACTCTCTTTCTCTCTCTCGCTTTCTCTCCCCTTATTCCTTCGTCGTTTTGCAACCTACTCGAACGGGGCCCCACTTGATCGGGTCCCACATTTTAATTTTTTCGACGCGTGGCTCCCACATGATATGATGGAGTGGGGCCACGCCATTCAATTCGGAGCTTTTTTTTTTTTCAGATTTCTAATTGTTTATTTTTCTAATTTGTTTTTTTACAAAAAAGTAATTTTCAGTTCTCTGCCCGTACGTTACGGGCAAAACAATTACCCCTGCCCGTTGCCCTTTACTTTATTTATTATAACTAGGGACACGTGTTCGATCAATGCACATGCAGTACAAATTCATCAACCTTTTGGCACCACGTGGCACTTTGTAATTAAAAATTAACCACGTCCTAATTAGAGTGGTAATTTATGATTAAAGTAGAATATTAATTAGATCAATAAATTTTTTAGGACTAAAATGTATATTAATGTTTAAACCTAAATTATTGAACTTATTTTTTAATCAAACAACTCTCAAAACTTAAGGGTATTACTAGCTTCCTATCCGGAGAATTATCAAAGAAATTACGTTTTTATCACTTAATCATTTTTATTAAGAAATTTTTAGAGAAAAATAACTTCCGTTAAATAATTTTTTTATTTTTTAGAAAAAAATAAATGATAAAACTTAATATTTGTAATGTCCAAAATGGTTATAAATCTTCTTAATTATTGTTAATCTTTCTTAGTTCATAGGTTAATTTGCTTTAAAATATTAATATGCACTTTTCTGAAAATTTTATTTTTATTTCAATCGATACTTGAATAATTTTTATTATATTAAAGTAGTTTAAATTATTAAACCTCTAGTCGCTTCTAGAAGCTACTAGAAAATTGAAAAACGGTTTGGCTCCAAGACCGTTATTTTCTGTTTACTTTTTTACTTTGTTTTTAACCATCTTTATTCCACTGTCAATTAATAAAATTTTGAATAAAAGTATCTTTTGTATTAAATATTATGGTAATTAACTAAAAAAAAATATCTTAAACTACAGTATTATTAACAAAGTCGCTCTTAAACTATAATAACACAACTATTAAAGTATGTTCTATTAACAAAACAATCATTGTCATCTAAATATCTGTTAAAATTTAGTCGTCAAGGAGATCAGGCTTCGAGAGCAAGATTCTACTTAATAAGTTTTTCTCAAAGAGCGGGAGTTTGCTCTTACACACTATTTTTTATAATGAGATCTTGCTGTTGAATAGTGAATTTATGCTTCAGAATCAGTATATATATTGTCTCTAGAGCAGAAACTCACTGTTAAAGAGTGGACTATTGCTTCGTGGATAATATATAAATAACGCTATCAAAATCTCTCATATGTGTAATTTTTCTCTCAAGACAGAATCTTTTTTCCCTCGTTGTTGTCATTTGGAGGCAGAATCCAGCTAAAGAAGGGTGGGATCTTGCCCACTAACATGCGGAGAAGAGATTTTGCATGAAGAGAAAAAGTTATGCATATGAGAGTTTTGATCACATTATTTATGTATTGTCCATGAAGTAAGAGTTTACTGTAGAGAACGAGATCCCACTCCAAAGCCAGTGACTAAGAGCGGGAGTCCGCTCTTATGCAAAGACTCACAAAGCGGGATTTTACTTTCAAAAACCAGACTCTCGCACGATCAAATTTTAGCGAATATTTAGATGAATTAATTAACGGACTATAATTCAAGAGTAATCTTATTAACTATAGTTTAAAGTCGAGTTTGTTAATAACATTATAGTTTAATAATTTTTTTTGTTAATTATCTTAAATATTAAGATTTATTAAATATAATTCGTAATTTGAAGTAGTCAATCAAAATATTCCCTTTGTCTTTATCATAAAATTATACTCTCGACAATTTTTACTTTCCCGATGTATTATTCTAATGATTAATTAAAAATTTATAAAATAAAATAGACAATAAATATAATAATATTATTATTTTAATAAAGAAATTAAATTTATTTATATAATTTGATATATATATTTTTATTTAAAATTCATCAAATTAGTCCAAACAAATAATAATATTTTTCTTTGCCTCTACAATTGTATTGGAATTAAAAAGAATATCTATTTATTTCATTAGTGAAATATTTAATGAAAATAAAAATAACAAAATGGTCCAAGATTCTTGTTCTTAATAATGTACCCATCTTCCTGTCATGACCTCATTCGAAGTTTCAATTAATTGAAAGAAACTTTTACAACTGTACACACATATTAATATTAATATATATGTATATTTCATTATATATAATATAATATAATGTACGTATTAGCTGTCTTTTTCATTACGTTGGTTATGCTTTCTTTCTTCCTTTTCTTTTTTTTTTTTTTAATTCTATAAATACCCATTATTTAGCTATTTTATAAATCTAAATATTGATTTACTACACTAATAAAATTTATTGTTTTAAAAAATTAAATACTAGAAAGTTTTTCAAAACCCCAAATGATATTATTAAGAAATATGGTACATTACAATTTAAACTTAACATTTGAGATCAAAATGTGTCATTTTATCAGTTAAATTCTAGATATATTACGTATTTTATTTAATCAGTTATTTTAATTTGATTTCTAACCTCTATCGAACTCTATCGATATTCCATCCAGAAATTTCGAACTCAATTAATCATGCAAGAGAGTTTGAAATCGAATTTCAAATAAAGCCAAAACACCTTGTCAAATCAAAAATGTAATATATACGCTAAATTTAACTGATAAATTGACATCGAAGTTCAAATTTTTTAAGGTTGAAAATTAAAATTTCCTTATTTTATGGTAATATATAAATGAAACAAAGTCTTTGGATCTAAATTAGATTTACCCTAGAAATATTATTAATAATTTTAGAGAATATTTTCGGTTCATGCACAATTGAATCCGTGCTGCCACACGTGTAATGTAACACTTCCCCAAGTGTGTCTCCCTATTACAAACACGTATAAAATAATAAACCCTAATTTTTTATTATTATTAAAGCATAGTTTTCTTCTATTATTATCTCCATTGTTTATTTAAATTAAATCCAGTTTATTCTTTTTATGCTGGCTTTAACAGAAAAACAATTGATTAAGCGTATGAATTCCACTATAATTGACGGGAGTATCAAGCATTATTAAATAAATATATTATATTTTTTAATAAAAAAAGAATAATATTTTGTCTCTCTTTCTGGTGTGGCTCCATTTATACCATACTTTTATCACGTTAATTTATAATAAAAATATATTTTAAATTATAAGAAATAATCGGAGCTTTATTTTTTTATTTATAATATTACATTTAACGATAAAAAAAAGATTATTAAATTGAAAAGAGAATAGTGAATAACGCTCTTTATTTTTGCTGTCAAATCTTATCATGAAATGCCAAATATTGATCGGTACAATTAATAATTTATTTTAATTATTATAATTTATTACATTAATTGCAAAAAATCGTTGTCATGATAGTAAGAATTACAGTAAAAATAGAAAGTAAATGTAGCATTAGTCACACGGAAATATGAAACATATAGTTCGTCGTTTGGATTTTTATTTCTTTAAATGAACAAATTTAATAAATTAATAAATAGTTTTAATATGATGAAAGTAAATAAAGATAATACAGTGGAAGTCTTTTTCGAGCTTCAAATAAATAATTAGGGTTTCTTTATTAATCATGAGTTCTAGCTTTTAAGAAACATTCCTACGTTAATTCGTATTTGCCATACTTTTTCTTTTTCTTTTTTCACGCTCTTAATTTTGTAGCTTTTTATGGCATCTTCCCACTATGTGACTTTATAGACCCAAAAAAAGGCAAAAGAAAAAAATACATCGCCTTTTTCGATCGGACATAATCTAAAATTTTACGATAAATATATTCAATTTGGGTAGCTGATACACGTAGAATAATGAACTGATCTAATCAATTTCGTTAGCACAATAGAAAGTGTCACTGATTTTATATCTCGGTTTGATTAAAGTAGCTATTTCACGCAGTCTTCTCGTAGTTTTGATCAATTATTGTCAATCTTCACGCTAAGAAATTAAGAACACCAATTCAATATGGTATACGAGTAGAATTCTTCTATCTATACAGTACAATACATTTTGTGCGAATTTCAATAATAAATTTATCCAGACTCCGACTCAAAACAGATAACATTATATTAAGATCTTCAAGAGACGTTACATTGACCCTTCGTTAAAAATTTGATCTTGGGTTGGATGACGAGGCCGACACGCTGCGACAAATTTAGTTAATATATTATGTTTTGAAAGTCTTCCCTCTTATGTTCCTTCGTTGTTTAATAAATTATGAGTAAAGCTAAATGTACGTTACCATTTGTTGTTCTTTAACCAATATATTATAAAATAATAAATTCTTACAATTATAAATTAATACATTTGAATGTGCATTACTCTTGATAGTGTTTCAGTTAATCACTAGTTTATTAAATAATAATACCTCATGATAACTACCCTTAATTTAAAATAAAAAGATAATTAATTGTTATTTAATTATTTAATAAACTTGTTTAGTTCAAATCCCCAAAGTACTTGTTAAGATTCCAAGAGACCAAATCCATCAACAAAAATGAACCACGTGTGATCCACACATGTGGAAAGACCATGTGCAACCCCCTCAACACACAACATAAGAAGTAACTTTTTATAAAATATTTAAAATAATGGACAATAAAATAATAATTGTACAATTTATTAACTTATATTCATGTGATATTCAAGGCAAGCTTATTGGAAATATGTAATGAAATTATATTGGAAACTTAAGAGGTCATAATTATATAGTGGTACCTTTTACTTTAACGTTACTTCTTTCGTTAGTTTAAGTTCTCAAATTTCTATCTCCGAGCCTCATCTCGATTGTAATTTTTCGAAATTATAAAGTTCAGTGTTTCTGTAACGACTCGATTACTATTTTACAGTACAATGTTTTGAATATACGTCAATACTATTTCTTTTTTAGATTTCATTTTAAAAAATTTTGTAATAGTTCGATATCAAATCTTACTAATGAATTAAACCCATCAACATTTCTCAAACGATCTGAAATTTAGTTTATTTATCTACTCTCGAGTCTCATCTTCTTTAAGGATTGGGCTATCACATGCATCCGGTGGTCACAAAGATACTGTGAATTTTGATCAAAGAATATAACAATTAGACGTTGATATTGTTTTCCGAACCATGTCTTAGAATGCTAGAAGTATATGATGTAACATTAACCCAAAGATATAACGAGTTTTTACAAAAAAAATCGGAGTATTTAGACCAAAGTATCGAAATTTGAAATGTCTCCGACAATTGACGATAAACAAGGACGACTGCTCTCATTGAGTGAAGAATCGCTTCTAAACCTTTATTTATTCTAGTGATGGTCTATTTTTAATTTTCTGAATGAAAAATAAACTTAAGGGAACTTCAACAATCAACCCTTATTTGTAAACTATTTCCATCAAAGAGTTACGATGAAGAATTGTAAATAGACGGTTGTCTTGACAGTGACGGACCACGCCCATCGGAATTGTGACTATTGCTAACATATGTTTCGTAATTTTAATGGCTAATTAGGTAAGAGTTTTGACAAGTTGTAATCTTAATAATCTAGAAAATGAATTTATTTTCTATTTTAATCCTTTAAAGTTTTAAATAATGACGTTGATTTTCACTTTTTTTTTTTTGTATCTCGCCGTCTCAATTTTAATGTATTTTAATGTAATTAATTATTCAATGTCATTATTTGTCAAATAATTAGAACGAATAAATCACTTTGAAGAAATTAATTCACCAAATAATTATTATTTATTTCACGTCTAATTACTTTAAAAACACAAATTACCGGTCCTTACTAAAAAGAAACACAAATAATTGGGCTTTATTTAAGTTTGGGCCTCATAAAATGGGCCATAATTTTCTTAAAGGCCCATTTGACAGTGTTGTTTATATGAACTAGTTTTCTATTAATTGTTCTCAAAATAAACATTCTAATAAATTTCTTTTACCAAATTCCGAGATAATACTTTTGGACTAACATTAGTTTTACTATCTATTTTTACACTATAGTATTACTTCACGACATAGCGCTCCTTCGTTGATAGAATTAATATTATATTCAAACTATTTATAATTTATTTTAATTATTATACCAATAAATAAAGTACAAAAATAGATGATAAATATAAGATTATTCTTATTTTTATCGTAAGTAATACTTTCTCTTTCTCTGTCTTGCTCTTTCGATGTCTCTATCTCTCTCTTACCCTGGCCCACAACACAAGTCTATCGGGACCCGACGAGAATATTTTGAACTATTCTAACTATACGCATACGCATGTATAGTAAAATGAACATTATTTCAAACCCTATTTTTACAATAATAATAATAATAATAATACTCAAAATGGTCTATTTTTTACTTTTTTTGATTTTGATATCAACTTGGATTAGGAATATTAATAAAGGCATCCAAGACATCATGAAGTGGATTCAACTAAACATTATTTGAGACTTTGAGAGATAATAATTAATAAAATAAAATAATCTCTCAAGTGATCTTCATGAAAGGTGAGCACCACTCCCTCATCCCATTTAGGTTAATTTTGAGTTTGATGCTTAGATTTCTCCACTTTCTTTGGAGTTTTTCCCACCATACGATGCATCAACTTTTAGTAGCACTTGAAATATGATCGATGATACGTTATACTTTTATTTTATTTTCTAACATAACAAATAATGATTCGTATAATTAAAATATAGTAATTATATCAATCATTATTTGATACGTCTGAAAGTATGTTTAGAGAGTAAACGTATTATTATTTCCTGTAACATAATCCCAATATGTAATTTATCAAATATAACATTTATTCCGTGTTATTTGTCGTTTTTTTTAAAAAAAAAATCAAATAGTATTTTGAAAATAAAAATCATATAATTTTATTTAGTATATGGTAGAGCCATGTGTTATCCACTTGTATGTGCGACAGATTGCATATTAAATTGTGTCACGTATTTGGCAATGCCCAAGAAAGTAACGTTTTTTTTTATTTAAGGAAAATTAATATTTCATGAAAATAACAAATTCATATACATTTAAAAAAAGGGCAACAAAAATTAAAAATTAAAAATTAAAATATATAATATTTTATTTATTAGGGGTTTAAGAGAGATGGACTTCTACGCTAAAATCTGTCGGAGCGAGGCAAAGTGGGCAAGCCCGAACCAATCGCTCACAATCTCTACAAACGCAAAGATGCCGGCACGGCAGAAGCACCACCGTCGCCGCCCGATTCTGACAGCCCTTGCATTTCGGGCCGGGTCCAGTATATCTTCCCGGGTCAATATAACCCGACTCGGCATCGTCCGCCACTCCCTCGGCACATTCTTGCCCTTTTACTCCCCCGCCACCCCTCTTATCCTGCGCACCCGTCATGACGCCGCCACTCGCTATTGCCTTCTGCAGCTGTGCTTGAAGCGCAGCCGCTGTCGACTCTTGCGCTTTAGCCCTCGCACGCCATACTTGCGCCTCCATGCTAAGTTGAGCTACGCGTGCTTCATACTCGGCGTTCCGTCGCGTGGCTTTCTCCACCTCGACTTCCTTCTCCGCCAACTTTCTGGTCACTGATTCCTCCGCTGCGCTTAGCAGTGCACGGTAGTGTTTTTTTCTTTGCTCGGCTAATGTGCGCCGCAGCTCTTCAGCCTGCAGAATTTTCGGTTCGAATTCATAAAAATGGAAATATTTGAGAATCTAAGATGAAGAATTTGATCTAAGGAATAAGCACCATCTGGGTATAGAGAAATTGTCACCTGGGAATGGAGGAATTCTTCTATTTCTTCTCTCTGTTGATTAATAAGAGAAGCAGAATCCTCGGAAAATAGAGACAAGAAAGAACAAGAATGATAATCTTGTTTTTTTTGGTCGCCGAACGATAGCCGGAGGCCGGTGGAGACGCCGTTGTTAAGGTGGCTATGGAGCTGAGAGAGATCGATGATCTGAGAAGGATGAGATTGGTTCAAGGGAAAATGATTGACTGGAGTTGGGATTTCTTCTCTTCCTCTTTTGCGTGGATTACTTATTCCTGAAAGTGAGATAAAATGAAATCTGGGATTAAGAGAATGAATCTTCTAAAATTGGATTTCAATGGCGGAAAACAAATTTGGGTATTTGGAATTCTGAGAATCTGAACTCACCTCCATTGCTATACAACATCTGGGACTGGTGGAGAAATCCTCCAGGCTGAGGCTGTAATGAATAATCATGGCTTTCTTGATCATTTCTACGCAGATGAGCAAAAAAAAAACAGATTTTAAAATCTATAAGAGAGAGAGAGAGAGAGGGGGCGGGAGAGAGAGAAAGTTACCTGCTTAGAAGGAGGGCATTGGAAGGGTATTGAGCTTGCACTGCCATTGAAGATTAAACGATACACAAATGCAGAGATGGGTTCTATATGAATATTATATAATCAAGAGAGAGAGAGAGAGAGGGAGAAGAGAGAGAAAAGGAAGGAAAAACTGAGGAAGAAGGTGGGGATGGAAAAGAGCAATAAAAACTAGCACAAAAGATGCATGAAAGACAAAGAAAGATGCTTCCCTTCCCCACCCTCCTCCCTGTTCTTAGAGCGGACTCTTCAATGAGACAGAGAGATCGAGAGAGAAAGAAAATTAAAAAAAGAAAAAAAGTTTAAATTGAATCCAACCCACCATGACCAACGCACAACACTTTCTAGAGAGAGAAACAGGAGAGAGAAAATGAATTGTCTTGTACGGTGAAAGATCATTTCCCACCATCACTGCCATCACCACTACCACCCTCAACCTCCTCTCACTTCTCCCCTCCTTTTCTCCCTTCCAAGCTTTCTCCTTTTTTTACCAACTTTTCCACCCTTTCTCTCTCCTCGTTTCTGGAGAGAGAAAGAATGGATCAGAGGAGATGGAAACGAAGAAGTCCAGGAAATATTATGCATGATGATGGAGGTGTGGCCAAAGTTAGCTGTTTGATAGCGATAATGTAAATGAACCCGACTTTTTTATTAAGCTTTATTAATTAATTGATTAAATAGTTTGCATCATTCCTCTGAAATTTCAGCACTTTTCATAATCTAAGTTTCTGATCTATGCTTATCCAATAATAATCCTAATTTCCTTGGTTCGTAAGATTCAAACTTCAATCTTTTCTTTACAATTGCACGCAAAACAATGAATATCACGAAGGTTTTCTTACGTTGAGATTTACTTACAAAAACTGTTTTTGAAAACAGTTTTTCACAATGAAAAAATTGGCCTGTCTTTTGTTTTTCTCAAAGAAAATTTAAAATTATCTCAAGAATTGTTGTTTGGAAGTTTTTATTTCTATAAATAAGTAAAATTATAAGGTGGAAGATAATTGTTCTATATATAATCTTTAAAATTTTTGAACAAAACCCAAAAATAAAGCCGTGCGACAATTATATTCCGTAGTAGAGTTTACGATATTAAAAATGATATCAGAACAAAAACTCAATCAGTGTATCCAACAACGACATCAAATATCCCAAGGGGGATGATCGAGAGAGACATTCCCAAGGGCAGGAGACGAGTAGATAAAATTCTGCATTCCCGCTATGTCTATAAAAGTTTTAGGGTTCGAAAACAAAATTACGTGATCTTAGGAGCACATTATTGTAATGTGTTACGGAAATTAGGATGTTATAACAACAATCTTGCAATTTTATCTACTAATTTAATTTCCGTACCATATAAATTATAAGAAACCACAACAAATCAAATTTTACCAAAAAAAAAAAAAAAGAAAAAAAATTGGCAAGTGTATTGAATTTTTATTAAATAATTATTCTTTTTATTAAATAATTATATATTTGAAGTTTTCATTATAAAAAATTTGAATTAAAAAAATCATATTCTGAATGAAAGAATGAATATTTATTTTCCCAAAAACATTTTTAAAATATATTTTTATATATTTATAATTAAGTTCAAACGTACTAAGGTAGACAAATACACGATGTACATGAATTTCAAAGATTTTATTGAGACTAGAATTTTGTCCCCTAGTTTTGGAATCATGTACACCCAATTCCACGAAATTTTCAAATAATTAAAGATTAAATATTCTACATTTAATTGACCTCTAATATTTTGATTGAATTGGTATTTTTATTCAAACTACAAACATAAAAACGAGTTAATAACGATTGATCAACGTACGTTCATGAGGAGTCTCTAGTCTTTCTTAGGGAAAGAAAAGTTGATCATATTTTTGAATTTTATAGTTACACCAAAAAGAAAAACATCAAATTAATCACGATGGAGTTCACCGATTATACAAACATATGGTGGGATCAATTAGTCAGGACCCGAAGGTGGTATAGTGAGCAACTCATTCGTACATGGAAAAATATGAAGGTAATTATGTGCAAAAAATTTATTTCTAACATTATTATCGAGATTGGAGTAAGAAACTACAAAGATTGATTGAATGAATTAGAAGTGTGGAGGAATACTATCAAGAGATTAAAGTAGCCATTATTAAAGCTAATGTGGAGGAGGATACGGAAGCCACGATGACACAATTTATTGGAGGTTTGAATAGAGAAATTGCAGATATGATGGATTCGCAACATTATATGGATCTAGAGAAATTGTTGTGCAAGTTCATAAAGATTGAAAAACAAATGAAACAAAAAGTAAACTCTAAGATTGGATCGACATCAAACTCTTCTTGGTAATTAAATTGGAGGGATGAGAAATCAACTTCAAAACCAAACGAAGAGTTCAAAGGCAAGTCTACAACAACAAGTACTATCCTTAGGCAAGGTAAAATTGAAATTTCTACACCAATTAAAACTCGTGAAATTAAATGTTTTAGATGTCAAGGATTTGGTTATATTGCTTTTAATTGACCAAATAAAAAGTTATGATTATATTGGATAATTGTGATATAGCAAGTGTTAAGTCAAGTGATGAAGAAATGTCTTCATTAGAAGATTGTAGCGATGTAGATGTAGAGGAATCCGTCAAAGGTAAGTTATTGGTCACGAGGAGAACACTCAATATTCAACCTAAAGGAGATAGAGATGAGATGCAAAGAGAACACATTTTTCATACTAAATTTCATGTGAACAACAAGATATCTAGTTTGATTATTGATAGTGGAAGTTGTAATAATGTTGCTGGCATTTTGTTGGTATAAAAGTTGGGTTTGAAAACCGAGAAGTATCCAAAACCCTAAAGCTACAATGGTTGAGTGATTACTGAGAAGTCAAGGTGACTAAAAGAATAAAAGTCACACTTTTAATTGAAAAATATAAAGATGAAGTTCTTTGTGATGTGGTACCAATGCAAGTGACACATTTACTCTTGGGGAGACCTTGGCAATTTGATAGAAAAGTCGAGTATAATGAATTCAAGAATGAACTTTTATTCGAGGAGAAAGGTTGGTGACACTAACATCACTAAAACTTTAGCAAGTTAGTGAGCATCAAGAAAAGATTGCAAAAGAATTCAAAAAGAAAGAAAATTCAATAAACGATGTGAAAAGTTCGATGATTGCAAAGAAACACATTAAGTAATGTAAGAAGTGCAATGATAGCAAAGAAACAAATATAAGTGAGGTGAAAAGTGTGATGATAGCAAAGAAACACATGCGAACGATTACTTTTTATCTAAATAACTTAACAACTTCTAATCCAAGTGTTTTGTATGATGCAGAAATTCGAGGATGAATATTTTCGAAGAGGGAGAGAATGATACAAATCAAGATACAATAAATCTCAAAAACAAGAATCATGATTGATCAGAAGATAAAAAGACCAAAAATACAAAATGTCACATGAGTTGGACATGAAGACTCAAGAGAAAGAGTTAATACAACATGAACAAATTTCAAGAAATTACATTCATGAAAATGCATGAGGATGCAAGAAAGGGCCAAAATATCAAAATTGACACATGTCCTAACAAGGTGGTATTCCCCCAGCATGCGCACTAGCGTACCCCGCGTGTGCACCCAACGTGCGCCGCACCCCGCTCCCTCGAAGTGTGCTGTATTCTGCCTTTGCGTCCCCTTGCACACTCGAGCGCCCCGATGCGCAGCACCCTACACGTCCCAGTGCGCTCCAACGCGACCCAATGCGTTCAATGATTTTCTTCATAAAGTTTCTTAATTTTTAAGATTCTTAGATATATTTTTATTAGTTTTAATATTTATTTGAATTTATTTAAACACTAGATTTGTAATACTTTAAAAATAATTATGATTAATAATATTTGATTGAAACTTATGTTTTTTTAGTGACTCTTTTTAGAAATTTCTCTTTGATTCTATGTAAAAAATCATATTTTCTTCAAAGTAAAACTTGAGAGATCAACTTGATAACTTTGATTCTTGCTAATAAGTGTAGTCTTATTTGATAACTTTGGTTTCATCGGCAAAAGTTTGCTCGGGGTCATATTCTTTTTTACTTGATTCAAAAGTGTTCATGAGTTTTTATTCTGCGTTGTTGAATGATATCAGATTTTCTATTCAAAAGTGTTCTCATCACTCTCTATCTCATGTTCTGAGATCTGATTGTCTTTGCTTCAACTATTTTTCTTTTTATCCCTCTCCAAGTTTCTTACTCATTTATTTGAAATATAATATACAACTTTGAACATAATAAAATGTAACTACAATACAAATTACAAATCTAATTCAAAAGCGGTTGAACCAATCTTTTTGTTAAATAAATATGAGATATTTAGAAACAACATCAACTGAAGTCATCAGCAAATAGCAGAAGAAAATTAGAGATATATATAGTATTAATTTAATCTCTAATTTACCAACTAAATGGCCCGACGTGTTCATTCAATTGAGTTATTTTAATATTATTTTTTAGGATGTTAGAAGAAGATGAGATATCATGTGACATCGTAACTTCAGAAATTATAGAAAACTTGATGGTAAAGTCAGATGGAAATGTCAGAGGGAAGGAGGTAGGCATGTAGAGTTGTTGCTTCTTTAATCTCTCCGTGTCCCTCAATAGTAGATTCTCGTGGCTCTGTCTGTTTTATGACAATGCTACTCACAAGAAGTTGCAGGAGAGAGAGAGAGAGAGAGAGAGAGAGAGAGAGAGAGAGAGAGAGAGAGAGAGAGAAGAGAGAGTACATGAGAGTTTGAAAAGCTCTTACACCCAACTTCTTCCAGACTTATTCATCAAGTATTGTAGTTAAGTCACTGTTTTGGAGCATTTGAAAAATGGCCCTCACCAGCCACCAGTTAATATCTGTGACAGAGAAATAAAGAGACAATATTGTGGAATCTTGGATTGATACAGTTGTAATATTGTCGGTCAGAGTCTTCACATATTTTTTTTTAAGTTACTTCAAAATACGTTGTATTAAATACGAAAGACAATTCTAGATATAAAACATTTGATTTTTATTTTTTTAAACGACATGAGATTGTACACTCTCACTATTATAAACTGAACACTCACAATGAGCAAAATCTTAAGTCGTCGTTGTCTTCATATGATGACTTGCCACAAATATGCCACACCAATAGCAATCGAGAAATGAATTCACTGTGTTATAGTACTTATTCTTTTAAATAATTTGAATTTGTAAAATAATCGGTCATATTATTAAATCAAACTTTTATATTTTCTCTTATCAAAATAGAGGTTGATACTCATCCTCGTCGTCTATTCAAATTCGACGTGCTGGTATAAGCCTAGTCTGATCTGGTTCGACATTGAGGCGAGCTTTTATCATTATAATGATGGATTCGATCTTATCTTGACATGGCCTTGAATTAGACCTCGAACCTTATTTTGAATGGAATGTTAATCAACAAGCTTTCTCTTAGCCGATTCAAAAGTTGTTCGGTATGGCAACTAGCATCATTGCGACAACAAAATTGCTATACTTTGTTTGAGTAAACATATAGTTAGGGGTTTTGCTTGAGTGGTCGACAATAGAAGGGATCAAAGAAAGGATTGGCATTTCTTGGAATGACTAGTATTAACTAACATTCAATTGACTTTTCTATCCGTAAAAGCAATGCTCTCTCTACTCTCTCTCTCTCTCTCTCTAGGATTTGAAGCTTCATTGGGATTGTCCACTTAGTAGACAAACCAAAGAAGAAGAAACTAGAATAGGGTTCAACTAAAGCACAACATAGACATGAGACAAAATTTATTTGATTGCTGTCCCACAACACATCATATACTTAACTCTCATAATGTGCCCGTTTGATTGAAAGTCTATCAATATTTTCCAACTTTTTTGAAATATCCAATCAAATATTCCTATAAAATCACGGGCCATGGACAAAGTTAATCAGAAGAGTGTAACACTTTGCCATCTAACTTTCAATTTTATTATAGTTGGTCCACAATAATTGTCATAATTCAATATGGGTACAATATAATGGTACCCATTTTTCTTCTCGTGAAGGGAGAGACCACCTAGATTTAAATCTCAGAGACAAGTTCATGATCAAAGAATCATGTATGTTTAATAATCTGTATTTAATTGGAACTTAATCGTGTCAAAATCGTACAAGATGTACACGAATCATGTAATTTTCATATGAGTTTGTTTGTTGATGTCTGACTCTAGAGGTCGTGACATTCTAGATCAATACATTTTCCTTGGAAAGAAACTCTTTCTTTCTCTTTCTTCTCTATGGCAATGAGATATCATATAAACAAATTGCATAGCAAGACATGGGCTTACAACACACTTTTGAAGTTGCTAATTTGACAGTCTACCTGTAAGAACAAGAAAAACAGAATATTAGACAACTCTAATGGCCAAATCTAGATAAAGAGAGTTACGCAATTTCATATTACTTGTAAAACGTGAAACATCAGGTAAGTTTTGTATAGTAAAACTCGAAAGCAAAACCGTCTAAGTTTTAAATTATAGTAAATAATATTGTACTAGGTGGACTTAAATCTAACTTCCACAACATAACTTAAAATTCAATCTCTTACATGCTTTGAAATCTCGTGGCTAAAAAGTGTTCATCATAGCAAGACGGGCAAATCACTAATTACATCAAAGCTATATTCTATAAAACACTAAACGTTTTTAGACTATGCAAAATTGTAAGGTATTCATTCAAATTTTATGGTATGGTTTGATTTAATCAATCACTGCATTGGATTTGAAGGTTGAACGGGATCTAGTCGTTTTTACTTTGTTGAAGCATTTTCACTTGAAAATTATCATGTGTTGTTCTTCTCTCCGCAATGCTTTCCACATCGTTTAAAACCATATTTTCAGCTTCATGCAAGTTGAGTGAGTTCATGAAAACAAATCTTATTCGCCTACAATTTTGGCATTAATACGATGAACATTAACTAAAAAAAATGAACGGGAGTTTCAGTTGTTTTATTTACTTGATTTTGAGGAGTAAATTAATTAGTTGTTAATTTTATAATTTAACTACAAAATTTATAGATTAGAAAAACAGAAGTGGACAAAAAAGAACATCAAGTTTGTACAATAAATTACTAAATAATAATAAAAAAAAAAGCGAGACAAGTCCCATAATTCTTATAAATCAGCGTGACAATATGTAACAAATGTTTCAATAATTAGAAAATAAGTGATGGTTTAAATCAAACACTTCATGTGCAGTACATGTGACGATGCACATTAACTAGTCACATCACATCTAATTCACTAGTACATAAGCTAGTACAGATTACTGGACCCATCTTTTTATTTATCCAAATCCTAATTTTTTTTAAATTACAAACTGTAATATTTACTCAGAAATTGTGGAACTTGGACTGCGAATATAGAAATTGAGAAAACTATTAGTAAATTGAACTGTTTATTTATAGTTTGATATTCTAATATCTATCTTGTAATTAGCAATTATTTCGTACCTGTCTAGTCAAATAAAGTGACGATCCAGTCTCCAAAAACCACACTTAAAAAGTTGGTGGCTGATTAAGATTTGTATCATATCTTAAGATTGGAGTGTCTAGCACTACTCCATTAAATTTAATATTCTTCCATCTTCTCCATCCTGTAATATTATTTTATTTTTATGTAGCTGCTATCTCTAAATTGTTACAAGACATGGTTAATTTTATTCAATTTTTTTGGACAGCTTCTACAATTTCACCCCTACCCACCAGCAGAATCACTATACTTTGCTTCACTTGATCTTCACTGTTCACCAAAAAAAGAAATAATAATTGAAAGAGCTTATAATTTTTCACCTGGATGGTAGAATTTGATGGCGACACATCCATCTCCCTCTTACCTAAGAACCCATCTCAATGAAAAAGCCCGTCCAAACAAAACTACAGAGCCAGAATATAAATTAGTAGATGCACAAAAGGGATTAAAAAAAAAGATAGGAAATTTCAATCTCACCATGAATTTGACCAAACTTCACTGTACAATGCGAAAAACTAAGATAGGAAAGGTTGGATGGGGCGTGTATAAACAATCAAATAATTTTTCAACCCAAATAATTGATATTCAGTGAAAGCATTATACATGGACATAAAAGAGCAATTTTAGAATTAATTAAAAACAATCTAACCTGAAATCATAGATCATTGATCTCCTCAAGGGAAGACAAGTGGACATCAATTCTGTTTAAAGTATCCTGATCGATTTCTGTTGTGCATAAAAACTTCAGCATTGAAAAAATCGATTCTTTCTTCAGTTCCAATTCATCTTGCACTTGAGATATGTCAGTTTCTTTAGAATCTGGCGGACCAGACCTTCTACGCTGATTCAATAGCACGGATTTTATTTCCAAACCAGATTTAAGATCATCCTCATTTTGAGATTTATTTAACTTATCTAGAAGAGCACTTAAGCTGAACCCCTTTCACTTTTTGCCCTTTGGAGTCCCCCAGGTGATTCATTTTGGTCAGTAAGCAGGTTTATACCATCACTCTCACGTTTCCGAAGCTTAATTAATCCCTGTTCCACAATTTTCCATATTAGCTTTCTGGAGTTATCTGATCTCATCATGTTTGATTGTAACATATACTTTTGCCCAGAAACCATCACCTCGGAGTTGTCTTCTGGTAAGCTGTTACGATCCAATGAAGAGGATCTATCCTCAAGGGACCCTTCAAAAGAGTAGATTTCATAGAAAATATTTCCTCCAATGAACTAACATTTTGCATGTATCTGTCAAAAGCTTCACTTTCTGCTTCAATGTTTCTCTCCTAATATTCTCTTAACTTAAAAAATCTCCATCCATTTATTGCTGCAGCATCCTGTAATATCCCAAACTAAGACTAGTTACATACAGCATACCACAGAAACAATGTAATATTATGACAAAGTGGATTAATATGTACACCTTTCTAGACAATGGCTTTCTCGAACGAAGTAAAATGTGCACATTGTTGAATTGAGCAATATTGTTCGAAAGTTGACGAAAATAAGCCATCCTAAGTGAGCTCCTGAAACAAGACTAAAAGGTAAACAAAGTAATATGCTTTGATGAACGGAATATAACCAATGATAGCTGTGAACCATGAAAGATTCAAACTTACTATAATTATAGCTAGAAACCAGCCAACAAGACAAAATACATGACACCTAAGCTATTATGGAAACCATTAAATTTATTTAGGGGATCTCATGCCAATATTTCAAGCGATTCTTAACCTGATTTCTCAAAAATTTCTATATAAGCTCAAGTTTCATATTTGGTCTTTCATGCCAAGAAAGTTTTACTTCAGAAAGGTAAACAAAGTAACGGTAGAGTATCATAATTCATAATAGAAACCAATTATTTTGTTGGAATAAAAATTTTAATTGAGATAAGAAAAAACTTTTAAAGAGAAACAAACTTTCGTCTGGAAGACTTCAACTTGAGACATGCAAATGATCATCCGCATTGAGCAATCTCCTACTGTAGAGAATCATAATTACCAAGAAAAACAATTTTTTTTTCGTATAAAAGTTTAAGTAAAAAAAAAAACCCCTTTAAAAGGAAAGAAATCAGTAGTGAAATTGAGCGATCTTAGTTTACCCCGAAGGAGAAGATTCTGTTGACTGCTGGTCAAATGAAGGAGAGTTTGAAGTGGGCGTACTATCTTGAAAAGTTGCATTTGTTTTCAAAACTGCAGACACAATGGAAAATGTAGAGATAAAGGAGAATACTTTAGTGGCAACAAGAGGCAGTAATAAATATCACTAAGTTTCACAATAACCTCCTAAAATGATTGAAACAAGACGTGGAAAAAAGTAGGCCTACCATGAATATGACATGGATTTGATTTTTTGAGCACCAATTCTTGCACGACTCGTATGGACACCTGCATTGTCGACATCACTTCTTGACCTTTGCTACAGATTCTTAAGCACAATCATGCAATCAAAGAAATTGTCAAGGACAATCACGCATTTAAAGGAATTCATATTTCTTCCAGCTATTGGTCATAAAGTACCTAAGTCAACCAAATTATGTCTTCTCAGTGCTTGCTAAGAAACCACTTAAAATTAAATCTTTGGATACCACTGAATTAACATCATTCAAGATGGTGCCGTAAATAAGCTTTTATTGCACTAGCATAGTTGCTAGAGCAATTTCCCAATTGACTAGTTCAAGATGAGGCTTACATTGTTTGTTAGCAAAAAAATCTATAACCAACTCTAGTAGAGTATAAGTATGAACTAAAGCACAATCCAACTAATTCATGCATAAAGCACAATCCAACTAATTCATGCATATGGACTGTGTATGAGACCAGAAGATGGGTTCTCTAGTCAAACTTTCTTTGTTTTTCTGCTACTTGACTCATTTAGTTCTTAGTACCGATACATTGGTTGATCATAGACATTAATCACAAACAAAATCCTTTGCCCTTGTCATGACAGTCTACCTCGAGAGTTTAATATCACTAATCGAAAACCTAATCCAGTAAAGCAAATATTCTTTGTTTTCAAACAATAAATAATCAAACGCATTCTTTATTATTTATTAAGATGAAATTCCTGTTCACAACCAGTTATCGCAATACTATTTTCTCACTAGTTTAATCTCCTTTACTAACTGTATATGGTGTGCTCTCCTCCTGCAAATATTCTTTGTTTTCGAACAATAAATAATCAATCACATTCTTTATTATTTTATGAAGATAAAATTCCTGTTCACATCCACTCAGTTGTTACCAAAAATAAGCCCCAGAAATCAAGGACCAACCTTGAGGTACAAACTTCTGCGCATCCCTTCAATAATACTTCTTCATCTTTCTATTCAAATAATTTGAGCGAAATTTCAAAATTAAGAGCCTAAAAGAGATTCACTTCTTCAATTATCTTCTTTCTTTAATTCATTGTTGCCCATTTTTCACTCTCGAATCATAACTTTCAGCTCTAAACAACACCCGCTCCCATCATGACACACATATTCAGGTAGGAAAAGAAAGAAAAAAGAAACCGAGTTCCAATTCATATATGGTAAAGGAACAAAATAGAAGAAAAGACAATCGCCTTACCTAGAACGTGCGACATTTCCCAAGCCCCACATTTAGGTTTATTGAGACCGCGAAGTGTCTTAGACGGAGATTTCATACGACGCCCCAAACAAATGGAGAAAGACGCGGTTACCGCAATGGAAGTTCCGGCGACGACAGTAGCAGCCAAGCTGGACCTGTTGCTGCTCAGAGCAGGCGATGGCGCCGCCATGAGAACCCAACCAAACTAAGAATCAAGATACAAAACGAAAAAAAAAAAAGATGAGTTCCGAAAATGGAAGTTTGGAAAGCAAGAGTTTATATGATCGCTTTGAATTTCTCGTCCTTTCCAGTTTGGCGCTCAAGAGAGGGAGGATTGATCATTGGGCAAGAAGGTGAAGAAGCTAGGGGCGGGTTTTATGTCGTTTTAAACGGGTTTGCATACGGGCTTTCTTTTCAACCCGTATTTGAATTGGGCTGGCCTAGGCCAAGCCCAATGTCTTAATTTAAGATCGGTCTTATCTAGGCTCCTTGCCTACAGCCGGATCGAAAAGACCCAGTCGGGGCTCCAGCTCGGCCCGACCTTAGGCAGGGTCGGACCATGTTTTCCACGAGTTGTCCATTTGGGGGACCAAGGGGCGCATCCCGGCCTGGTCTGATGATAACCCTTACTCTTTAGGGGGCTGAAGTGCAAACACTTCCTCTTAGGGCAGGGAATCAATTTGGTTAAAACAGAAAACCAAATCGAGCCGAAACAAAATTCAACCTCGGCCTAGATGCAACACCTGGCACAAACCCGTCCAAGCCATGACAAAATATATCGAAAGGAGAAAGATATAAAGTTGTCGGCTATTGAATCTATAATAATACATTTAAGCCGATTGCACATTTTCGTGTTAGACATGAAGGGAAAAGTGAGGAATCAATGTCCTTGCCATTTTAAACCTTTTTCCAGCCTTCAAATGATTTCTTATAATTTCATTCTTGATCGGGTACCGTGTTGGATCAGGCACTGGAAGGTGGGTGTCCAAGGACACAACGCTCCAAGTTATGAAAGACTCTTGAGCCAATTTTTGTGAAAATGTAAATCCTGGTGTCTGAGTTGGTTGTTTGCTTGCTGCCAGAAACTGGTGCCTTTAGAACCGGAGTTTGATAAAGACATTCACGTGAATTTACTGGTGCATAACTAGGTTGATGGACACCTCAAGAGAATAACAGCTTATGGATCTCGATTTCTACTCGTACTTCTTAGTAGGCTGCAACATTATACAGTACAATATAAGCAATTTGTATTCGAGCACCATTTACCCAGACAAAATTTGTACTTCGGTTTGGTGGGGTGCGCCCGGCCAATGCAGCAGTGCAACGCAAAGGCGACGCTCGAAGGCCCCAGCAGCAAGCTGCTGTAGTGGACCCTCCCCCTAGAAAAATAAATTTAATATCGAGTGGGCCGATGGCCCACGTATCAGATATTAAACTGATAAGAACAGATACTACACTTGATCTTAGCCAAAAGGCCGAGAAAGGTATGAAGTGAATAAAAGCCTTCCTCTTTTTTTTATAGCCTTCTCTCTTCCGCTGCAATCCCTCTTCTTCCGATGTGGGATAAAGAACAGAAGTGATCTGCTATATATGCAATTATTTGTGTTTATGTATTCGGCTGGCGGATAAAGTTTCATTTATCAGATATATTAAAAAAAATAAAGTTTTATTTCTCAAATCTATTTTTTCGGTATTTTATGATATTTAAAAAAAAAAATGATTTAAGACAGAGCGCAGTTATAGCTTTTATTTATGAAAAAAGATAGAGAGACAAAGAGAGAAACGCAGATTTATTTATTTATTTTGTTTCTCTCGCATATATTTGTAAATGTTTACGTTAGGATAGTCTGTGTATTCTCGTCTATATTTATAATGCATTCAAACTGAGTAACGATTTTAACACATACATCTCCAATACACAGTTAACTACACATTGAACACTACGGTCAACCAATGAGCATCCACCTAATACGAAAGCCAAATAAATTGTCACACCTTGGTGATACGCGCAAAATATATGAATAATAATTATATAGTTATACATACTCATTCCTAATATAATTATATCATGTGTCTATATTACCACACTAGGTCAGGACTCGGGTTAAGTCTATTTAACGTTGTATACCACAGAAAAATCTCTAAATAGACGCTCAAAATATTACCAGATAAATAAAAATGAGTGAGGCCAGCGGAGAAAGAACAAAAAGAAGACCACAGAATACTCGGTCTTCATTTGTCCACTTTAGAAAACAAATCAAACTCGTTCACTAAAAATTTATCCGAGTAACTATTTGTACAATACCGTAATAATCTCAACTTCACGGCCAAAAATTCGAAGACCGAGGAGAAATAAATTGCCTATTTCTACAGCAAATATCATACAAAAAAATAAAATCATGCGGTTAAAATATCAACATAACAAAGTTTCACCGGCTCTAACAGCAGATGCTACAACCATGGGCGAGCAGTGCATGTTTTATGGATCCGTGATCGAGATCTATAACTATAATTTCAGGGTTCAAATGGCTTTCATCGTAGGAGAATAAAGGGCACTTAAGAATAATCAAATTCAAGAAAGGGACGAGTTTCAACCATATAAGCTCCTCTTGTGTCTTCCTTTTAGCATCTAATATCATATGACCCTGCTTTGGTAATGTATCGAACCCATTCCACTGTGTTGTAGCCACTCTTCTCCCACACCTTAAAAACCATAGCAATGTGATTTAGAAAGTATGAACTACTTTTTTGTCAGAAAATTAAATTAAGAGAACAGATCATTCTCACACCACAGACCCTAAGGACTTTGTTTCAAATTATATATTGTCGGGATTTCGATAAGGTAGTTCAATAGGACCAAGAAATGAGCAACCGAGATCAACATTTGCTAAAACTATCTACAAATTTCTTAAGTTAGTTCAAAATGTAGGCAATACTAGTTTAATTCTGAAAATTGTTAGGATCTTTATATTTGAGTAAATTCAATAATAACAAATTTTCAGATGGATATTTTGTACCTATTACCATATGAATAGCCGGCATATATTCTGTCTATAACACATAACAGATGTATGTAGTACAATGCAGCATTAAAATGACAGGTAAATCAAAAAGTCAGTCAGGATCATACCTTCAGGAACCTAACACGTAAACCAGATGCTGTAAACATGGGGACCTGGACAGAAAAAAATTAAAACAAACTCCACATTTTCAACTGGAAAGGCAGAAAAAGTTTTCTGAATCTTTTATTGACACAATTTCAGACGTTGATTCAGTTAACAGCAGCCAAAAATTAACTCAAGGAGATCACGAAATTTTCTACATCAATTGACACATTATTCTCAAAATCTCAAAAAAGGGAGTAAGCCTGATCATGCTAAATTGGAAGCTGTTTTGGTCGACGTAAAAATAAAGCTCCTTACGAACAGTGTAAATGCCCATTACAAAAATAAAATTAAAAGAGTACAAATGCGTAATACTAAATCTAATACATAAGCAGTCAATTTATACACAATTCACCATCCAAACAATACACTATCTTATTCACCTCCAAGATGGCAGAGTGCCATGTAAGATGAGAGTAAGAAAATGTGATTTCATGTTCAACAATTAACCAAAACAGATTTACTGCCAAACACAATAAATTCAATGACGAAAACTTTCAGCACAGTAATTGCTAAAAAGAACCTTCATTGTCACTCTAAAAGATGTACCTAATCAAAAGCAAAAGAATTGAAGGTTTATTGGATACCTGGAATTCCATCTGAATAGGGGGTCTAGTCCAAGATTTCTTTTCAGTCATGGTGGAAATCAGCTCAACTTCAGCACTCATAGTTGGTTCCGTTTCTCCAGGAAATTTACGAATTCTGGACATTATGTCAATAGCTCCTCAGAAAACTAAATGTTGAAAACAAATGACATGCTTTGATAAAAAAAAAAAAAAATGTACGAGTACTTTTTTATTTTACTTTCTTATAAACCTGTTAACGTGTAAAATAATTATTTGTGAAATTAATATAATAAATTACTTTTAAAAGAGTAATTTATTATATTAATTGCACTGATAATTATTTAATACGTTAGAAAGTTTTTAAGAAAATAAAATAAGAGAGTAAACTTAACATTATTAAAAAACAAATTGTCGTAAGCTAAATAGTTTTGTGAGCAATGTTGTCGAAAAAAGATTAAACATAAATTTTTCCTTCTCATTGATTTATTTTGTTTCTTATAAAAACAAAAAAGAAGAACTGTAGCACTAGACAGCTAAAATATACAGCCTAAAAGTTAAATGACATGTGTACAACTTTTTTTTTTGTTAGTTCAAGATTAGGATTAGTAGAAAATGCGTATACAAGCAACTAATATACATTAAAGAACCCAAGCAAAGAATACATGAGGCCTAAAAAATGAAAAATAAAACTAATTAAGAGAGTAGAGGGGCAATTACAAAGTAGAAAAGAAAGACACTCACTTCCAAACAAGACAGTCTATAGAGGGATTGTACTTTGCGCGACCTGAAGTCACTTGGAAACTTGCTTTCGCTGTATGTTTTGGAACAGGGACTTTGATGACGACCCCAAGTGCAAACATTTTTGCACCAAAAACACTTTTTACCTGGAGTTTCAAATAAATAAGCTCTTCACTTTCATTTTTTAACCATAAAAAAGATTCCAATTAAAGTTTCGAACTCCAAACCTTGACATTAACTTCCATACTTGTTCTACCAAGCTCCTTAATTGTTGGCAATACTCGGAAAGGAAGATTAACACCCTCAGTGATACGATATCTGGAACACAAATAAGAACATAAGTGAAGGCAGATATTGGATCAATGACACAAAGCTTGGGATCCTATTCATGTAAAGTAAGAGATGTCTCATGTGGACAAGAAGATGATACAGATAATAGATTGTAAAGCATAAGTAAAAATTAAAAAGATCATACAACTTAGTTCTAAAAGCCCTAAAAAAATGAGGCCGCAGAATAAGAAACTTCCTTCCTTCTTAATTTAATTTTTATAAGGTCATAACTATGGTAGAGCTACCTGTTACGATATAAATCATAACAAACATAAAATAACATAAAATAGAATAGAAAAGAGCCACTATGAAAATAGTGTGGCATGCAAACTTATGTTAAAAAAACAGCCTCTTAGCTACTAAAAAAAAAACTGAAAAAGATTATCACCCTTGGAAATGAATTCCATCAGTCATCAAATGGGAAAGATTTGACAAAACTGAAACTATTTTAGTCACGTGATAATGAAAAATCTTTTAAGAGGAAAAATAAATTTATAACAAGCCAGCTACTTAGAAGTTAGAATGATCTTTAGAAAAGAAAAAAATAGAAATAATAGGTGATAGAGCTAATCTAATAAAAAAATAGTTGATGAAACATTAAAATATACATCCAAGAGTTTTAAAAAGCTTACTTCATCAATTCAAATTCCCCATCTGGTGGCACAAAACTAACTGTCTTCTCTGAGTTAAATCTTGTCAAGTTTACACATTGATGGAAAGTTACATCATCAAGCTCGATGGTTTTGCCACTGCAAAAATTAAGAAAATAGCATAGACAACTCCCAGAATCTACTATAATTCAGAATAGAAAAAAGAGAACTTGCTCCGAAGACACTACTTCACAAATGCCCTTCCCCGACTCACCGTCCGAATTACAACCAAATTTCTTCCTACCATAAAACCAACTGTCCGACTCTCCTCCTTTTAAACTCTCTTCTAGACAGTTATTATTGACAATAACTGCTACAACTTGACATACCAAGTCATATTTACCGCCTAGTCATATGAACCGCCTCTTCTATTTATTCTCCTTTTCTCTTCCTCCAACTATAAGTTTTAATAATCGGAGGAATTTGCTTATCACATCTATATTTAATAGATTATAATTAAATATCACGAAAAAATTTAGTTAAAAAATTAATTACAAGATTTCAAAAGATAGGCAGTCAGCTCCATGATCGAATTTGAAAATATAGTGTGTGCAATTAATCTATTTATCTCAATTGAATTTTTCTACCAGAAAAGTTAAGTTTAATGAATGATTTGTACGTGGTAAATACTTGATCTTAGCTAAAAAAAAAACGAAAATATTAAGCTAGATTATCCAACATTGATTGTGCTCGTAGGAGATGACAGGCCCACAATTAGTGAAAACGTTAAAACAACTACCGAGGGGGCAGAACAATATATCTCTTGTTGCATCTAGAAAGGCCTCAAGAAACCTATAGTATAAGGTAGATAGAAAAAGCATAACAAATTAACCTGAAATGGCGTTTCTGTATTTTGTTTTAATGCTTGAGATACTAAAGTAAAAGTATTCAATGAAAAATCAAAAGAAATTAGTCAGACTTCGAGACAAGTCTGCCTTCCGAACTTACCTTTTTGCTGGACGAGACTTCAGCTGTGCCTCTTTCTCAAGACCAATTTTATCATTCAAACCCAACTTCAAATCAGGCATTCCAGAGAGGAAGCATTTCATGAGGACCTTTCCCGATACATCACAACGTAAAACACCACCTAAAACAAACAGAAGTGATCAATGACCAAACAATTTGCACAGTTAAGACAGTTCAAAAATGGTTAATCACCTTTCGAAGACATAAGAAGATTGACACTTTCAATAATATCAAGAAACACCTGCATCCCAGAATTGTTAAAATCTAATAAATGTCCACATATTAGTGAAAGGGCAGTAACAAGACTGTAAAATTGTCACCTCATTCTTTTTATACACGAGGCCTTCTCTCCGCCAGCCAACAGCGCCAGTAACTTGCAAGGTTGCATTTGGGACAGGCTTGTCAGCCACCTATTTTCACAAAAAAAAAACAAAAGAAAGAGAGAAGATAATAGATCAAAAACTAAATAAATCACATGCACAAGAAGAAATGCATACAATCTGCTTGTTCTACAGGCATGCTAGATGCAACTTTTTTCAGTAAAAGAGATGCAAGAGAGGGTTAATGATACTCAGATCGTGATCAATATAGCTTAGAATATAACCTTGGATGAGAATGGTGAGCGAACACCTTCTTGTGTGATGTAAAGTTTCAAAATTTCAGGAGAAAGGTTTTGTGGATAACCAAAATCCATGATTTCTGTCATGTAAATAAGATATTAGTTGCTCTTGCATTTGTCATAAACTTTAAAAAACTAAAACTAAAAATATAGATTTAAACATGGTAAATAATCCTAAACCCTGAATAGATTTAAACATGGTAAATAATCCTAAACCCTGAAATTTGCGTACCAAAAGCAGAAGTGCAATACAAGAGTTTATAATAACCAAAATCTAAACACATTTAAAACTTTATGTACAGATAAAAAATAAAAAACTAAATCTTAGGCACAAGAAATATTCATGAAAGGTATGCTTTATGTGAGATCATAGTTTGATATTGAATTTTCAAACTAGCATCAACCATAGTACAATGAAAAGGGCTCGACGTAGATAAAGGAGTCATTTCAAATGTTCCACCATATTAGGAGTGCTAGCAAATGAACTTTCTGAAATTCTCAAAAAGTCTAATTACTCTATCCCCATGATAATCCTGAAGTAATTTTGCTGAAAAAATAATTGGAGTGAGTCCCATATTTTCTCAATCTGCTAAACAGAAAATTTGTTCCTGACAATCTGCCGATGAGCATTTAAATAACAAAAATAAGACCTTTTTCATTCTGATATATAAAATTATATATATATATATGAACCTTAAATCTACTGATGAGTCTGTAAGTAAATAAATAAGACATAGTATGTACAATGTAAAAAAAGATGAAAAGATTGATCACTAGTCCTTTCATCCTGCATACCATCCAATAGCTCATATATCAGAACAAAATTGTTACGGATAGCATCCTCGTCAAATGCCCCACCAAAATAGGATTTGAACAGCACAACTGCCTGAATAAAAATATCACAAAATAATCAATGCTTGGCAAACAAGAAAAGCTAAATCCAGGGTATTGTATGAAAATAGACATCTTGGTACCTCAACGACAAATTTGAAAGCACAAGCTACATTTGCATTGCTGCTAACAACAATCACAACATAGACATTGCTGATCCTCATATAAAAGAAAGAACAATTGCCAATCTGTCGCACTGGACAGGTACCAAGTTCTTTTGTTTGCATTATATGTGATCGAAAAGCATCCACCATATTTCCCCTGAAAAAATAAATATGTCAGCAGAGAAAAAAAGAATAATAGTATATATATAATTCCACATATCAAAACAAAGTCCAGCTCTACTACCTGGAAAAAAATATGAGCCACCACCAAAAAAATAGTTCAGCGATTGGATTTTGGGTAGGATTAATTGTTTACAAAATACTATGACTGTGGCACATTAAAAACACCCTCACGTTAGGAGCCTCTGCTTTCCTATTACAATGCCACTACCCTCAAACCCTTTTAACTGTTGATCGAGCTGAGATGTGAGAAGAACTCCCTAGTTATTCATGCATGAGAAATACACGCACACAACACCTATTGCACTTATAATAAATAATAATTTTTCAAGAATAACTGTGATTAGATGTGGATGCGGTACAAGGAGAACTAAATAACACAATGAGATAGTGCCTACAATGGAAAAATGTAATGAAATAATTCAACAACAAAAAATATCTCATTGTGTCATCAAATGTAGTAAACAAGCACAAAGAGAGCTGGGCGAAGAAAGCAAAAAAATGAACAAAAATAACTTCTTAAATGAACACTCTATCCTCAGTTAGCTAAAATATAAATATAACTGGTTTCATACTATCTCCTTAAAACCCTCTTTGGGACTGCAACAACCCAATTTCATGGCTGTGCTTTTCTTTTTTTCCCTTATGATTGAAGAAAATTTGTTTCACAAAATATATATATACACCCAAACAGATACTAATGTCAGTATGTGCTAACATTATGCAAGGTTTGGTACATGAGTCGCCGTACCAAATCAAATATGACAAAAAATTCCTAAAATAACATATTTCACAAGTGACGAAAGCAAACATGTTGCTAACACATAATGCAGTCTTACTGTGTGACCTGTAAAGAAAAAAACTTTAAAAATTTATAAAGGATCTCAGGGAGAAAAAAAAAAGGATCTCATTTGTTGAGGCTTTTATAATGATGATATTAAGTTCGGATGAGTTCAATTTGAACTACAATACTGTTATTGTTAGAACCAAATATATCAAGTGTTGCTCTGGCATTATTGACAGGTAAATAGAAGGTGAAAGAATACTAAAATCCTAATCCTTACGAATTCTCATTTACTGTCATCAATTACAACAACCAAAAAAAGAACAGAGTAACTCAGTCTAATCCGATCTTGCGCTAATGAATGAACTTGGCAGTTAAAACAGAACCAGATTCATAACAGAAATTGTGGACGCCTACTGCTCAAAATCTCAACATCTAATTGGCGATAGAAACTTTTTTCCTCTGAACATTTTGGTCGTTAGGCCACAAATGCCTCTTAATGTTTAGACACGCATGCATTAATCAAAAATAAAATTGTCCACGTAAATAAATCTGTAATTTATCCGCTGAAGCATCGAATACACAAATAAAAACATTACCAAACCTTCCTAGAGTTACAAATATGAACTGAACGCACTATAAATAAAAATGATAAGAGAGGGGCAATAAAACACATTCAAAATGCAAAATCCCTCCTAAAATCCAAGTTACTGACAGAGATTAAAAAATCAAACAAGATTACCCGACGTCGTCGCGGTAGAGGCGGTTGATGAGGACATCGCCGCGGAGATTGAGAAAATAAATGGCGGAAGCAGCCACCGGCATCGTTGTCCAGTGGATCGCGTCCCAAATTAAGCTTACTCCGTGGTGGAAAAAATGAAAATGCTCAGATCCAGTGGAAAAAGATTGGAGATCTGGAAAATGGAAAATCAGGGGAGAACGAAGCTCGGACCAGACAAATAGCGATCTTCGGTGCTGTTCCAGAGAAATGGAAACGGCCGTCGGCAGTCGAAATTGATAAAAGAAGAATAAAGAATTATAATACTTGAATAATATTACTAAACTTACCATTATGAATCGTTTTTTAAAAGTTATTTTTCAAAACTGATTATCAAGGAGGATGTTATTTTTCAAATATCAAAACATATTACTATTTTGAAGTCCTTTTGAATTCAAGCATGAAATAATATTTTTCATCAATTCAAACAATAAACTATCCACTGTTATCAAAACGAATTAAATTAAATGTACTTAAAAAATTGCACATAACTATTAGAAAACCATATTCTGCTTATAACATTAGCTTCTTTTTAACTAAGGGTGGGTGTGGTTTGGACTGGTCCGATTCCAAGCAAGAACCAAACTAGCTCGGATACTTTAGAATTTTTATCCCGAGATTACAATTGGCTCTGAAATTTTTTGCATGGTTTCAGTTCGGTACCCGTATTTTTTTTTTTAATTTCAAAAAAATTATAAATAAATCAAAATTATGAAAAAAAAAATCATCTATATTAATTCAACTATAAATGGTTGAAATTAAATCTAACTACCTATGATTAAAATAAAATATAAGAAACTAAATTCAACATTTAAAATTAATCTAACTATCTAAAGTACAAACTAAATTTAAACATAAACTGAATTCAGAAGTATCTTTAAGATACCTAAAAATCCATTTAACTGTATTCTGATGCTCCTTGCCCAGATTTATTAGAAATTGACTAACTACTCCAACATAATGTGAAATATCAAATCTCTTATAAACCATGACATACATCAAACTGCAACTGTTAAAGCGTATGGAATTCTATGCATTTTTGTTTTTCCTTCATTAGTGGAAAGACTTTATTCGGAAGTAAGTTTGAAGTATTTAACAAGTGAAATGTTGACCGGCTTCGCCTTATCTATATTGAATTGGCTGTGAACTTTCTTGATATATTTCTCATGCAATAGCCATAGCTTTTTGCTATTCTTATCGCAGATGATACTCATCCCAAGTATCTGTTTCGCCGGTTCTAAGTCTTTCATGGCAAAACACCTGTTAAACTCATTCTTTAACTTAACAATTTTTTTTTCTGTCTGGACCTACAATCAACATGTCATTGACATAAAATAGGAGGATTATAAATGTACAATCCGTGAACTTTTTCACAAACACATAATAGTCTGAGGAATTTTTCTTGTACATTTGATTTCTCATAAAGAAGTCAAACTTTTTGTAGCATTATCTTGGTATTTGCTTTAATCCATACAAACTCTTCTTCAATTTACACATAAGATGTTCCTTTCCCTTGACAACGAACCCTTCTAGTTGTTTCATGTAAATATCTTCTTCTAATTCATCATGCAAGAAGGCAGTCTTCACATTGAGTTGTTTGATCTTCAAATTAAAACTTGAGGTTAATCTAAGTACCACTTGAATGGATGACATTTTCACAACAGGTGAAAAAATTTCCCCAAAGTCAATGCTCTTCTTCTAACCAAAGCCTTTCACGACCAGTCGTGCTTTATTCTTTGGTTGTGAATTTTCGTCTTTGAGTCTGTATACCCAATTGTTCTAAAGTGTCTTTCTCCCCTTTGGAAGCTGTACCAATTCATAAATATGGTTTTCATGCAATGATCTCATCTCATCTTGCATCGCATCCAACTAATTATTTTTTTATTGATGCTCCATAGCTTCCTTATAGCAATCAGGTTCATCGTCATCTATAATCATCACATACTCATTCATAGAGTATTTCCTCGATAGTCGACGATCTCTTATTGACCTCATTAACTCTGGTTCTACAAATGATTCAGGAAAAATCTGTATTTCTCTTTGGTCAACATCATCAGCTGTTTAATCACTAGATTCTCTAGCATCTCCCCCGTCAAAAGTTGATTTCTTCAGACCAACTCTTACTTGATGTTCATCGGTGATCTCCATATCTTTCTTCTTGTCTTTAATGGTCTGATCTTCAAAGAAGACAACGTCTCGGCTTCTGATAATTTTCTTGTCGACTGGATCCCAAAGCCTATATCTAAATGCATCACTTCCGTATCCGAGTAATATGCATTCCTTAGTTTTGCTGTCTAGCTTGGACCTTTCATCTTTGGGAATATGGACGAACACTCTGCATCCAAATACTTTTAAATGCTTATAGGAGACGTTTTTTTCAGTCCATACTCTGTTTGGCACTTCTCCACTCAAAGGTGTTGATGGAGACAAATTGATGATATTTACTGCAATATTCATTGATTCTCCCTAGAATGTTTTAGGGAGTTTTGAATATGATAGCATGCACCTTATCTTCTCCACGATCATTCTGTTCATTCTTTCTGCAACACCATTTTGTTGAGGAGTCTTTGGAACTGATCTTTCATGTTTTATCTCATGCATCTTGCAGTATTCATCAAATGATCTCATTTATTTACCACCATTATATATGTGAATGCATTTTAACTTCTTTCCAGTTTTTCGCTCATTTGAAGTATGAAATTGTTTGAAAACGTTGAACACTTCATCTTTTGTCTTGGCTGCATAAGTCCAAACTTTTTTTGAATGATCATCAATGAATGTCACTATATATTGGGCACCGCCTAACGTTCTCATTGACATGGAACTACAGACATCTGAATAAACAACTTCCGACACGTCTGGCTTCCTTGAGCAAAATTCTTCTGTAAAGAAACTCTGTATTGTTTTTCAGGCAAAAAGTGAATATAACTTGGCAAATATTCATGTTTGAGATTTGACAAACATTCTTTTTTTCCAAGCAATTGAAGTCATTTCTTGCTCATATGACCATAAGTCAATAGACGAGTCATCTTGTGCAGCATTTACTGATGTTTCCTTCACGGTCATTTGAGTCACATATAAACTAGACTTTTTAATTCCTTTCGCTACAACTATCGATCCTTTGTCGAACTCTCATTTTCCGCAAGCAAATTTGTTCTTGTAACTAGCCTCATCAAGAGCACCGACTGATATTAGATTTAATATAATATCCGAAACATATTTGACATCTTTAAGCACCAACTCACATCCTGTGTTGGTTTTGATACATATGTTCCATTTTTCTCATTATTTTTGAAACGTGACTGTTCCTCATTTTGATAATGTCAAAATCACCGCTGGTGTAAAATAAAAAATACTCCAATTTTGAAATAACATGGTAAGATGTTCTAGAGTCACACATCCAACATGCGTCATTCATCGTGAGGTTGATAACATCTTTGCATACAATAACATCTTCATCTTCAAAAACAGTTGCAGTCGTACTCTTCATTTCTCCTTTAGTATCTTCCATGCCTTGTTCTTTCTTCAATTTCCAGCAATCATTTTTTATGTGGCCCACCTTACCACAATGATAACACTTAACGCCTTTTTTACTTTTCGATTTGGATTTTCCTAACGTGTTAACTCCAGAGGTCCCACGTTCCATTGGATCTCCCTGCAACGATCCGACCCCACCCTTGAGGATCCACGAATCGTGTGGTCCAGCCCACACACTAGTGAGATATGAGAACTGCCAGCCTGACCTACACACTAGTGAGATCTGCGATCTGTGCTCATGACCTTCCCCCCCCCCCCCCCCGAGAATGAGGGAGTTTCATGTATTCCCTATCTCTCGAACCCTGGACCTCCAAGTACTTGTACAAAGGGCTACAAGAACTGGTAGCTCAAGTGGTACCAACATATGAGAACCTTTAGATATTATCATGGGGTCCAAAGTTCGACTCGCTAGTGATGGCGAAAATTCCTCTACCCATGAGGGAAAAAGTCATGAATGGACAGTGACCCCGTGGATCCTAGGGCTGACCTTGGCTGGTGTATAACCAGTTACGGATCCTCGAGGGTGGGGTCGATTGGGCTGTTACACTCCCTCTCGTTACTGATAAAGCCTCCATAGAGGACTGCTCTTTGTTTTTTCGCCTACTTTCTTCGTCAAGAACGGCGGCTGCAATATCATTAAACATCAATGTTGTTTTTACAGTACCATTGAGCAAATTTACGATGAGGTGATCGTATGAATCTAACAAACTTTGAAGTAAAAGTTTAGCTCTTTCATTTTTGTCGATTTTGTGCTTCATTGCTGTAGTTGAGAAAATAATGTATTGATAATATTGACGTGATCTGTCACTATTGTAGATTCTGACATCCGAAGGGTATATAATTTTCTTTTCAAGAAAATTTTATTATACTACGACTTTTTCTCGTATAATTTTGTCAACATATCCTAAATCTGTTTTATCGTTACCGTTTTTGAGATACTTGACAAAATTTCATCTGCAAGAGTAAGATGCAAAATAGTCATTGCATCCTCATAAGCATTGTTCCATTTATTGTTTTTAACGTTCGTATGTCTGTCACCGATAACCATAGCACAACCATTTCTCCACAATAGTACTTTTATTTTTAATTTCTACAAAGAGAAATTATTTCTGTTGAATTTTTTTATTTCAATCTTTCTTGCTATAATAACTGCTAAAAAAATTTCTGATGTAGAAGATCAATTAAAAACCATAACTACAGAGCATACTAGATTTAAAGAGATTACTCGTGCTCTGATACCACTGCTCTGATACCACTTGTTGGAAAAAATAACGAGATCCGGTGGGAATGATGACAACAATACCACCGCAAGCAGTAAAAGAAACGATGGCAGATGCAATCTGAAAAAAACAGGAATATTTCACACCGTTAGATTATAACGGCCAAGAAGTAATAGCAAAAATCAACACCGAGAATTTTACGTGGAAACCCAAATCGAAAAAAATTATAGGGACCGAGTCAAAAAAAATCTCATTATGAAAAATAGAATTTACAATATTTTTCTAGATATCGAATATTGTAGAAAATATTCACTAAGAGAAATCACCACTCTTACTGTACTCAAAAGTACCACACCTATTTTTCCTTGATACTTTTTCTTTTCTCTCCTTCCAAAAATGATCACTCTATTTTTTTCTTCCTCTTCACTTAGAAAAAACTCTTTTTCTCTACTCTTGGATATTTTTGAATAGAGGTGAAAAACAGACATCTTCCTTGAAAAAAGACGTGCTGCTTTCGGTGACAGCAAGAGGTGTCTTCTTTTGCTGCCCACTTTATCCCTCAAATTAAGGAGGGAGTCCCACAATTCTCAGCCAAGCCGTAAGAGGAAGAAATAGAAGAAAGATTCAAAAACCTTGACAAACTCATTAATGGCGAATTTGTAAATCGACTCGTTAATTAAAATCAAATTCTTCAAATTTCAAAGATTAATGGCCGAGAAGCTCCTTCACTAACCCGCCTCGCTTGACCACCAGAGGCAGCAAACAATGGCTCTAAAGCTCGAAAGTAGCTCGAGCCACATCCTGGGCCGATGAACAAAATCTATGAGTGAAATTAAAACGAAGGTTGCACCAGAGTCCCAGACACAGTGGTTAGCAAAAGAAAAACATGATTTTTTTAAGTCATGCAAATTAGGGGTAATTTTTAATCTATTTGTTAATAATAGATAATTAAATATTAATAAAAAATTATTTAGTGTTTGAATTAAAATTGTATTATATTTTAATATTTCATTTTATTATTTTAAATAAAATCCATATTAACCCTTAAAATTAAAAATGACAAGCAAGTTTTTAAATTTAATTCTTAGGTAAATATTAACTGCATTACCAATTAAGTCTACGTCATAAATTGAGTATTAAAATAATATCAAACAACAAAAATGTTATTTCTTTAACGACGTGACTAATAATGTAATTCACTCCAAGAGTCTTCGAACCCAAGTAAGCCACCTCGAATCCAACCGAGCAAAATCGAACCCAGCTGGGGATCCCACTAGACCTTTTGCCTGACCCAACGTCACCATTCGAGCCCAGACAAGCAGAGTCCCGTTCAGCACAAAACAACCTAGCCTAACAAAGACCACCCAATCTAGTCAGGCCTATAGCTAAAACCAAAGCTTAATCCAGCCCAACTTAGTCCTTCCAGCCACCCGGACCTAACCCAGCCTACCCAAACCCATAGAGCCCAGTTCAACCCTTCTTAATCCAAAACAGCCCAATCCAGACTAGGCCGGACCCAACTCAGACCCGACCCAGAGCAAACGCAGTCCAGTCCACCAGGACCCGAGCTAACCCGCCGTAGCTAATTGCACGCGAATTGGACTAAGTAAGGTTACAATTGTCATTTGCATTCTAACCTTTTTTTTTTCATCAAAACTAACATTTTTCAAGCCAAATTCCCGAAAAGCCCTTAATCCAGAAACTTAAAAATTCTAACCTTCTACCATTCCATATGTTTTTTTTAAATTCAAGAGTTTATTTTAATTTAGTCATAGTAGTTTTATCCTCGTATTAAACCTCTCACGACTTCATTTCCAATCGGTAAATCTACTTATTGTGGAAATGAAGTCGTGAAAATAGTCTACCGAATTATTTTCCGTGATAGAAAAACAACTTTGATTTACTTATTTTTAGAACGAGTTTATTTTAAGTCCACGTTTTTTAAGAAAATTATTATGTTTACCTTCTAACTATACACTCTGATCTTAATTTATATGATAATTTTTAATTATTGCAGTTAATTCTGTATTTTAACTTCTTATAATTTATCTTAATTAGTACCTTCCAATTAATTAGTAATTATCATAATAGAAAGTAAGTTTAGAGCGTAAATTTAGAGATAAATCTAACATTATTATTTCTAATAATTTGAACAATTTTTAATTCAAAGTCTTATTTAGTTTTAGAGAATCGAGTTTATATTATAACTCTTATTAGTGTTAAAAAATCGAACGATAATAATTTAAAAAAAAATAAACGAGAAAACACAGAGAAATTAAGTTTTATGTAAAAAATAGACAAAAAAATCACAAAATAAAAGAAGAATTTACTATTTAAAAATAAATATATTCGAGATTTACAACTCAAATATAAATAAATAAAAAAATTACGAAATTTTAATATTGATTATGGATACAGCATGAGCACGACTCGTTTATGTATTCGAGTCTACGTAGACATTACTTCCAACCACTCCGCCTCTTCCACCGTATCAATATTTTTTTTCTGGAAAAGAGTTTTATTAAGATTAATGATATTTTCAAAATACATTATTAAGTAGTAAAGATAATTCCACGTCATTAAACTTCGCAATCCACATTTTTTACATCGTCAGCGTTATCTCCACGTGGCATCATATAATTAGTCTAGTGGATATGGAGAATTGTGGAAGGCCGTCCATTTCAAGCACACTTAGCCAGGCTTAATTTTCCACCCGCTATTGTATTTTCGGTGGACCCCACAGTGTTGATCTTACAGCATTAAATATCTCACTAAGTGATGATCGGAAGGCTGAAAACAGCCCACCTACATCTCCTTCTCAATAAAACCGCCATTGCTTCTCCAGAGCTCGATCCTCTGCCGAGTTGGAACCTCTTCCGAGATTAATGCAGACGAGGGATTGCGCTATGTTTCGGGCATTCGAAAAGCGAGAAATCTCGGCCTGAGCTGATTTTGTTTTGCTTCATTCCGTCGATGGAGCTTCCGCTGATATCTGCTCCGAATACTTCGGCGACGTCATTTGCTGCTGGAGTTGGCCTTTGCTCCAAGCTCAGATTTGATTTCACTGCGAGAAGGAGAAAGCTGAGCTTAGATGGAGCCGGAGTGTCTCTATCATGCGTCAGAGCTTCAGCAGAGCAACGTAGTGAGAGTTTGGAGGAGAGAAAGAGCGGAGGCGGATTCACTAGCCCGGCTATGGAGGTGACGACGTTCGGTCGGGGCTTCAGCGAGGCGGAGTTTCCTATTTGGGAGAAGATTGGTGCAGTTGTTCGGCTCAGCTATGGAATCGGTAAAAGCAGTTTGAATTTTATCAAGGAGAAAGTACCTTTTTCGAATCTTTTCCTTGATGATTGTTTTTCTTTTCCTGCTCATCTTGCCACATCCTTACGATTTTTTTCTGAAATTTCTTGGCTATATCAGGAATTTACGGCGCTATGGCTCTTGCTGGAAGATTTATATGCTCGATTACTGGAATTGATTGCATGGGAGGGTTTCATCCGTCATTGGATGCGATTCTCGAAGGACTTGGTTATGCTGCTCCTCCCATCATGGCTCTCCTCTTTATACTTGATGTAAGTTTAGCTAACTTTACGGTTTCAATCATTGTCGTTGCAAAAGATTTTCCAATCTGCATTACTTGAACTTCTTTGAATGGAAAATTATGTTTTCATTTTTATGGTCTTCAATCAATCTTCCTTTTCTGTAACAGAAAGTACGTATGTACATAAATAGGAATATTCGTTGAATGTTGAATATAGTGTTCATTGTTGATGTGACTTTGTGGAAATTGTTTACCAAAATTGACGTAATTGTAGGATGAAGTAGTGAAGCTGTCCCCACACGCTCGTGCTATTAGAGACGTAGAGGATGAGGAGCTACGCAGTTTCTTTTACGGAATGTCACCATGGCAGGTGGGATAATCATCCATTGTGTCACGACCCGGATCATTTTACATATATGATTTTCAGTCTTCCTCTCAGAACCGGAAATTAATAGCCTGGACGGACCATGGATTCTTTTCGATAGTCAGATCGTTCTTTTGTGGTCATGTTCCAGATTGTGACATTTCATTACCCCGCCTTTGTTATGTTTTAGAACGACTAGCTGAATGGGATGGACTGACTGTATCACATGAAGTTAAGAAAAACATCTGTTCTGATTGTGGTTTTTTCTTTTTTGCAGTTTATTCTTATCGTTGCTGCAAGTTCAGTTGGGGAGGAGCTCTTTTATCGTGCGGCTGTTCAGGTTTGTGACTCAGTACACCTACAGTTATGCTCTTAACTAGGGCCAATAGCCCATATTTTTAATTTTGAGTGGCTTGCTGTGTTTTCCAGCCGCAATGGTTTACACTTTCTTGCAAATAATGTTGAGAAATCGTACAATCTGATGCATTAACTAATAATTCGTTGTGTTTGAGATCTGTTTCAAGATGGATGAATCTTTTCCATGTAGCTGATTCTTGCTTGCATTTACAAATTCCTTTTTTGGCATTTTTATAGGGAGCGTTAGCTGATATATTTCTAAGGAGTACGAGTTTAGTGACAGATGCTAGAGGGATGGCCTCTTTGGTACAGATTCTACTCACTATATTGCGTTTTTACTCTTTTGATTTTATTTTAATGGCTTGACTGGGTTTTCTCTCTTTTGTAGACTGGGGTGTTTCCTCCATTTGTGCCATTTGCCCAAGCATTTGCAGCTGTTATTACGGCCGCCCTGACTGGATCTCTCTATTATGTTGCTGCTTCTCCAAAAGGTTGACATTCCCTGAAATTTTTCTTTCGATTTTCAGATCTGAGGTTTATTTATTTGATTTGGTGTCCTTTTACAGATCCAACTTATGTTGTTGCCCCAGTTTTACAATCTAGATCCGATCGACAATATCTTAAGAAGCTTTTTGCAGGTTAATCCCTTTCTTTTTTGTACCACTTCTTCTACGTTTTGTTTATCTATAAATTGCATGGATTATTCAGGTTGAGATGGATAATCTTCAAGGAATTTACTAATCATAGTTAAGAAATGAGAACTATATTCACACTTTCTTATACCACCAATATAAGCATGGAAGTCTAACTTTTCTGTCTACTCCATAAATTTTTATGCAGCCTGGTATGAGAGGAGACAAATGAAGAAGATCTACTCTCCCCTTCTTGAAGGTCTTCTTGCTCTCTACCTTGGTTTTGAATGGATACAGGTAATTTAATAGTAAAAATTGAAAATTTTCAATTGATACTGCCCCAAATATTTCATCAAGAGTGTAATGTTCACGAATTTAGTATATGCTCATGGCTTGAAAGAGAAATAATTTTACACCACAATATACATAGTTTCAATGACTTGAAAAGCACATTTTTTGCAAGAATGAAGATGTATTCTGATTTTTTGTTAACTTTCTCCATTTTCTGGGTTGTGCAGACCAATAATATTCTATCCCCAATTATAACTCATGGAATATACTCCACCGTCATTCTGGGTCATGGACTCTGGAAGATTCACTACCACCGTAGACGACTACGACAGAGAATACAGCAACTTAAAATAGAAGGCAAGAGATCGGATGAATTGTAAAAAAGCAGAAAACAACAAATATGGCAGGGGAAGATTGTACATTACACACTCTATAGAGCTGATTTTTCATAGTTTGAAACTGTAGATTGCGAGGGTTCAAACATAGCATTGTATACATAAAAGTATACGACTGGAAAAGGCTTATATATGGTACACATGAATGATATGCTGATTTTGGAGTGCAATTTTGTCAAAAACTATAATCAATGCCAGCCTTAAAACTAATGTACATGTCCCCATATTTGTATACTTAATTTTAATTTCCCCGCATTCATCGACAAACAGTTTAAATCCATGAATACGATTTCAGAAGATCAGTTACATTAAAAAATAATGAAAAAATTGCTAAAAAAACAGTAAAACACTGCCATTTTTTTTTAATATCCAAGAAAATTAGATACCTCCTGCGTTATTCAAAATCTGGTAGGGACGTGCAGTAACCTGTGATTCTCTCGGTCTAAATTTATTTATAATCCAACTTAATTGGCTGAAAAACCTTAAATGTTGCTAAAAATAAGCTGCTTGATTGACTCTGATTGATTTTTGTTTCATTGAACCCATTTGAACAAATGCAATAAAATTCAGCATCGAAAAAAAGTTTACCAGAAGCAGGATTTCATGAGCAGAAAATTGCAAACCTATAAAATAAAAAATGGATCTGGGTCCAGAACTAGATCAATCATAATATGACAAGGTTCAGTGCAGGATATCATCAGCTCCTGCAACTTTATATGCAATTCTCCAACCTTCTCCATGAATATGTAAGAAGCTCCACCAAGGAGAAATGTGGGGATAAAAAAAAAAAAGCAAAACTAGGAAGAAAACAGAATTTTTATTGGTTCCGACATTATATTTAATGTATAATTATACGGAAAATAGAAGGAAATAAAGAAGTGTATTGACTAAAGGATGAAGAAAATAAACTAGAAAAGTGAGTGATTCACATACCAAGAAAAGAAGTGCAAGTACAGAGCATTTTTATCTTTACTCTTCTAACTGAGCGATGATGCTCACAAAAACCTTGAACCCCTGGGACATATCTGAAAGAAGACAGTACTCATTCTTGGCATGGTATGTTGCCATCAGTCCTGCACATGAATTTTTCAATCTCAATAAATCACTCAAAAAACCAATTACAAAATTATTTTTTTGAGCATATTAGACACAAAACAATTGATCTGTTTCATCTAAGATTCCAGTGGTAGTTGACTTGGGTGGTTGCACTTGGCAGTAGACGCTGGGAAACATGCATACATGTTTTTCCTTGTTTAGGTGAGGTACAATTGACATCACATAGTTGAAAGATAAATAGAACCGTCAAGAAGGAAATGTGTCAAGTTCAGATGTGTTCTTCACTTTTTTTTTGTTTCAATTTATGGGACATTACATACAACTTTTCTCTATCTTTTCTGATACTTCTAATCCTATCTATATGTATTTACATTACTCAATTACAAGTATTTTACTAACTTTCCTTGGCTCCCGTTAACTCCTACTAACTATTTAGCATCTACCCACGACATACACCTTGTCCCCAAGGTGGGAAAAAAATGAATATAAGCTTTTCTTCCCCAAATTCCTTGAATGAACTTTGCCTTGGTCAAATCACCGTTGATAGCCTTGAATTTTATCAACCTAACAAGCTCAATTATCATTTCTCCATTATCCATATGGGTCTTTATTGCCCTTAACCCAATAGCCTTCCTTAGCCCAATAAATCTATCTTGCATTCAGTGAACTACAAACGAACAATGAACCATTGTCGACTCCTCTTCATTTTTGAACCACGCAATTACTTCATCAAGCCCTTATGTGAATAAAACAATTGTTACGAAACATTCATTACTTATTTTAAATAGTCCATTACAAATGCAAAAACTCAAGAGTGAAAGATGCACCCAGTGGATTAAAACAAACTTTGCATAATTCTAATACTAGTGCTCAAGGCAGCTTTTTTGAGATTTTGGACATAATGTGCACGAAAAGTACGATAAATTTTCGAAATCTATTTTTGGCAACTTTTCAAATTGATTTTGAAAACTTACCAATTTGAAAAGTTACTAAAATTGATATTAAAAAATTCATGTAAATAAATTTTCTTGCTGACTTTTCCCAAACCCTCTAATAAGTTATCCTGATGATATTGAATAAATCTTTGTATCTTTCTGAATTGATCTTGGAGTCTATGATCTTAGAATTAGGTTAGGTTTGTTGTCTTAATCTACCAACTGCTTCTTTCACTTCTTTGGCTTTTGCCCTTGTAATATGCCTATTTAGATTAAGTAATAAATCCTTTATAATAGCTCCATTATTCATATCAAGCCTCTGTTTTCCCCAACCAATCTTCACCGCCTAGTGACTTCACTGGAAATGGACTGTCAAAGAACATCAGCCGCTTGTCGTCAAAGAGGAGCAACTGGTCAGAAATTGTTCCAGATTCTTTGATCTTCTCTGTCGCAGTCGAGAAGTAGCTTTTCTCCGATCGCGAAGAAATCTCCAAAACATTTGTATCAACATCACCCTTGCTTGGTAAATCATTTCTATTAACAAAGTAACCTCTTTCTAGAGAATGAGTCAATAATTGAAGCTAGGAGCTCCCTCGAGTTCACCGGCGAGGCCTGGGGCCAAAGAATCCATGGAATTGACTTCGTCGTTGCGAAACGAGTCAAGAAGGAAGGACTAGAAGCCCCTAAGAGGCACTCGAGGATACCATTCTGATAGGGCCCCATCCATACGAGCCCTCTCCCGTTGCTGTTCCTGGACTACCCTTCCTTTCCTTCACCAACACGCCCGACCTGGTGAGGTCCGATGAGATCTGATCTCTCGAACAAAGAAGTGATAGGAAGAGAAAACTGCAAGCAGGAGATCTCTATTTATTGCACCCCCCTAGCCTCTGGAACTTACATCTCCGATCTGCTCGTTCAAAACTTTCGCAACAACAGATGATCGTCTTTCTTTTGCCTTTGCAATTTGCCGATTTAATTGTTCTTGTAAAGCCAACATACTTCTTTCAAAAGCAGAAAGTTTATCCAAATTCTTTAATTCTTCCCTAATATGAGCTAATTCCTTCTACCAAGCCGTCATATCCTCTTTCATTGATGATTTCGAACTCAATGTCATACTCGATGGCCTTTCAAGATCATGCTTTGGTACCAATAGATAGGAATCTAGATATTCCCATGAAAACTTCTCTTATGCAAAATCTCCAAGGGTGTTCTTTTGTATAGAAAATTAGATTGTAATCGAAATTATATTTATATGGTATTCAGATATTAGCCAGGTAAAATCCAAACTGCTATGAAGCCAAAGAAAAACCATACCATAACCAGCAGTTTGTACGTCAAATCCCTCGTCCTAAAGAAAAAATTAAAGAAAAGGTATGAGTAAATTTAAAAAAAAAAGGTTTCTTATTTATGAAAAAGAAAAAAGGAAAAGAATGCTAGAAATGATCTAATTATACATAAAGTAAGATGTTTCACCTGCAATTCTCGAATCAGAGGTAAACTCCCAGTGATTGAGTAAGGCTTCACATACCCAACAACTTCCTCAGTTGCCTTACATAGGACATGGAAACCTCGCGAATCAAGATCGCAAGCAACCCCGGACATTGCCTCGTCAAAATTTATAGTAAGACTGAAAAATTAAATCAGGGGTATAAAGGCAGAGTCAGAAACTTAAAAACATATCATGTAAGATTTGATAATTAAATCTTGGAAGCAATTATAATAATTTTAATTTAGATCAGTTGTCTTTATCTTTCAATTAAGTAGTTTCATATTTTACAGGAGAAAATTGAAGGTGAAAATCATATATGATCCATCTTCTAATGTATATATTCTAAAAATATCATGAATAAAGGAGCGATTTTTTTTTCACCTTAATTATATAGTATCAGATCCTATCTCACCTGAAACCTTAATTTCAACGTCTCTATATTCACGCTGTCTCCTCTGTCCAATATCTAATAATCAAGCCAATCACCTCGTAAAAAAGTCCAATTAATTCCTCTATGACCTCCAAATCAATCTTTTTCTCAACCAACACACCTGTCTTGCAGAGGATAATATCTCTATCAATCATAGGCAATCTGAAAACCTCATCATTCCTATCACCGACTGAAAACCTCATCATTCCTATCACTGACTAAAAAATCAACCATCATCAGTGGGTTCATTCAGTCAAAATGTTTATGAAAAGATGATTATCTGACCAGTTTTGCGATACAACCGAGCATCACTGACCCACAATTCAAAAGATGAAAATTATAAAACTATATGGTCATGTCGTAGCTCATCAACACTATGGAGGAGGAAATAAGCCAAAATTTTATGTTTTTCTCCAATGCAAAAGAAATATGGGAAAGTGCCAAAGAAGCTTATTCCGATAATGAAAATACCTTTGAAATATTTGAAATAAAAAGAATCCTCTACATTATTCAAGACAACGTAAAGCTACAATTACCTTGGAATTTTGATACTCCAATCAATCTCTCCCATAAACTGACTCAGTTTAGAATTTTCCCTTTCACACATCCAATTTTCTACCCATTCATATTGTTATTTCATTTTATTTATACTTCTTTACTTCACTTTTTTTAACTTCTAGTAACTCTTATTAACTTTCACTAACTCCTAATAACTCCTACTAACTTCTTGTCTATTATTAGTAATGAATCTTACTATTACTTCTGTCTTAAAAAGACACATTGTACTCAAGGTAGAAAAAAATGAAAAATAAACGTTTTCTCTGCATCTTCATCACATGATGTCACAATATCTTATTTAAATTTCACTTTTCTGCCGTACTTGAGCAAATAAGCTCCTTTCTTAGGGGTAATAATGACATCTCCTGTGGCATATTCAAATGACAAAAACAAGAGATTAAATGAGTTGTGATTGAAATTAAATAGATTACAACATAATTTCCAAGCATTGGGCCAATCCAGTGACTTTGGGTTTCATCAACCCGTTTTCATCGGCCCAAACCCTATCATTATCACTTAACCCAGCCAAGGTCCTTTTCATTAGGGCTTCTAGAAGTCTACTTCTAAGTTATGTCCTTTCTCTTCCTTCCTCAAAATTTCTGTTGACTCCTTCAGTGAACCGCTGAAGAGAAACCACTGGCTGCAACCAAAACTGGTTAGAAAAAGCACCTGGCACGTCGAGCTTTGCCATTGCAGCCGATAAGTAGCTTTTCTCCGATTGCAAAGAAAATCTCCAAAACATTCATATCCACATCGCCTTTACGCGGTAAAAACAGAACTCCTCATAGAAATCTTTGCTGATCAATTTGGGCTTTGATTACTCTATTTTTTACTCCTTCAGCTTCTAATTCAGCATCTCCTGCTAATATACCTTCTACTGATTTCTCATACTCCCTTTCTTTCTTCTCATTCTTGAAATTTTCTTGAAATTATCCTCTAAAACCACCTTCTTGGTCACATCTTCTTCTTCCTCGACAACCACCACATCAACCACCATTGGAGTTTCTACAACCTTGACAATCTTTGTATTCTTGGTCGAATTTTTTTCACAATTAGAAATACACTCCGAAGTTGCCTTTGACATCTTTCGATCCTCTTCTTTCCCAAATGTTTTATTGACAACAATTCTGGTTTCTTCCCTCACTTTTTGTCGTTTAAGTTTTCATTCCTCCGTTCTTCTCTCCTTAATTTTTTCCTCTCTAACTCTACTGGTTTTTTCTTTTGCTGAATTGACGATAGTCTCATATGCTTCATTTTTAATATTTGGACAATATTTTAATATGTAATACTCAATATATTTTTTCCGCCACCAAATTGACAATCTATAATAGTTGATTCCGTTCTTGGAATGGCTGAATCTATCAAACAAGGTACTCCTTAGTTCTCTCCATAAATAGAAAAGCGCTCGACTCTCACATCGATACCATTTTAGGACAAAACCTTTAAAACAATCAATCCCCATGTCTACTTTTTCTTCATCAGACATTATGCAAATGCTGAAATATCTCTCAATCCTACAAGTTCATCTTTCTTGTTGTTGTCTAAAAAACAAGAACTTTGAATCTCTCTTATCCACACTAGAAAAAAATTTTATCCCCAATTTTCTCTAGGATTTGATACTCTAATATCAATTTATAGGAATTTGAATACCTACAATCAACACTTATACTATTCAAAACAACATAAAACTACAATTACCTTAGAACTTCGAGACTTTAAACGATCTCAACCTAGACTGACTCGGTCTAGAATTTCTCTTTTCACACATACAATTTTCTACCCATTCATATTCGTATCTTATTCTATTTATACTTCTTTATTTTACTAAATTCTTTTAACTTCCAGTAACTCTTATTAACCCCCACTAATTCCTATTAACTCACACTAAGTTTTTATCTACTATTAGTAATGAATGTTATGAAAAATGAACTTTAAATTCCTAATCAGCTAAAACAAGGATCTTGATGGTGTACGAAGCAAAATACTCGAAAGAAAACCCCTGCCATCTCTTCCAGAATCCTTCTTAGAGGTGTGGAGGGAAGAAAGTCAACAAAAGATTATGATGGGAACTCCAAACACAGTTAGCATTGTTATTGAAGAATAAGCTCTCACATCCCATCGACAAAGGTTATGATGGGAACTCTAAACAAAGACACCTCTATGAGACTTGCTGGAAAATCCATGGCAAGCAGGCGGGTTGGAAGCCAAACAATCCAATTTGCTACTAACAAACCACCCAAATGCTTGTAATTGGAATAGGCTCCATCGCCAAACTATGTACGAGGTCAAGTGCTTACACCAGCAAACCCGAGTAGTCTAGCACTTGGGTGATTGATTCGAGAGCGTTTGCTCATATGACTTAGTGACACCTCTCTATTTCAATCATATTTACCTTATTCTGGAAATCACAAAGTTTGCATTGTGAATGACACTCTATCAATTATTCTGGCATTGATTCAGTTGTTATATCTCTAAATATTATTCTTAATCAATTTTTGTTGGTTCAAAAACTTACGTGTAATCTCTTATCCATTAGTAAGCTCACAAAAGACCTCAATTGTTTCGCTAAATTTCTTCTTTCACATTGTGTATTTCAAAAACATGACTCGAAGATAAAGATTGGCAATATTAAGGAGCATGGGAGACTTTACCTCTTTCAAGGGAAAGGCAATTATGGAAGTCACACGCAGATAGCCCATTGGTAGGAAATTCCCTTCAAAAGTCTTTTTTTTTTGTTAAGATAGTGCTATCATGTTATGGCACTTTATATTGGATCATCCTAGTTTTTTGCATTCATCAAAACTATTTCCACCAATATTCATCAATAAAATTCAAGTTCATTTTAATGTGAAATTTGTCAATTTGCTAAACATACTAGAAGTTCTTTTCCTGCTCACACTCACATCCATTTACAATTATACAAAGTGACATTTGGGGGCCATTTGCATAAAAAATATCTCTAGTACTCGATGGTTTATCACTTTTATTGTTGATCACAGCGTAGTCACATAGATAATCTTGATGAAAGAAAAATATGAAGTAGGAAGCTTTAAGAGATTTCACTCAACGATCCAGACCCATAATCCAACATCCAAATCCTTAGAACATATAATATCACTTATTACTTCAACTCGACTCTTCGAACCTGTTTTACTTAGATGTGGATAGCCCAACAAAGTTCATGTATTGATATCCCTCAACAAAATGGTAGCGCCGACCATAAGAACTGACATCTTTTAGAAGTAGCTCGGACACTTATGTTGACTTCCAACTTACCAAAGCATTTCGATGGAGATGCAATTCTAACCGTTGCATATATGTTCAATAGAATGCCTCTAGTATCCTCAAATTCCATACACCTTGTCAACTACTCCAAAAATCCTTCCCAAACAATTGCCTTATCTTAAATTTACCTCTCAAAATTTTTGGGTGCTCAAATTTTCATCCATATCCCCAACATTCCAGTACCAAACTCAACCTTAAAGCTCTCATATGTGTGTTTCTAGGGCACTTCTCCACACATAAAGGGCACAAATGTTACTCTCCATAACGAAGGAAAATCTTTACCACCATGGATGTCACCTTTAAAACTCATATTCAAGCGAAGACTCTGACAATACTAGAGCATAATATCATTTTTGGTAACTTGAAATCACTCCATCATCTCTATCACCTGAAATCACTTAATCTAAACCACCTTCATTTGAGTCCAAGGAAGATAGAAAAGCAAGGAACTCCAAGTTTACTCCAGAATGCCTAAACCTCATAAAGAAGAAAAGAAAATCCTCTCATACTTCGAGAATGGTAGTTAAGAAACACAAGTACTCACAGTGTCAATCTGATCATAAATTATTCATCATACACTGGTGAAGGCCACTCAAATCTCATTGTAAATGTGGACAACATCATTCTCACATAGAATCATCTTGAAGAAATAATTCTACTAAAGTCCATTATCTCATTAGAATTTCAGAAGTTGAAATACTTCTTGAAATTAGAATTGTTATTTCTCAGGAAAATACACTCTTGATCTACTCAAAAAAACTAAAATGCTTGGGTGCAAACCAATAGAAACTCAAATAGACTCAAGTTGCAAAATTAGATCAAGAGAAGACTGCGCTCCAAGAGAAAAAAAAGATATAAAAAATTAGATCGTAAATTAATCTACTTGTCTCACACCAGACCAGATATCAAGTTCTTAGTAAGTGTGGTCAGTTAATTTACGAACAATTTAACTGAGGAGGATATGGACATTGTCTATCATATACTTAAGTACTAATGACTCAAGGAAAAGGACTAATCTTCACAAGGGAGGAGAGCGACAAAAGCATAGATGTTTATATTGTTGTTGACTAGGATGGTTCTATAACTAATAGACATTCCACTTCTCAGTATTGCACTTATGTCTAGGGAAACCCATAACTTGGCAAAGCAAAAAATAGTCAGTTGTGGCGCAAAGTAATGCAGAGGCTGAATTTTGTGTTATGGCCTTAGTATATGTGAAGTGATTTAGATCAAAAAGTTCCTAAATGAGTTAAGGATGACTTGTGATAAGACTATAAAAATATACTGCGACAACCTAGCTGCTATAAATATAGCAAAGAATTGTGTCTACTATGATCGTACAAAGCACGTAGAAATTGACAGACACTTTATTAAAGAAAAAATTGAAGAAGGAATTATTCAAACAATATACATTCCTACTCATCAGCTCGCGGACATTCTCACAAAGCTCTTCCAAGAATTAATTTTGATTGTCTTGTAGTCAATTTGTGAATGATTGATATAGATTGCCCAACTTGAGTGTAGAATTTAAGATTAGTAATTTCCTATTTTATAAGAGTAAATTAGGGGCAAAAATCATATATGATCTCTCTCCTTCGGTGTATATACACTGAGAATATCATAAATAAAGGTTTGACTTTCCTTTCACCTTAATTATACCATTGTCTGCGCTATAGTGCATTCAACAAGAAATATGGCCCACATCAAATTCTAATCTTGCCCAAACTTACGATTCTCTAACACTACAATTTCTAATCTACAACCACCCAAGAGGTTGGGATGATTAATTAAATTATAATTGTTTGTTCCTCCTCACATCAATTTATTATACAAGAGAGAGAGAGAGAGAGAGAGAACCTTCCTCTTAAGCTTTCATCTGGTAGTACATATTTTGATACTGGACCACGTGTGTCAAGTGTCTCTATGTCTTCATTGATATCATGTACATATTCTCGAAGTTTTTTCTGTACATCTGTTACACTACAATAAAATTGTAAAATTATCAACAGTGTAAATACATGAACATATAATAGCCATTTCATTTTTTCAACACAAGAGTCCCTTTGTAATTTGGAAGAGGAACCAAGTAAGATGATGAGTGTGATGTTTCCTAATTTTACCACCATCTTAGGCCCTACATAAGTAACTTTGACAAAATAGGAAGACGATGACTTCTAATGAAGAAAAAGAAGATAACTTACTCGTAGAAGGGAGTTAACCTGCAGGTTGTCAAACAAATATTAATTAATTAATAAATGAAAAAAAAAAAAAGAGAGAAGAATTTCCCCTATGGTCCTTTAAATAAAGTTGAATAAGACCTGACGTCTCCTGAAATGGTACATTCACCTGGAATTTGATTAATACCACCTCCTGGATCTGCATGTGCAAATTAAAATCATCAACCCACTCCTAAACATATAATAATCATTGGACGTCTAAAACTTACAGCTCCATTGTGTTGGCTTTATTGTGGAAGGTGTTGCAAATCCATAAAGCTGTTCCTTCGGATGGGGAGGAAAGTCTCTATAAAAGCGCGATTGGATTTCTTTGAGTGCTTCCATTGATAGCTCCAATGGATTTATTGCCTGTGATAAACAGCGAAATGAAGAATTTTTTTTTTCACGCAAAAGCACTTTTATTTTGTTTAGCAAGCCTGAAAAAGATTATGTATATTCACGAAGATACATACAAGCTTAATACATTGCTCACACATCGCGAAGATACTTAAACAAACTTAATTTTCCTCACACATCAAAATTACAAGACCGAATTTCGGATAGCTTGATTTGATACTCTCTCCCAGCAACAATTCCTGGTCAGTTTGTTCTGTCGAAAGCAGAATCTTTCTTTCTACGACATAAAATGGAAATTCCAATGTTTATTCCAAAAAAATTGCTCATTTTTGCAATAGTTCTCAATATCTCAAATTTTGAATGCAACAACCTTCTCAGTACAGAATGTGTCAATTGATTTTATTTTTTAGTAATATTCTAGACCATGAGAAACAAACCTTGTGTGCCAAACCACTGTGGAATAGTTTCCCAATTACATTAAGTTTCCAAGGTATCATGCCCCCAGTACCAACACATGGTTGTTTATCAGCTGTGTCGATCCAGTATCTAGAGGCAAAACCAAAAATTAAAAATCCAGCAAAAAATAATGAGCATAAACTCCAAAATACTATCGTCGTCTTTCAATCACTTACAGAGGACCATCTTTTAACTTATCAAGCAATCCATCTTTCACCAATGCATCCACGCCAACTCCTGTAATGGCAGAATTCTCTTCATTTGCAATGAAAACTGCTACGACAGTATGTTTCAGTTTTAACTTTGTTTCCGCAAGTCTTTTCATTAGTTCAGTTACGAGAGCAACATGTCCCAGACAATCAGTAGTTCCACGACCCCGTAGTTTATCCCCATCAATGCTCAATGAGAAAGGATCAAATTCCTGCAATCAAAACAATCACGTAAGAATAAACTAAGAAATACACATGATAAGAATAAAAAAAGAAAGAGTAATGAATGGGAAGAAATAACTTCTGCAATTTCATTAACCAAAGGCAGCAAAGTTACACCAACCCAAGCAAGAGGGAGGCTCGGTTCGGCCCCACTTTTCTTACCCAGTTTCTTCCTATCTATTCTATTCTTTTTCTTTTTATTAATACTTTCCCTCCCCCACAATTTGGTAACCCATCAGCCATACATGCAAATCGTGCCCCACCTTAAGATATTCCATAAGATTTCCTCACTCCTATGTCCTTCCCATGCCTTCCAGCTCTACTCTCCCATGTGGTTCCCCATATTATTTTTGGGACTCCTCACATAAAAATTTCTTATTGGATGTCTATCAATATACTTCTTATTGCTTAGTAGCCTCATCAATGACACTCTGCGCTAATTCGATTTAATTGTAATATACGCTCCAAAAAATAATTTTACCTAGAACTATTAGCATATTGACGATGATTTTTATGCAAAACTGACAAATTGGTGAACCAACAAGTTAATTAGAATGGAAAGAGGCAACCCAACAAGTTCACTTGCAGAAAAAAAAAATGTGTCAAAGAAATTAGAAAGAGAATTTCAGCCAATAAAAAAAGCAAATTTGGAAATCAATTGAAGAAAGTTAATAGATAAAATCCTATTTTATAAAAAAGAAATTGAAATATCTGGTAGAACTGGACATGGGTGTACAGGGTACTTTCAATCACTCCTATTTTTATTAACTAAGATGATACCCACTTAACCACGTATCAAAAGGTCTATCTGTGAAATAAACGTTGAAACTGCAAGCTACAAAAAAAATGAAAGACTCAAAATTTTCAGGTATTAAATATGAATTAATGAGCTTCTTGACTAATCCTTGATCAAATTAGCGAAATGTAATTAAAACAAACTCGAAAAGATAATATCGAAGCAACAGAAGATACACGCAAAATGAGCACATTAAACAGATACAAACGGAAAACGTCTCAAAGAATAATAAACGAGCAGCGTTCCAAAACAAACAAAATCCCTAAAAAACGAAATACTAAAATGGAACAATCCATACATCGAAGGAAAACGCAGCAGGAACAGATTAAGGATGCGAAAATGTGAATTTGAGAACGCGAAAATGTGAATTTGAGAACGCGAAAATGTGAAGTTGAGAACGCGAAAATCCAGAAAAATAAAACATAAACAGAAAAAGATTAAGACGAAGACCCATACCCAGTCGTCAGGATTAGCAGTGACAACGTCCATATGACAGCCAACGAAGGACAAGATTTTGCCAGGTTCAGTACCAGGGTACTCTACGATCAAGTTACCTCGTCCAGGACAGTACGCGACATGGTTGATCGCCAAAGGACCACCAGAAGCGGAGCTGAAAGGGAGGAGAACTTGGAGGACGTGATTAACAACCCTGTCTTCTTGCGGAATCAAGTCCGGTGGATTGTTTTGGACGAACTTGGATTCTCCGATAAGTTTGGTGAGGAGGGAGACGAAGGAATCTTCGTTCAGCTCTTTAAGCGTCTCTTTCACGTCGTAAGAGGAAGCCATAGCTCTGAAAATACAAAGCTCATTCCTTTCCACAGAGAGAGGTCTACTTACACAAATTACACACCAAGGCCTAGACAATAGAAGCTTCTAACTGGGCCTGGGTCGGCCCAAATTATTGTAACGGGTTTAAGTCTGGGCCTAGCTCACCAAATAAGCCCATGGTTTTCCTATGCATCCTTCGATTCAAGTCCGTGACATTATTTAGCGATAAAACTTTCATCAAGATCATTGATTTCTCCTAGGATAGGCGAACCTAATCGGCATAAGAACAATTCAGATCTTTTCTGGAATGCTTTTGTAGAAGTCAACGTTACGAACGATATCCCGACTTTTGCTCATTAATGCAGAAATTGAGGTTACAGAGTCTCGTAATTTTTTTCTTGATGTATAGTTTCTATCGTTATTGTTAACTCGAAAAATTTCTTAATCTTATTGTTTACAACTAAGAAATAAAATCAGAATATTTTAATTATTATTTTTTATATTCAATTTTCTTAGTTGACCTAATTTGTAATTTTGCATATTCAAATTAGGTTAATTTCCTTATTTTGATTATTTCTTTATTTCAATTAAACTAGTTGTCTTGTTCCAATTAGGTTATTGATACATTGCAATTCAACAAAACATGTGCCATATTTTATTTTTTCATCTCAAACTCTTCGTATTTTATGAGATTTTTTTGGAGATACGTTGTTGTAGGTTTGTTCTTAGGCGGTATTTTTCTCAAACATTGAAACAAGCGCGGAATGAAGGTTTCATTATAAGCCGTCAACTAACATGATAATCTTAAAAATTACACAAATTTTCTACTCGATACGATTAACCTTTTGATTTCTTTAACAACTTTCTAAGCATTTCGCCCGTTACAAAATAAGTAAATTACATTTAAGTATGTATCTACGCATTGCGATGCTGATCGACCCGGTAGTGCAACAAAACAGAAATAAATTGATATTTGAGTCATAATCCACACGAGATTAGCGTTACGCGTATTGGGCCCTTAGTTTAACACGTATCATCATATATATACTACAAACGGAATACTAAATTCATATTTAACCTTTTTATAGCTTAATACGATGTAAGTGTAACTAGAGTCGGCGCATAGCGAATTCTTCTACCTGTACTCGAACCTGTATTTAAATGTGTTTCTTATTTAATTTTAGTCGTTGTTCTTGTCTAGGTTTAACAGATATCTTTGGTGGAACGCATTGCCATTAATCTCAGAGCTACTCTCTCTCTCTCTCTCTCTCTCTCTCTCTCTCTCTCCCCCCTATGTAGTTGCAGACGAGAGAGAAGAAGAAGTAAGAGGGGAGAAAAAAAGGGCAATGATTACAAAAGGGCGACTTGAAAATTCGAGCCCCATTGCACTGATCACGACTTTTCCTCAAGCCCACCTCCCAGTCTCCCACACGCTTTGCTTTTATCAATTCCAACAACTCTCTCCCTCTCTCTCCCTCTACTGTTCGAATCATGGTCGATATAGGAGGATCAGGGACTTGTCAACTCATAGATAGAGAGAGAGAGAAGCATTATAGAGAGAGAGAGATGAAATTCTTGCTCTGTTTTGGCCTCTTCTAGGGTTTTCGGGCTTTACTATGCTTTTCTGCCTGGTTGTTGAACTTGAATAATGCATTCCCTTCTTTATTTTGTTTTCTAAGGTTCTGCCCGACCTATTGAAAGCATATTTATTATAACATTATTTATTTTATGTTCATATATATCAAATCTTGAAAGTTCGAACCAAAAACCAAAAAAAAAACGAAAAAAATAATGAACACCAAACTTTACCTGAAAATTAAAAAAAAAAAAATTGCGGGCAAGACAGAACGATCAATAATCAAAATTCGTACAATGCGTTTTGCAACTCAAATATCAATATATAGAGAAAACATAAAATCATAATATTGATATACAGGCCCGACTAGACTCAACTAGAATTCGGATCACACTAAATTTTAACATCAAAATACCGTTGTTTTCATGTATGAAAAATATTAGAGTTTAGCAACCCACAATTCGAAAAAGTTTGCGATGCAATATAAGCGAAGAAGTAAATTATATATGTTTTAGGTGATCTGTGGTGGTAACAAAGAAATCAAGTCAATGCTACAGCATTATGAACCATATTTTATTCATAGTTACCAGTTTAAATTGTCGCACATGTTCTATAACTTAATAATATTTTGATCTCTATCAAATAATATAATATTGTCTGTTTTGGACTGAGACTCACACAACTTTGTTCTTGGCTCGTGTTAGTTGAATTAAGATCTTATATATATAGTACATCCGAGGACCACATCGAAACGATACGTGATGGTATTAGTTGGTGTTTGGCCCCAACAAACTATTACAAGAATGGATCATCACATAACCTATAATCAATTATTTGTGTATTCAATATTTCATTTAATTTGTTTGTGATATTTCTTTCGTAAGAACTTTTCATGTAAATATTAGTCGGCTTTCTTTCTTTTACTTTCTCATGTTATTATCGTTTCTACCTAACATAAAGAATAATAATTTATGTGTCACTTAATTAGGTAAAATACAATTTTCAATCTAACATTTGAGATTAATTACATATTATATCTCAAATTATGTTTTGACAAACGGAACCTATATTTTTCAACATCTTAACAATTTAGATTTTACTGTCAATTAATTTATTAAATTCAACACGTGTATATCACATTTTTCATTTAAGAGTTGTTTTAACCTGAATTATAACCTCTTCATTGATATTTTTTTACGAGAGTTTTAAATTATGTTAAAAATTGCTAAAAAAAAGTTAGAAATTGAGTTAGGACAAATGATTAAATAGAAACCTGGAATACAAATATGAACTTAGTGGATAAATTAACTGCAAGATTGAAATTGCTAATAGTCGAAAAATGAAAGTTTCGTTTATCAAAAATAATTTGATTTCGTATATGTCAATGATCTCAACTGTTAAGCTTTAAATCACACCTTTTTACTTTGGTTACTTCACCAACGACTTGAATAACATAATATATGTGTGTGTATATATATATAGTTATATATATATATAGTTATATAGTTATATATTACGCGTCACATTTACATTTTCATTTAAATTTGCAAACGGGTACACAAAATTATTACAACAAATAAATGATGTGAACAAATGTAGTGAACGCATGGATGTTAGGATGTTCATAGTCCACATCGTTCACAGGAGAGGATGAATAGCAAAGGGGGACCAAAACTCTCTCTCACTCCCAATCGCCTCTGTCAACATAATTTCAAATCTTCAATCATGTCTACCATTTATTAGCTGTCTATTTTTAAATCTAGCTCCAATCTGTTCGAACTTTGTAAATTATTTGAGTTACTCTAGCTTCATAACCTATCCAAAAATAATCTCAAGTATGATTAGAAGAAGGGCGCCTTACCAAATCGAATCGGCCGGAAAAATCTAGAAATCGAAAGAAACGATGGTAACAATAGAAAACAGTAACAATCTAATAGGGTAGTACTCTCGATTAAAATAAGAGGTATACATTCTAATCTTATATATAATGTGTAATTTCTTGTTTTTTTAAGATAGATTATAAATAAAATCATTAATATTAATGAATAAATGACACGTAAAGTGTTCAGAAACAACATTAGAATATAAAATTTGTTTTTTGTTTCACCTCTTTCGGCTCGAAGGAGATTAGTCTTTGGATTACATAAAGTCACGTGGATACCCTTGGTAAAGAAAATATATATAAAATTAAGAGTAAATATAACATTGCTGTTCAAATGAACCATTTACGCTATAATAATAATTTGAATTACTAATTGTTCAATTTGCTCATGTTGTGTGAAACAAGACACAAGTTTTAACCGACAAACTTATTTTCATTTTTCTTCAAGAAAAGAACAATGCGTTAAATATTTATAAGACGTTCTAATTAGGTCGACACTTACAAGAAATATTCTCACAACTTGCAAAATCTTTAGGACGTTCTAATTAGGTCGACATCTACTAGACATATTCTTACAACTCTCAAAATCTTTGTAATGAAATAACATTAAAAGTTTAGTTTAAAGTGATAAAAATATTAAGTTGTTATCAAGAACAAAGGCTCTTAAGTTTCTAATGGGAGAGTTTGATATACCATAATCTTAAATACTCATATCTTGAATTGTCTTCAATTCTTTTAATACAATATTGTCTATTTTTAGGTTAAAACCTGTACAATTTTATTCTTGGACTCTCATATAAACAATTAAGTTTTAATTCAAAAATTTGACATATCATAATCTTAAATACTAATATCATGTAACACCTTAAGTACTTCTGATATAATCTTATCCGCTTTGACTCGAAACCCGCACGATTCTATCAAACGATATGAGATTGTCCACCCCATTGATAAGGGCTAAACCCTCACACAGAATCTTCTTTGTCTTCACACGACGGATTATTAAATATCTTTGATCATAAATTAGTTTAAACATTTGAATTTTTTTGATAATATAAGCATAATTACATGAAAAAATAAGATGTTGACACGGTGATTTCTAAAGCTCAACACACATTACAACTATATCATCACTTTGAAATTTACAAAAAAAAAAAATTTCCGTGTGCACGTGAGATTGTGCAACAGCTTTAAAAAGACAGGAACAAGATAAAATGGTACTTTTGTATATTTCTGTGCGTAAAAAAAGGATGGAAAAGGTGGAGTAAAATGTAATTTAATTTGGTAATAAATGATAGAAAATGATCTCCACGGAAATGTATGATTCAGATCGGACTACGACTCAGAAAATCAGCAACAAGAAAACGACAGTGCACTGCTCATTAGCTTTTCCCAGTCTATCCCCTCAAAAACCCTTAAAATATAAATTTTCTTTTCCAAAAAAAGAAATAATTTTCTTATACTTTTAATATACAGGATTCGATTTCCAGTTTTGATTCTTGGTGGGTCTTTTTTTTCAATTTAATCAGATGAACAACGGTAATATAAACAGTCAAATCGAAGGAAAAAATGAAGAAATTACACAAGCAAGGTAATGAAAAGCTCTTGCCTGAAGCTTACAAACATTAATGGCGTTTCTCTGGAAGCTTTACTGGCGTCTTTTTCTTAAGATGGAGTTGGTTTTTGTCCTAGCCGGAGCTCTAGATCAAGCTCTTCATAGCCACCGGAAAACTTACCGACCAAGGGTTCGTAAGCTTTGATAAACCGGCCGTTATTCGTCTGAAAATGGGTCGACGAGGAGAATGGGAATGTAGGGTTCTTGGGTTGGTAAGGAGACATGGAGAGGAAAGCCGGCGGAGTTTGAGGACCCGAATTTAAAGTTGAAGAAGAGTTGAATCCACCATTAGGGTTTGATAATTGGTATAGGAAGCATAAACCGTGACCTTTGGTGGTTTCTTGAGATGGAATCATGGAGTTCCCGATCGATCTAGGTGGCGGGACTTGGTGGAGCCTAGCTCGGTCGTGGCGATGGACGTTCATGTGACCACCTAGGGCTTGAGCGGATCGAAACTCTCTTCTACAAAAGGTGCAAGTATAGGACCTCGGTGGCCAAGTGGTAAACATTGTATTTTTCGTATCTTCTGCAAAAGCTCGAGCTTCCCACAAGTCATCGTCTTCGAAACCAAGCCGGCGAGGGTTCCACATCGAACGACTCGGGGCGAACTAGGGTTTGGGAGGTTTGTTGAGGATCAACTAGGGTTGGGAAATGGGGCAAGGAAAGAAGGGTAATGTATTGTGGGTAGCCATTGGAGGAGAAGAAACATTTAATTTGGTGATGGAATTGATAGAAGGAAATTTGGGTTATATTGTTGGAGAGGGGCTAAGGTATAGAGAATGGTAACGTGGTCTCATAAAGAAGCCCTAAATTTAAAATAAAAATTACTCTTTTTTCCCAAAAATACGAAAGAAAAAGCTATGATTTTAGTATATAATTTCGAATAAAAACTAAATAATTATTTTTTTAAAAACTAAACTCGTTTCAATCGAACAACTTAAACTTTTGACAATTGCTGATAATTTATCATGATAACACATTGCAGGATTTCAAGTTTGAATCCATGCATTGTAAAAAAAAAGGGTCTATGCACGACTTTGATGCTACTCTAAAGTCGGAAGCACGGTCGAACAAAATCCAACATGTGATTTAGTCTTCGTTTTCATTCTCTTTATATAGCTTCAAAGTCATGAGTAAGTGTTGAAGTCGTATTAACACGCATGAATTCTTTTTATCGTTTTAAATAAGGGGATCGATTGACCTCCTCATCCAGTGATGCCGTCCCAAAAATATTTTTCTATATATTATGTCTCGTAAGATAACGATACCTTCGTCATTGTATTCTTAGTGAAAATCATTACTTATTATTTCGTGATCTCACACAATCAATTTAATAACCAAATAACCGTACATAAGAAAACCCAACCTTGACAATACTATCATGATATGACTTTTATTTCATCTAATCTAACGAATTTAATGAATCTAACGAACCAACTAAAAAAAAAGTGAACTCAGTGAACTTCTAGATAAACGAAGCATACATATATATATATATATATATAAAATTTATTAACTATAATAAAATATCGTTATAAATTATACAAATAATGTATTTTTGACTATTGCATGTATTATCTATATTAATATCAAATTTAGAATATTTATTTTACTAATATTATATATATTGTAAATGAGTTAATTAAATTTTTACATTATGCATCATTACTTACAAATGTATAATAATTAATATACATTGTCTAAATAAAATTTATTTTTTTAATCTCGTTAATATAATATTTATATTTAATTTATACTAATATATGTTAACATAAAACGAATTATTTGTACCATGTAATATATATAAAAAAATGGGTGTGAAATTAAAAAAATAAATAGTCTAATGGACTAAGCTGACAAGCCCAGAGTCTAGGATTATCTAGGCCCATTTACCAGAATTTAAATGATATGCCTATTTGACACTTCTGCCAAATATACAAGTAAAATAAAGGATGGGTTCGACTAATATAAAAAATTTAATATTTATAATTTATTATATTAATTATATTAATAATTATTTGATACGTTATAGAATATTTTAACAAAATATAATAAGAGAATAAATAAAAAATTATTCTGAAAATCCCAATATTTATCAATATGCCTTGTATGAACACCTACATGCTTATTTGTAAATGCACAATACTCCCGTGTCTAACAATCTCGTTTAATTCTCCAAATTTCTATAATTCACGATGACAAATTAACTTAATCTAATGTATGCACATTATTATCGGGATAAAAATGGTATCTACACGATTAAGTGAGTAAAAATTAGATTAATTAGACCATAAACATAATTAATCCAAGACAATGTAAATAAAGTTTGTATTGGATTTTCAAATAATTTACTTTCTCTATGCAATATACAGTGAAATAATTTCTTAAATATTTGGAGAAATCGAACTTACGTTCTCAATCGGTGCATCATTTATTGGGTTTGAAGAGAGTATTTGGAACTTAAAAGAACAGAAAAATGGAGGAAGAGATTCATAAATTATTCTTAAAAGTCATAATCAATGGTATTAAAAGTGTAGGAATGTTAGACGAGAATTCTGCTTCTTCTTGCCGTTGGTGGATTGTTGGTAAAAGGTTTTGATCCCACGGTTGAAGAAAATCCAAGAAATACTTTATTAATTAGCATCCCATATTTGCCATTAACAGAGTTTAGGTCCCTAATTTGCATCAATCGTCTTCTTGATCTTTGCTGTCTGCTTTCCTACCACATCTCTTTCACCTTGATTCTATGTAACAACTGATGGGTTTTTAGAGGTGGGTTTTTCATCTCTCTCTCTCTCTCTCTGTGGCTGTGATTTTCTAAGAGATTTACTTCACTCTTTTCTTTTTTGTTTCCATTTGCAGATTCTAGCTTACCTCTCAAGACCATCCTCTCGTTCGAACCCAGTGAGGTTTTTTTAATAAATTTTACATTTCTTTTTAATTTCTATAAATTATTCTGGATTTAAATCTCTTGTCACTTGAAAAGTTGAATTGTTTTCGTTCTTTCCACTGGTATCTTGCCTCTGGGTGTTGTTGGGAGTGGAACATTTCGTCTGGTAAGATTGAATGTTTTTCGTTTTCTCTAATCTGATTTAAAATGCAGGATTTGGGTGATTGGATTTGTCAATATACATAATTGAATCTTAAACGTTTCCAGTTGAATAAGATTGATTGATTAATCATATGTTATTACCAAGATTAATTGATTGTTTCTGGTGAATGTTTGAGAGAATAATGCGTGGCAATGAGCAATGCCTCTTCATGTTCATTCAAGGCTCATTACCTTCTTTTCTCTTACAATCATCGATTTATAAAATTAACTGCTGATAAAACAGACGGTCTGAATTCTGAAATAATAAAGAGGATTATTGTCTTCCTCCATTCTTCATTTTTGGAATTTGTCTTGTTCTTCTTGATCTGGTTTAGCAAGGCTTGCTTACTTATTTAGTACACTATTAGTTTTTTGTGTGATTGATCTTAAATTGTCGGTGAAGATTAAAACATCCGAAGTTCAAGACTTAACTTTACTTGTCGTAATAAAGAAGTCTAAATGTTCCATCTCGACAGTAGAAAATACCGGTTCAAGTCCCTAAGAAAGGAGAATAATTCAACTTAGCCAGAGGATGGAGAGGAAGGAGTAAAAACTATGCAATGGGTAATATGTCACGGTTTAAGCTTTCCTGTGGATTAAAATGGAAGCATGCTTTGGTGAAATGTCAAATATACATCCCTCCTTAATTGCTTGATCTTTCAGGTTCATAATTTTCTTTGAAGGATTTGTTGTTATCCAATTTAAGAACTAATTATAAATGTTTTCTCGGCAGTTTGATATCGTTTATTGAGGCAAATTTTTGGATTTGGTATAGAATTGTGCTAATTTTTATATGCCTAAAATGATCTTTCAAATGTACAGATGGGAGAAGTAGCGAAGGACCTCACAGCCGGGACAGTCGGAGGGGCGGCACAATTGATTTGTGGACACCCATTTGACACCATCAAAGTTAAGCTCCAAAGCCAACCAGCTCCACTTCCCGGCCAACTACCCAAGTACTCAGGTGCAATGGATGCCGTGAGACAAACGTTAGCAGCCGAAGGCCCTCGAGGTTTGTACAAAGGAATGGGAGCTCCACTGGCAACTGTGGCCGCCTTCAATGCCGTTCTCTTCTCAGTCCGAGGACAAATGGAGGCACTTTTGAGGTCTCAACCTGGGGCTCCGCTCACGGTTAATCAGCAGGTTGTGTGTGGGGCCGGGGCTGGAGTTGCCGTTTCTTTTTTAGCTTGCCCCACTGAACTGATCAAGTGCAGGTATGTAGCCCAAATGATGTGTGTAGACTTTAATTTAAACTATTTCTGGCTAGATATTCGTTGTCACGGTGCAAATGATCACTTGATGACTAAAAACAGAGCTCAAATTATCTTTGATCTGATTAATACATTAGTAATGCTTAGTTTACCGTTGCTTGGTGGAGGTGCGACCTATTGAAGTGTAAATCTACTAAAGAAAACAGCCTCAAATCTAGAGAGAAAACACCCTCGGTTAATCTGCCAATTTACCATTTTCTCTTGATTCCATAGAAAAAAATGTCATAAAACTGCTTGGTCATTGAAATACAGATTGCAAGCTCAAAGTGCATTGGCAGAGTCTGCCACGGGTGGTGGAGCAGTCAAGTATGGAGGGCCAATGGATGTGGCCAAGCATGTTCTCCGATCTGAAGGTGGGATTAGAGGTCTCTTCAAGGGCCTGGTTCCAACCATGGCTCGGGAAATTCCTGGAAATGCTGCCATGTTTGGCGTTTACGAGTTGTTAAAACAGTATTTTGCTGGAGGTCAAGACACTTCCAAACTTGGACGAGGGTCTTTAATTATTGCGGGCGGGTTGGCCGGTGCTTCATTTTGGGTCTCTGTCTATCCAACCGATGTTGTCAAAAGCGTTCTTCAAGTAGACGACTATAAAAACCCAAAATTCTCCGGTTCGATCGATGCTTTTAAGAAACTTTTGGCTTCAGAAGGAATCAAGGGATTGTATAAAGGTTTCGGCCCTGCAATGGCTCGTAGTGTTCCGGCAAATGCCGCCTGTTTCTTGGCGTATGAAGTTACGAGATCGGCTCTGGGATGATTGATTGTTTTGGAACTGTTGTTACTAACCTGTCTTTGAAAGAAAAGCTCTGTTCTTCAGTTGATTCCATTTTGATGATGGAGATAAATTCATCTTCATATGTAATATGTTGCAGCCAGCTGATTTTATTATTGTTTTCCAGAATTCCTGCAATGTAAACATTGATTATTTCTGATGAATTCTCTCTGATCAATCGACGAATCAAAACGAGATACTTGGTTTATACTCTAATTTTATTGTACTTGAACATGTTTGATCATGATACAGAAAGTAGTATGCTTAAATATACATGGTTAAAATGTAAAATTATAGTGTAAATTTAATATTTCAAAAGATGTTATAACACCAATTAGGGGATGCATGTTAAAAGTTTAGTGACTTGAATTTTAATTGAGTTTGATCGGGTCTGTATATTAATATTAAAATTTTATATTTTTTGATATTTTGATCGCAAAACTTAATTGTATTTAGATTTTTAATTAGTAATTTTTCTCTTCTGTTTGTATTTTTTTTTTGAATGAATTTTTAATGTAAATTTTGGTATTTCTGTTCTTACGCGTTTAATTTTTTTTTTCTCCGATTATTAACTTTCAATTCTCAACAATGTTTGGTGTTTGGTCGGGTTTGGCCTCAAATTGAAATAGTAGAATAGAAAAATTGATAAGGTTTACGTTATTAGAGATTTAGGTCAAATTTGGCCGAGTTTGGGGCAAACGATACGTAGAAATGTCATGACAAGTGCTCTTTTTGTTCCGTCTATTTTAGCTTTCAAAAAACTGAACCAAATTGTGTTTATTGATTATGTTACCACCCTAACCAAAAATTAGTTAGAAAAAAAGAGACTTTACACTTACGTCGTAACTCCTAACGTGACAATTACTTGTAATTAAGGAATTGAGAAAATAAACATATGAGTAGGAAATGGTTTTTGGTTTAAATGACATCCATCTTCAAAATGCAAGAGCAAGAACCTGATTTTAAAAGTGTTTTCAAAAGTCAAATCCAAAATATAAATTAGTTTTTAAAATTTGGTTTCTACAAAAAATAGAAGGCACTGAAATTTGGTAGATATGATTGGGTTGGAATTGGATCTCTCTATTATTAACAAGTATGGTCAACTGTGGTTTCTATTAATTGCATTCTTCATTTATAGCTTCTGGACAAACTCTCTTGTTTCTTCCATACTTTTTCATCTGTCTTTCTGACACCCACTTCCTCTTCTCACCTATATTCTCACTTCTTTTATAAAAATATATTAAAAAATCATAATATAATTAATATATCTAAAAATTATTCAATTTTTAAGGTCTCGATCGATGCGGGATTGTACATTTTCACTAGTATAAGTTCGGTGTGATATCATTTTTTACCGTGATCGTGTTGTTATTATTATTTATTCGTGTTATTTGTATTGATAATTTTTAGATAAATATTCAATATTTTGTGTTTCTCAAAACGTGAAGGGTTCTCTGGCTTGCTCCACGTACGTAGCATAGGAGTAGATTGAGTTGTTTATTTATTTATTGGTAAAAGTAACAAAAGCCGTATGACTCGTGTGATCTACTGAGTGAGCTTAAACTGACGAGAAAGAGAAAGAGAAAGAGAAAGAGAAAGAGGGGAGGATATAAAGAGCTTGTTCTTGCGGTGTAATGAACTGTAACAGAGGCAGCCATTGCTAACCCAAATGGCTTTGGATCAAGAGCATCCTTCAATTCCTCTTCTTTCTAGGTTGGATCATCTGGATTTCATGGTTAATCTCTCTCTCTCTCTCTCTCTAAAACATTATCTGGGTATTTTGGTTTCTGCGTTTATGATCTACTCTCTCTCCCATGAACACTTTGCTTGATCTGTTTTGTTGGTTCTGATCGAAATGGATGGCAGATGAAGTACATAGAAGGAAAAGGAGCTTCAATGGCGGAAGGGGAAGAGAGAGGAAATGGAGGGAGGAGAGAGAGTGGTGAGAAAGAATCGCAGCTAATGCCTATGGATTTGGCTTTACAGCAGGCTCTCTTCAAAGGCTCTTTATTGGATCGTGTTGCTTCACTTGAAAACAGACTTTTTCAGGTACCCTTTTTTTTTTTTTTTTTTTGGGTTAATCCCACTTTAATTTATTCTATTTTCTTAATAAATAATAATAATAATAATAATCAGAATCGGTTAGCCTTGGTTCGATTTTAATCCCAATTGAAATTAAAATCAAAATCGAATCTATCCAATGGAACCAGATTGAACTCGCGGTTTCGGTTTTGCATGGTTTGTACCACTCTATTTGGTTGGAGTTTAATTTTAATTGGGAATTGAACCAAAAATTTTTATTGTGTTCCAAAACCAAAGTTATGAAATTTTAATTGAATCAAACCGATCTAAAATATTTGTTTGGTTCAGTACACCCGGCCCAAATGGAACCAATTTCACCTATACTTGAAAAATCGATGATATTACAAATTCAATTTAACACTCGGATTTAAGAAATCAAAGTTGTTTTGGAACGTTAAATAACAAGTTTTGGCAATTGAGTTGAGCAGCTATGTTTAGACATGGATTATGGGAGGGTGCCTCTTCCTTCTTCCTCACAAAGCTCCACTCAGACAGCCGGTTCTTCTTCTTCTTCGTCAAGCTACAGATTCATTGCAGGACCTGCTTCCTCGTCCTCCTCTTCTTACCCCATTTTCGATCTCGCCCCGCATCAACACAAACCATCTCACCCTCATCCCGACGTCGAGACCGACGAGAAGGTAAATAACAATATAAATACATTACATATTTCTTTGACTATGTAATACGAGAGCGAGTAATAATCGTGTATTATACGAGCTATTTTATCGTTTTGGGTAGGTAAAATCCGAGGGAGAGGAAGGAAAAGGCAAGAATGCATGTCCTCCCAAGCAAAAGAAGAAGATTAAGATTAGTGACAAATCACTCAAGAAATTGATTCCTTGGCCTCATTTGAAGATATTGGGTTGCTAGCAATTCTTTCACTTTTTTTCATGATTGTGATGTAACGCAAATAATCTTTTTTATTTATTTTTTTCCTATTTTCCAAATAATAATTAATTAAATAAATCAGACTAAATGTATTTTTCCTTCCTATAATAATGTAGTTTTTTGAAAAAATTAATTATATTTTTCATAAATAAAAATAATAATTATTAATTTAACTAATCATTCTGCTCATTGCCGGGATAAGGACGCAACATTCGATAAGTGCAATTACGAATTTACCCTTCCCACTTCCCTGGTCATAAGCATGCCAAAGCCTGATCCCATTTTCTCTGCGCTCTCGTCATCTGAGAGAGAGAGAGAGAGAGAAAGAGATTCGCTTTAATGGAGAAAGTGGAGACCGCACTGGAGAACCCTCCAGAAAACGCAGGGGGAAGTTATAGAGCACCCCTTCTTTCCTCGCTTCCACCGGCGGGGTTGACGGAGGCCGAGTTCGATGCGTTGAAGCCATGCATCGACGAGTTTCACACCTACGAAATGGGTCCCGGTCACTGTTCCTCCCTCCTTGCGCAAAGAATCCACGCGCCGCGAGCCGTCGTCTGGCCCGTCATCCGACGGTTCGACAAGCCTCAGACGTACAAGCACTTCATCAAAAGCTGCTCCGTCGAGGACAATTTCGAGATCGCCGTCGGCAGCACGAGAGACGTTCGAGTTATCTCAGGCTTACCAGCGGCAATCAGTACGGAGAAGCTAGATATACTAGACGACGAGCGGTATGTGACGGGATTCAGCATCATCGGAGGCGATCATCGTCTCCGAAACTACCGGTCAGTGACGACAGTGCATGAGGTGGAGACGGAGCGTGGGACGTCGACCATCGTTCTGGAATCCTACGGGGTGGATGTGCCGGAGGGGAATACGGAGGAGGACACGCGTCTGTTTGCGGATACGGTGGTGAAGTTAAATCTGCAGAAGTTGGGGACTGTGACGGAAGGGATGACCGGAGATGGCGACAGTCAGCCGTCATCGTAGGAAAGGAATAAAAAATTTCATTGCAAGTCTTATTAAATTGTCGTTAATGATGTTGTTGATGAGAATTTGCAATTCTAAATAAAAAAAAAAGTATTTATTAATAATAGCTTTTAATGAATTAATGATTTCCATTTAGGTCAATATGCTCACACTAACAACAATATTTTATTTTTAAATAAAATTAATTAGTCAACTTGAGCTTTATTAACTTAAAAAAATTATTAAATAATATGATATGTTTGTTAGAGAGAACGTGGAACAGCCCGATAATGAACTCGCACGGGAGAGTTCAAACTATACCAGTGAGAATATATAATTTCATATTATTTAATAATAAAATATAAATTATTTATAAATAAAATTTTCATCTGTATTACAATGTATAAATTTCTATCGGCTCTGGCTCAATACAACGATGTTATGTTGACAAATATAAGTATAATACTTTTTTCAAATTTATGAGAAATTAATTGAGAAAATTGAAACGGTAAGAATTAAATTGAAGTAAATAATAAGTTGCAAGTACAAATAATAGACTTTATTCTAAAAATAAATAAATAAATAAATAAATATTTTGATGGAATTTGATTGGGCCCATTTTCAAAGATATGCATCTCTTGCTGGGCTTTAACTCAGTTACGTCTCTCCATTGGACTTGAAGAATCGACCCCCGCTCTGAGGGATAAGATACCATGTCAAATAAAATATAAAATTAAGAACAATTAAGATAAATTAATCAGGCTTGTGCAACGTGATTAATTATTGCGTTAGATTTTGTAATCATATATTGCAGCCTATTAATTAATATAAAAATAAAAAAGAAAATTCCTACTATTATAATTAACCTGACAAAAAATAATAGAATTACAATAAAACATTCATAATTGTTATTGCAATGATATACTATTGCATATATATCTTAAGAAAAAGATTAAAATCAATTTAAATATTAAAATATGAGTTTATTTTAAAATAAAAATTTTAATTATCTATAATATAACAAATTAAATCATGACAGGAGTCGATCACTTCCGTTCTCATTTTACACCGAGATCAGAAGCCATGTCTTAAAAGATCGGCCTCCCAATCTATTTAATGCTTAAGTGGTACTGGATATATTTAATCGGGGGTCAAGGTAGGGGGTGGATACCTCATGTTTCACATACACCACACGTGATTCGAGAACCAAGGTCACCACCCCGGATCGTTTCCTCGTTTTAAAAATAAGGCATGAGAACATGGTCAGCGTGCTCGATCGGCCTCCCGTATTCAAACTTGATATTTTAGAGTGCGGGGCCGATTTCAGGTGCTTACCCTCGTTTTCATGTCTTATTTTTAGAATGAGGGCCGATCCGGAGTGGTGACTCATCGTTCTCGAAATTAGGGATGAGAATGAGGGGTTATCACTTCAGATCGTGGGGCTAATTCCCTTATCGATATAAGAAACTGACCCCCTCCTTCTCACGCTCCACTGTCAAAACTCCTATTTTCTCTCAACTCTCTGCAATTTCAACCCAAAATCCGACCATTAAGTTTTCGAGGTTCGCTTCTTGCTCTTCTTGCAAAACTTGGTGTTATGTTGACATTAAAATATTTCATCACTGTTTCGAAAATGTACGAAATTTTCCACATATGTTGACTTTTAAAAATATCCAAATACTGATTAGCCACCTATTTTTCAATAGTATGTCGATTTTCAATATTCCTTGAACAATTATGAGAATCGTTAAAACTCTTTAAACGCAAGCTCATTTTGCCTCTTCATACCATATAGTCAGCAATCACATCCAACATCACACACTGCCATCAGTCGTCTAGATTCACCTTTAATAAATTTGATTTCAAAACCATTATTTAAAATATGTTCTACTATTTTGTCTCTAATTGCCTTTAAAGAACTATATTTTTTATTTAGATAAAATTTCATCGAAATTTTTTTCCTTACCGGTATGGTTTCTAGCTTATCATCCTCCAAGTCGGCCGGTGTTCGAAGCTCATTGTCTAAAGTTTTCGACATCAATTGCACCTTCATTTATTCATTACCTTCAAAGTGATCAAATGACCGAAGATTACTATATATGAGCGTGGAGTACAAATAGTAGTTCATATTGATATCACAAGTTGTTGTTGTATCGAATCGCAAGGTGGGTTGAGAGAAAATGAAGATTTTTGATCACGAGAGGTGAGCATGAGAGTTGTTTCCTTATATAAAGTTGGAGATTTGCTTTCGATTCGGGGTGATAACCCCATGTTCCCAGCCCTAATTTTTAGAATAGGGAGTCAATTTGGAGTGATAACCTTCCATTTTTGAAAGCGCTCAAAAATGGGAAAAGAGAGAATAGGGTGCCGATCCAAGGTGATGACTCGCCGTTCCCGATAGCCCTTCAAAATGAGAAAATAGAGAATGAGGGAACGATATGGGGTGGTGACCCCCATTTTTGAGAGCCCTAAAAAATAAGGAAAAAGAGAACTGAGAGCGGATTGTGGGTGACGACCCCTCGTTCTCAATTCACGTGCAATGCAAACGAGGAGTCTCCTCCCTCAACCTCGACCTTCCGATCAAATTTGTCCAGTGCAACGAAAGCACTGGATAGATTGAGAGGTGATTGCGAGGTGGTGACCAGGGGTGGGCAAAACCGGCTTGAGACTGTAGGACCAAACTGAACCGAATGATTCAATCCAGTTTTAGTCTATTCTCAACATTCCACTGTCCGGGACCGATTCTAAATCAATATATCCCTAAGGCTATGAGATCTGGTCCAAGGTTCGTGTAATGGTGGTTCAGATCTTTGTAAATAAAATAGATCGAAATATTTGATTTTTAAAAATTTGTAATCGAGTATATTTATATTTAAGAATATATAAATATACGTTAAAAAAGTTGGATCAAATGAAGGATACGTTAAACAAATAAAATTTGATTAAGATTAATTTAATTGTAATTAAATTAAAATTTTATTTTGGTTAAGGATTAAAGTAATATGATTATTTGGTAATTAATCAAAGGGTAAAATGATAAATTTTGAAGATAAGAATAAGCAAAATGATAATTATGCATGGGTTACCATTGAGGGGGGTTACGTGGCTGCCATTTTTGTGGTCTCAAAGAGAAAAAGGTGGAGAGAGGGAAGAAAAGAAAACAGTAGATGCGGGAAAATTGTGGGAAAGAGAGAAAAAAGAGAGAGAAAATAGGAGATTCGGCCACATGTCCTTTAGAATAAAATACTCATTTTGTTTAGAGGATTGTTTTGGTGAAAGAATCGAAAAATTCGTTAGAGATTTTAGGAAAAAGTGGAGGAACTGACAAATACAATAAATATCTTTAACGATTAGAATATGTAGTTTACACTTTATTGTCTTGATAAGTGGAGATAGATTTCAATTTCGTTTGAATTTTGTTAGATTCAGATTTTGGGTGAATTGACTGGAAGTGGATAGGTTGAGATTCGATGTTGAAGCGGGAATTTTACATTGTTTTTATGAAAATCATTTATTTCAATTTTTTTATTGAAATGCTAAAACGAAAAATTTCAAAACCGATTGTTTTTAATTGAATTGTTAAGGTTGTTTAAATTCAATTTTTATTGAATGATTTGTTTCAAATATCTTGTTGAAATATTGAACTGTAATATCTTGAATGATAATTTTTCATTTAATTGAGCATATTAATTTTCAATTATCAATTGCATTGATTTGAATTCATTGATTTTAAATTAAAAAAAAAAATCATCGATGAGTGTGTTTTTCTTTTAACATGCATAACATTGCTTTATAAATATGCATTTAAGAAATAGGGAGTTGCAAGGCGTGGTAACATAAAAATCCATTGAGCTGGACTTGGCTTTTCGTGTGTGATAAATATGACTATGAAATAGAAGCAGAGTGACTGTGAGTTCTCATTGGGTTGAAAGTCTCTAAAATCTCGTGAGAAAGCAATATATGAGTCTTACAGCTCTACTAGGGAAAGCCCAAGAACATGTAGGTGTGTGATGATCATATAAGTGAATTAAAGTGAATTGCATTTTTAACATTTTAAATTGAATGTTAAAAACTATTTGAAAACATTAGTTTAAATCATGATTTTAAATAATGCAAATTCTCTTTATAAATTGCATTGGTTTGAATTAATTATTGAAAATGGTTTTAAATCGTAGATGATGAGTTTTAAACAGTTCGAATTATAAACCTACATGCATTTTTATCTAAATGACATGAATTTCAAATCAAAATAAATATTTGATTTAAGATGATTTTAAAATAATCATGATTAGGTGGATGATGTTGTATGAGTTTAGATAGTGTGGATAGATTTTGCACTAACTATTTTAGTCGTTATATTTATTTGCTGGGCTAATAACTCATTTTGTGGGTATTCATATTTTTCATGCAGTGAAGATGTTCACCTGTTCAGAAAAATCAAGTCAAGTTACACTATATAATAAAACATATGACTTTTAATTGTAAAGTCACATGTCGTGACTGACTTATGTATTTATTTTATTCACGTTTCTGCTAGAATATGCTAATGTAAAAGATGACAAGTTTAATGTGATTTGATATTGATGTACAGAATGCTTCGATGATGTGAATATTTCAATTTATGAAATATGCATTTTGATTAGATTGAACTGTTGATGATAATCTTAATTTAGGATATCTAAATTTTATTTTAAGATTTCAGGTACAATCTAGATGCAGGAAGCTTAGATAAAAATATAAACGTATCTATGCTGATTGAAAACTAGAATTTATTTAAGTTATTTCTCACCTCGAGAATTCTAATTGTTGGGGCTCGTTGGGTTGAAAAACCGACTCGAACCATGGAAAACCCAAAACCAGTCGGCTGGTTTGCCGTTATGCGGCATAAGAATCTCAGTCCAAACTAATCATGAACTTGACGGGAAAATGAAAAGAGATCCAAAGGCTAGCAGAAACACGAAGGGAAGAGGACGTTAACAAGTCTGGACCAGAAAGAGCACAACATTACCAAGTATGGAAAACAGTGAGAAATTTCTCACTGCCAATTGATGGGGACTTCAATGAAAACCCGGTACTTGATTGGGAAAGTGCCCGAGAAGGATTGGCATGACTCTGAAGAAGAAGAACAACATGACTCCGAAGAAGATGAACAACAAAGCTGTTAAGCCCACTCCCCAAAAACAAAAGATCTCTCTCTTGGCCTCTTGTTTTTTTGGTGGTGCTGCGACAGAGAAATCGATCTGGGAAAAAAGCATACAGTGAGATATGTGGTGGGTTTTGGGGTTTGTAGCAGAAGAGAGAGAGAGAGAGAGAGGTGCAAATGAATAATGGAGAGGAGGTAGGTAGATGTTCTCAGCTCAGCTGGGCTGCGATTAGAGCAGAGAAGGTATCTCAAACTCAAATCAGAGGGATCTGTTGGACAATGACTCAAAAGCAGGCCATCATTCTTTGGATTATCGGGAGTAATGGGAATTTTGCTCCTATTCTGGTTCGGTCGGTTTCTTCCGATGCCAATTTTAGGACCGAAATTAAAATTTGGAAGTGGCTGGTCCAGTTCCGGTTCTAGCTCGAAACTAGACCAGTCCGGATCGCACCCATCTCTGGTGATCCACGAGAGTTTGATTTGTACATTTTTAAATAGTATGAACCACTGACTTGGAGAAAGGGGAATCACATTTCCGCCATTAAAGCAGAAGCTTACCGGTACTATCACCAATTGTACTCTCCTTGCTTATGGGAATTCGCTTATTTTGTTTAACAGTTCAAATTTAAGCTGCTCCTCAGCGTATAATCTCGTGCCCATTTTCACAGTAGCTTGAAGAATCATGAAATCGTTCACCACTGAAACACTGCCATGTTGCATCTCCAAATCCAGTGCTTTTAGAGCTACCATTAATGTCGCAGCTGGATGGTTCTTGCTGCATTGTATTCTGATCATGACGTCCAAACCCATCAGCTTCACCTCTATATTCATTGCAGACAGCATGATTGAGTTTTTCTCAGCCGGAGGAGATGTTGGTTTGGAGTTTATCTGGGTTTTTTTCAAAAGATTTAGATTCTGTTGGAGTTGTTCTTTTTTTGAATTTGCAATTTGAAGCTTTTTCTCGAGGTCTTTGACGTAGGATATGGCGTCGCCGAGAAGGGAGGCTTTGTCCAGTTTTGTAACTTTTGGAACGACGGAGCGTAGAGCGCAGAATTTCTGGTTTAGATTTTCCCGGCGTTGTCGTTCTGCCTCTACATGGTTTAATGGCTCTTCTCTTTCGTTCCCTAGTTTCTGGCCTCTTTTCCTGGGGCGTTTTTCCGGTTCTGTAACTCTGCTACTCTCCACCTCGCGAATGGCTGGAGCTTCCAGATTAGAATGATCGGAATCGGGTGATTTCATGCCAACGGAAGACGGCGGTACCACGCCGGAAGTGAATGAAACTATCTTGTCGTCGTTGTTGCAACGAGATACCGGAGATTTCTTCTCCTCCCATCCGATTTGGGAGTAGCTCCTCGTACTTTCTCCGAAATCTAGATTCTTGCTGGATTCAGGCTTCATCTGTTGAAAATATGCTGGATTTTCTGTTAAACTACTGGAGCTAGGGTCTTCGAAATGAATTTGCTTCGTCGGAGGAGAGATTTTCATGTCGCTCGGTGAGCCACTAATCCAGAACGGCGATGGATCTGTTTCATAATCATCGCCGGAGTTCATCGCTGACCAAGAACAGACTTTGACATTATTTACGTTAAACAGATCTCTAACCTTATTCATCAACTCAGAGCTACGGTAAATCAGCTCAGTCGACCCCAGTTCGACGACTCCGTTCGCCACCGGTAAGCAAACCATCGTCTCCAAACCAAAACTGTGACCCTGGCGAGCGCGATCAAACGACGAATGTATCAGCCAGTCGGCGCCGGAAACCCAAAAGGAAGTGGAATTGCAAAACACCTGGCCGGGTAACCCAACTCCGTTGACGAACCTCTGAGTCATTGAAAACAAGAAGAACCACTCGGTGTCAGTAACCTCTTCGTCCACTACGTTGTCCACGGTAGCCGGAGAGCTGGAAATCAACGAATTCAGCTCCCATAGAACTTTCTTCCGGCGCTCTTGTTCCGCCAGAGACGTCACCGTCACATTGGCTTTCCCTTTTCCTTTCTTACCCTCCCCTTTGTAGTATCCATCTCCCCACACTAAAACCGAAGTGTCGGAAAAATCATGGGAGAACAGCCAGAAAATGGCGTAGGTCCAGTTTTCGCATGCGCCGTCGATCAGAGCCTGAAGGCGGCGTTGCAGAGTCTCCTGGCTGAAAGTGGTCGGAACATACGATGGCTGCGTGAGAGAAATTGTTTTGAAAGGGTCAGATGCAAAGAAATCAGATCTGGTGGCAACATCCATCCCTGAATCGACATCGGCCCAGAGATTGGGCATCGTCGACGGCGATAAGCTGTAATCCGTCATTTCACGAGGCAGTGGCCAAAAAAAACAGGTCGGAGAAAGTGCAGAGTGGGTTACAGAGTGTTTGAGCTGAGGTGCAGGATACATGTTGAAGAAGAGGTAGGGAGAGAGCACAGTAGAAATGATCGCCGATTAAACGGGAGTGGGACAACGTAGGATAAGAACTGAGCAGTAACCTAGTACTGCTACTCTTTATGACCCGACATCAACCCAACGGTCTGACAATCGGAAAGGGAAATATCTGAGGGAACGGGCTGCGTGAAGACTAAAGATTGAAGCAGTGATGTGAAGAGGCTTCAATTTCATTAAGCAAGTTTTTTTAACATTCGGTATGGTTCGATTTTTTGAGATTTTTGGCTATGGATTGAGGACTGTACTGAAAACCAGTGGAATTTTTTGTTTCGGACCGAGGATCAGATAGTGGTACAGGGAGTTGAGACTGAAATCGGACCAAAACCGTCGGTCTAGTCTGATTCTCGGGACATAGTCCGGTCCGATCCTGCCTACCCTTAATTTATTTATAAATTAGTCTTTAAATTTTTTGAGAGTAAGATTACATTTCTCGATAAAATATTTGCTCAAACGTCCAACAATAGTGGATAATTAAAAAAATAAATTATTTATTGATGATTTATTACATTAATTTATTTGACACGTCATTAATTTTTTTAAAAAAAGTATAATAAGAAAATAAATGTAATATTATTCTTTTTTTTTAAACGAAACCTCCACATTTTAACTTTGTTACATCAATTTTTTTGTTAAACTAAGAGCGTGTATATTACGTTATACATTTAATTAGGTGTATATCACGTTATACATTTAATTAGTGTTTGAAAACTATTTTTTTTTCTAATGATTTTTAATCTAATTTCAAACTTTATCAGTTTATTGTTCGACGATTTCAAACCTTGTCTATATATCGAAGTATGAAATGTACCAAAAATTGTCATAATGATTAAAAATCAAGTTAAAACACATGATTAAATAATAAACATAATTATACACAAGGTACATTTAACAGATAAATTGATGACAAGTTCTAAATTACTAATAGGTAGAGATGTTAAACGAGTCGAACGAGCCGAGTCGAGCTTGGAAAGTCTCGGCTCATCGAGCCTAACGAGCCAAGCCTAACGAATTTCTAACCCGAGCCAGCTCGTGAACCACGAGCCTAACGAGCTGAGCTGAGCTTATATAAATAAAATTATTTTATATAAATATATTATATATTTTATTAAGTTCCACTAGTACAAATTAAAGAATTTTTCTAAGAGCTAAAACATAAATTTATTCAAAATTTAAAAAATAGTCAATTTAGATTACATAACCAAAACATAGTACAAAATATAGCAAAGTAATAAGCTAAGTTAAAATCACTCTTAAACTCACATTGTCTTCCATGCATAAAATAAATTAAAAAGTAGGTGAAAAATAACATAACTCATGAAGTGTCAGACTTATCGTTGTCTTCACCATCTCGTGGAGGGGCATGAGGGTCATATGGCCTCAATAGGTACTCTGGGAAGATGGGTAATGGTAGACCTAAATGGTCATAATGAGCATCTAATACTGTCACGTATTTTGCAAAGAAGGTTGTTTGCTTTAGTGAATGATTTTGCATATTCTCCAATCATTGTTCGATGCGGCTCTGTTCTCGTGATAACTATATTTGTTGATTAGAAATATTTTCCAGCCTTTGTCTTATATCGTGTTCAAAGCTGGTTTTTTGAGCAGCCAGATTGGCTTTGATTTTGTGTGATGGTGAGATTTTCCAACATCTGTCCTACATTATTAGTTGATTAAGAGTGAGGTGGCACGGGAGATGATGAAGAGGCGCCTTGATTGGTTGACATAGTTGATTGCTTTTCATAACGCTGTTTTCGGCGAGCTTCAATGCGATCTCTTTTTGTCTGCGCTACGATACCTTGTGCACCTGTCATACTACCATCTGTGCACCGGATATGAGGCAGCGGCATTAGTTGAGGAGGAATTTCAGCATTAGCATCCTGCTCAATGAATCTCAATCCATTGTTTCGAGTTTCGCCGTACGACCACTTAGCTATTCTTGAAATATTTGAAGAGACATAAAGCTTTTGCTGGATCCAAGGCTTATCTGTTGAGCTCATAGAGACATTCTCAGCCGCGCATAAGTGTATGATGATGACAGGATGGATATGGCCAGTAGTGGTTGAACCCTTACGATATGCGCTGATATTATTGTAGATAATTCGTCCGACGTTTATAGAGCGACTAGTCAGAATGCAATATAGGAACGCTCTTTGGTAAGCTTAGAATTCTGGGATGTTGGCATCAAGTTTCCCCTGATAAACTTGCACCAAGCTTGAACGTAGCAGTTGAGACAACTTAATATCAAGTGTATTAGTTGAACTGGGTTGACGATTGAATAAATCCACTGTGAACCTCGCTGGCTCATTTCTTGTATTATCATCTCATAATCTGACTCATCTTCCATCATGGTGTGATAATCACGTTGATCTAAGTTGTCCAAACCAACCTTGACATTAATGATCTTGGCTGAAAAGTGAATGATGTTGTTGCGAACTTTAACGGTACTATCTGAATTTGATGCCTTGAGATTTTCATAGAATTCCCGAACTACATTTACGTTTGCATCACCACCTAATATAGCAAAATTCTGCCATACTCGTTGTCTAAGCATGACTAAAATATCTCCGTCAGACTCATTAGGTTGAAATTGAATTTCGCATATAATAACGTTATTTTTTGCCATGAAATCCATGAAGTATTTTCCTGCCTCAGAGTTGATGAAAGAGTAATTGATTTGGCCGAATAGAGCTAAGCTTGAGCTTGAAGAACCTTTCAAACGTTTTGGCGACATTTTTTTTAACTTGTAAGTTACACAAGTTGTTAGTTACTAATCACCAAAACAAATTTATCAATTTTTAAAACTTGGAATTCTCACAGACATTTTATCTAACAAGTGGTGTGCACAGTTGTAAAATTTAGCTCACAATTGTTTTTGTATACCAAACCAACCTCAGCAATCAAAATCAAAATCAAAATCAAACAATGTTAAGCCCAAATTCGACAGCTCCAATAATATTTAATTAAATTATCAAATTACAGAAGAAATAGAATCTGTTAGAATGACTGAGATTTATTGAGTTTAAATTGAAGATTCGGAGGTCGAAAGTGGAGAGATTGACGGAAGGCGCTGCGAAGATTTACAGGAGCTTTGATAGTTTTTGACGTTGAGTTTCATCTGGTAGTTTTCGAAGGGCTGATTGATCGGGAATTCGGATTGAAGTGAGAGTTTGAGCGAGGGTTTGAGTGAGGGCTGTCGGTCAGTTTTAAACAGATTGAGAACTGATCAATCGCCCTTAAGTGGGATGATTCACCGGCACTCGCTCTGTTAAACAGAGCGAGCGTCGATCTATCGCCCCTCGGTGGTCGATTCATCGGCACTCGGTTTTGCATGTATTTATAATTTATATAAAAAAAATAAATATATAAAAAATATAATCTTCATTATAAATTTGACATTTTGCATCGCTACAAATTAAATACATCTAAACTAGGTTGGCACCCATCTAATTGTCAATCATGTACAAAATGTCAAAAAAAATTACAAAATAAAAAAGTACTTACAATGTTAATCTTTAACGTCCAAATTTTTAAATTCTTCGAATATTTCGTCCTCTCGTTGTTGGCTTCTCGTAATGGCGTCATTCCAATCCTTCATGCAATTGAGTGCCTCTATGAGATCGGGTGCAAGTCGTCCTCGGCATTCATCGTACACACGTCCATCTGCATTAAAAGCAGACTCCGATGCCACGGTAGAGATCGGAGGTGTTAGTAAATCACGTGTCATTATAGACAGAATAAGATAAGCGGTGAAAAACATTTTCCACCAATTTAAAATATCAAAATTTTATTCGCGAAATAATTGATATCGAGTGTCAAAATAAATTTATAGTTCATTTCGCATAAAACTAGAGTAAGTATTAGTATCTAATTTATTTCAAATATCATGAATACCAAATTGTGAACCTATTATATTTCTATTACCACTACTTGAGCTAACATGTGAATGACTAACGTTATGATGTTTAGATTCATAAAAAGAATATAAACTAGTAATTTCATATGTTATTTGATCCATAGAAAATAAAGAAGTTTGTAAATTATTAGAATTTTTATTAACAATAAGATATACTACTATTAACTTATATCTAAAATCCATTATACATGCATAACAAAAAATAGGAGGAATGTCAAACCAATATTTTTTAAATTTTGTTTCAATTTTATTAAGTATATCTATAAATTCATCTATATGTCAATATTGTGCAAAATTACTCGTGAAGTTTATAAAAATTGGAAGAACAAGATGAGAAATTGGATACTAAATTCCCGAACATTCATTTATTACATCATAAAATGATTTTAAAAAATCAAAAAATATATTAGCTACTTCGCAACTAGATTTATCAAAATTAATACTTTATGTTTTTTCACTAATAAAAGTACAAAAAACTTGCCAATATGGCCTATTATTTTCTAACATTAAATAATTATAATTCCACCTATTATCTACATCCGTTTTTAATTCTCATGGTTTAAGTTGGACAACTTTACAAAAAATTTTATATTTTTGTTGTTTCGAATTAGATTCAATTATATAAAAAATTACAGATCTAATTGATTCAATATGAGGCGAAATATATGTCATACCATTTTTAACAACTAAATTTAAAATATGATAAATACATCTCATATGAAGAAGAGAATCGTGAGTAGTATCCAATTGAAAATAAATTTTAAAATGAGAAATAATAGCATCGTTAGCACTAGCATTATCAAGTGTTATGCTAAATATTCTATCTCGAATAGAATATTTTTACAATATCGTAACAATATATCTATAAATTGTAATACCAATATGAAGATATTTACAGTTACGAAATCTTAAAATTATTTTATTTAATTGCCAAGATTCATCAATAAAATGAGAAGTTACCACTACATAACATATAAAATTACGTCCACTTCATAAATCAGACGTAATACAAATAGACATTGAATTAGCATTTGAAAAAAATAAAATTAATTCATTCTTCATATTATTAAACATTTTAATAATATCCATTATAGTTGTACTTCTAGGAACACGTTTTAAATTAAGAGTGGCATACTCTTTCATAAATTTTCAAATTCATCACTATCAATGAATGTTAAAAGCAATTCATATTGTGCTACAAGTTTTGCTATTCTTTCTCTCATTTTATTTTGTGAATACAAAAAAGTACCACTACCACTATCATTTAATAATCTTTATGTAGTGTCTCTAACTTGTTCGTTTAAGTGACACTTTTGATAAATGCCTATTTAATAAGGTAATTGAACTACCAGAAACATATACATAATTTTTAATACAATACTTACATTGATCTTTAGATTATACTTTTCCACCAATTTTAATATCTTTCATTACAAAATGTTTCCATATTTCAGAGGTTTTGTTTCTTTTTTTAGGTGATGAAGTGGATGTTGATATTTGTGCAGATGATTGTCCTATTGAAAATGAAGTACTTAATTCCCTAATTTCTTCAATATCATTATTAATATTATAATTATATGCATCCATGACTAAAAATAAATTTTAAATAACAAAATGATACCAAAAACAAATGTCCAACAAAAGCTCGTAGGTAGTGTGAATTGATCAACTCACATGTACGAAACCTAAAAAAAATTAATGTAACAAAATTAAGTTAATATAACTATAAATATAATTAAAAATTAGCTAAATATATGTAAAAAAAAAAAAACTAAATTTTACCTTGTTGAATCAAATTAACAAAATTTACAACAAATTGAGTACAAATTGATTCAGAGAAAAGAGAGAGATTGATTGAGATTGGGGTGAAAGAAAATGAAGGGAGACTGAAGAATTTATAGAAAAAATTTAGAGAAGTAGGAGAGATCAGCTCCCTACTCCAACGACCATATTACTGTTGCGCCTGCTAGCTATGAGAGCAACGGTATTGTTACCGTTTCTAAGAATTTAAGCTTGACATATCAGACCGTTGAAAATTTGAGCCGATCTTCTCAGATCTGATGATCGTTGGAAATTTGAGACGATTGATCGCCCGTAGTGCATTTGGTGGGGCGATCAATCGCCCCTACCACTGCCTCAGCTCTGTCATGTTGACAGAACTTAAGCTAGTAGGGGCGATCCATCGCCCCTACTACCATGTGATAAGGGCAATTGATCGCCTCTAGTGGGGTCGATTAATCGGCCCTACCACAGCCATCGTTGATCGATTGCCCTTACCTTTATAGAATCTTTTTTGATGGCAGAGGCATGGTCGATGGATCACCTTCATCCGCGATCGATCGGCTCTACCACCGAGCTGGTTGTCTTTTGGGTGCTGGGCGTCGGAGACGGCAGGCAGACAGGGTCTCAAGCTCCGAGCTCCAACTCGCGAGCAGGCTCGTTGACCCGGTCATCGACAAGCTCGCGAGCCCGGATGGCCGAGATTGGCTCGATCCGTTTGTTTGGCTTGAGTCAAACTCGTTCGTTACTATAGCAGGCCGAGCCCGAGCCCCGAGCTCCAGCTCGCGAGCAGCCTCGTTGACCCGGTCATCGACGAGTTCGCGAGCCCAGATGGCCGAGATCGGCTTAGTCCGTCTGTTTGGCTCAAGTCAAATCCGCTTGGCTCGACCCGCTATAGTAATGAGCCGTCTCTGCTGAGAGGTGAAAGTGGAAGTTTGGTTTAAAAAAAAATAAAAATTTTAAAGTATAAAATTTAAATACAAAATGTCATAGTCTAGATTATTATTTACCCTAACCTAATAAATTTTGCTAAAGGACTTTCTTTTATATCATGTAATATATATTTTTTGGTTTAACCTGTATTATTATCTGTGTATAATTAATAGTGTCAACAGAGAAATTTTTTAAAGAATTAAAATAGACGTCAATATTCTATAAAATAAACATAATAAATAGTACATGTGTTGAAAAATCACGAAACTTTTCATATTATTTTTCTATAATATGCTAAACATGTGGTATCGAGAATGAGGCCACCACCTCCTAATCTCACTTGGCACGATCTCACTTGAACGTGTCAAGTGAGATCGGCCCTCCAATCTCTTAGAATGGGGACCGACAGAGTTTAAATTAAACGTGTTTCATAATTCGAAGTTAATATTGTTTACGAAATTATTTTATGGTACTTTTTTTCAAATATTCTCTACTTCGAAGTTTAAAATTAGTATTACCCGTTAAAGTATAATAATTTTATCCTAACATTACTGAAAAAATAAAAACAAAATTTATTGATATTTTTCGCATAAATATTCATGTAATGTGGATAGTTGAAACAATATCGTTGAGGTTCTAACTTTAGTTTCTCTTTTGTCACACACTGTAAAAGTCATAAACTAAAGTAATGGTTGTGTTTTAAACAGGTTGTTCGAAATTCATGTTAACATGGGACGTCAAGTGTTGCTTATTTAGTACTAAATGTGGACCAAAGTAGCCTTTTGTCACGTTCATTTATTCCATATTCTTTGAGAAAGACAAAAATTGACTAATAATCAATTACTTTTCTATAAAATATTTCTCATTTTATTATTTATTGCTTCAATAATCTCCAAACGTAGTATGAAAACGAAAGCAAGTTTGGAAGAACTCGTAAAATCTAAGGCACATTCGCAAATAAAATAATAGTTAAAATATTGATATTTTTATTTGGTTTCGACAATTTAAGGACCAAAAAAAATATATTCCAAGACATTACCGTTGTTACCCTTTTTCAGAACAATTAAAAGAAAATAAAAACATTAAACTGCAACTGGTCTATAACAAAACAAATTTTAAACTATATTCTATGGTAATAACACAATTTTTTTGGAGTTAAACTCAAATGTAGCATCTGCATTTTAACTGTGTGCGATTGCACGTACGCTCGCTTGAAGCTGATGTTGCATGTTTCCCAGTAATTTTGCATTCATTTCAAGTGAAGCCGACAACGTGGAGACAAGGTCATTTGGTCACGAACGTGCTGCAAACAACTGCGAATATACTTTTGTGGAGCTAAGGTCTCTTGTTTTCGAGCACCTATTTTAAGTGCAGACGACTGCAAAGAATTGAATTGTATAAAATTGTAATATCTTGGGCGAAGACCCTTGACTTTTAATTCAAATTCGAAGTAAAATCGAACATAGAGAAAATAATGAAAACTTAGTATAAAAAAATTAGTGTGACATATGGCACATAAAATTAGTTACAATGACATTAATTTTTATGATTTTACAATTGTCAAACAAAGGGCATCTACTCTCCATTTTTTGAGAGGTAGCCAGCCATTGCCATTTCACTTTCACTTATTTGTCATTTTTCATCCACAAATTAAACGTGCTCCTTCTTCATCATTATTTTTAAATAATTATATTTTTTTTTGTTTGTGAGCCCATGTTTATGAAATATAATGCCCCATGTGTCACTTGTTTGTACTTTGAAGTTACATGCAAATAATATCTTTTGCTTTAAACTACCTCGCTTAATACCTTGTACTGTGAAACTGTGACAGACTTAAATTTTGTTAGTTTTTTACACGTGACTGATTTTCATTATCCCTAAATTGTCTGATTCTATTATTCACGTGATTAAAACATCATCAAGAAATAAACTCATTTTGATGGCTAAAAAAAATAAATAATTCTCGTGTAAAGAGGCGTTCGTGTTTAAATTGATAGGTAACTATTTCATGAGATTTGGCTAGGGTTGGGCCGGGCCAGACCGAACAGACTCTTGAGAATTGGATCAGACCACCAATTTCGGTCGAGAGTCCATGGTTATCGGTTCGGTTCTCAATGCTCACACTAAATCTACTGCGGTTTCAGTCCCGTCCACAGTCCATATGTCAAAATCCTGAAAAATAAGAATAAGATCGAGAATAAAAAAAATTAAAACTTAGGGATGAAGCTTTATTGAAAGCAATCTTCCCCAATCGTGCTCAACTGCACTGCTTGACTGCTTCCACTCCCACTCCGTGCTTGTCTCGTCTCGCCTCGCCTCGTTTGCTCGCACTCACCTTCTCGCTTGCGGTTTTCAAGTCGCTACTCGGTGCTCGCCCTTTACTGTTCGCTCTGTGTTCACCTCTCTCCTCAGTGCTCAACCAGTCACCCTCATTGTATGTGTAATTTTTGTTACCAAAAAACTATTCTATGTGTTGTTAGCTTTTACAACAAACATTTCACAAAGATTTTCTTAAGATGACTAACAACAGCAAACGTGTTTTTGGTCTGGTTGTTGGTGGGAGAAATAAGAACGGTACAAAATTTTCAGTCTAATTCTGGTTCGGTACCGGTCTCTTCTATGGCCGGTTTCAGGATTCGAGAAAAAAATCCAGAAACTTCAGTCAAGGCTCGAAATCAGACTGACTCAGATCGTGTCCACCCTTAGATTTGGCGAATAAATGCAGCAAAACCTACACAATCGGAATCAAAACCGATAGAAAAACAAAACGAATGTTTGGTCCAATCCACCATTTTTATTATCAAGCTCTCTTACTTATAAACAGTTTGCAGTACTTGAATAATCTCAATGTGCATCCATTGTTGATCTTTGAATGTTCTACCTTCGTGGAAGTAAGCTCACTCAAGAACACAGATTCTGGGCTCTACTAAGTTGAGAGATGAAAATGACCCCCAAGATTAAAAATGGAGACTACTCTTCCAAGTCCTAGAAATCAAACATGTAAAAAACTAATTGGAAATGTAACTAAGGGTTTAAATCGATAACAATTTTAAAATGCAGGTTTAAATGAACATAATTTATAGTATAAGATATTAATTGCAGTAATACTAAAGTACAAGATTTTATTTAATAGATATTCTAGAAAAAGTATTTTAAATTTATTAGTTGGTGTAATAATGTAATAAATTGTAATATTGTATTTAAAAATAAGTCATTAAATTCATCAATTAATAAGTATCACGTTAGAAGATAAAAATAAAAAATAAATGTATCGTAATTATATATGTAAGTTTGTTTCGACTCAACCCTGGACCTAATTTTAAATGTAGGACAAGTTTGCTACCTTCGTTCAACATACCAATCCAAGACTAGATCGAAGTTTGACTCTCATGTCGATTATTGTACATTGCGACCCTTGTACTATTGCATCGAAACACCAATGAAACAATTTTTATATATTCTTTTAAGAAAACATAATTAGAATTGCCACTCGAGACGTAGGAGAGTGGCTCAAGACATAGAGGGTACAACCCAAATTTGAAGATTAAAAAGAAAAAAAATAAAGAATTAATTCGTGAGTTGGGTCGATAATCCAAGATCAATAGGGCAAATCATGCTCCTTCATTTTTTGTTGAGACCAAGGTTTGTAGGACCAAGCCCGTGCGTAACTACAATGGACAATGTAGCCTAGCCTGATCCATTGCCGAGGTTAAATAGCAACCACGTGCATTGCACATGTGATATATAAATAATTTATTTTTTAAATTTGAAGAATATAAAAAAAGAGAGAAGTATATAGTTTAAGAATAATACTATGTTTATTATTTTATCATAATATTTTAAAATATATATTAATAAAATTATATAATAAGTTAAATATTTAATTATATATTAATTACACGTATTATTATTTGATACGACTATTTTCAAAGAGTAGAACAATATAGTAAATATATTATTGTTATAGGTTTGAAGTTAACCCAAGTACAAACCCAAACCCTGACCCGAATGAGGCCCACGCCCAAGCTCAAGCTCAAATCATCGAACATCGGCTCAAATAACCGAAGGTCGCGGTGAATTTCCAATCGCGATTTCCCCTCAGAGCTTTCCCTTTCTCCATCTCGATTCTTTCCCGTTCCCATAAAGGTGTTCGAGTGCACTCCCTTGAGAATCTGATCTGTTGCTCTTATGGCCTCGGATAGTGTTACCGATAAAAGTGTCGTGTTTCGAAAGCTCAAAGCGAAATCTGAAAACAAGGTCTGAGTCTATCCCGCTCTCTCTTTTTAGGTTTCGTTGATTTTTTTTTCTTTATAACGTTTTAGGATTTGATTTGCTTGTTATGATCTGCTTCCGATCTGAGAAATTGGTGCTCCGATCCCCTATTTTGATTTCGAAAGGCTTGCTTTGTATGCGTTTCCAGATGTGTTTCGATTGCAATGCAAAGAATCCGAACTGGGCGTCTGTTACGTATGGGATCTTTCTATGCATCGATTGCTCTGCCGTGCACCGAAGTCTAGGCGTCCATATCAGTTTCGTCAGGTAATTTCTATCCGTCACTTCTGGTTTTTCGAAGTTGATTTTTTATTCAGCTGCCAATTGGTTTTGCCGCTATAAATCTGTTTATCATTGGATCAAAATTATATTTTCTCGTATTAGACTTGACCTGCTACTGATGCATGATTCTTCAAGTTTGAGAAATGTAATTTGGAAGCGGTTATTTATCTTCCTTCCATTTTCTAAGAGGCATTGAGGTAATGTATAGTTCGCATTGCCAGGCAACTTTTGGAATTCTTTGGCCTTGGATTTTCACAGAATATAAATAGGTTGATCTTATTTGGCTATAGTGCATAAAATTTGGGAATTTATTTGGCTTCATCTGATGTTTGATTATAGATATTGGGTTTCCGTTTCCTCTAGAAATAATTCTGAAGCTGCTGCAAAATTTTTATGTGGATCACGCCTCACAAATTACAGCATAATTAATATGAAATCTTTTAGTATGGAGACCGTTGTTAATTATGAAAACGAGCTGCATTGGTATTTTTATAGTCTTCAATCTTTGAGTGTTTTTCACTCCCATGAAAAAATTATAAATATATTCTTAACAAATTGATATCTCTATGTAGATCTACAGATTTAGACTCGTGGACCTCTGAACAGCTCAGAATGATGAGCTTTGGGGGTAATAACCGGGCACATGTTTTCTTCAAGCAACATGGATGGACTGATGGAGGAAAAATTGAGGCCAAATACACTTCAAGAGCCGCAGATTTGTATAGGCAAATGCTTACAAAAGAAATTTCTAAAAGCATGGCAGAAGAGACTGGCTTGCCATCTTCCCCAGTTGCTTCTCAGTCAACACAAGCATCAAATGGCCTCCCTGATGTAAAAATAAGTGAAACTACAAAAGATATTGACCGAAAAATGCCAGAATCACCTTCACCCAAACTTTCTTATACAGTTAGTTCGAGTACTGTGAAGAAGACTCTTGGTGCTAAGAAGATCGTTAAGACTGGGGGACTTGGCGCACGAAAGCTGACTACAAAGGTTATAAGATTGCTTATACCTGTATGAATCATAGTTTGTTGGCTAGATAATCTGGTAATGCATCATAGATTTCTAAAATTTCCACTCATTTTTACTTATTTTTCATATGCAGCCAAGTGAAAATGTTTATGATCAGAAGCCTGAAGAAGTTGTCATTCCAGTTGCTTGTGCAACTAGTGTTCCCCCGACATCTGGCTCATCGTTTGCCTCTCGTTTTGAATATGTTGAAAATTCCCAATCTCCTGAGACAAATTCTACTGGCTCTCATGTTATTAGTCACATCGCTCCACCAAAATCATCAAGCTTCTTTGCAGAGTTTGGGATGGATAGCGGTCTTTCTAAAAAATCCAGTTTAAATTCATCAAAAGTTCAGGTTAGCTTTGAACATTAATTTATGGTACCAAATTTAAAAGTTAACCAGGGGAATAAAATCATGAAGTTACATGAGCTTTGGATTTTTAGTGGAAGGAACAACTTGAAGAACTGAACATAGAAAAAATACCTGGAGATATATGCTTGAGTTTGGTTTTGAGATTTTTTGGACCATTTATACCTTTTTGTGGGTATATATATGACCAGGTGTTCTTGATTTGCTGAGATTTGATTTATTAGGCTTCTCATTTTATTTTTACTTGCCGTTTTTATTTTGTTCCTTTTATAATTCTCTGATAATGGACAGTCGCCTACTGAAAAAAAAATTCTTTCTACCCATCTGTATATGTATCGACAGTCTCTGCTGGTAAAAGAAAAAGACAGTAGAATAAAATGTTATTACTACGATTGTTCATATCATAAAAAAATATCATATTTGCTATACCAATCTGTAGATCCTTGGGCATTTCACTCTTCTGGATAGATTTTCCACAAACTGATGGATTTTTTTGCATAATTGCGTATTTTTTTGTATCCTTGTACTATATCCAGGTTGAGGAGACTGATGAAGCCAGGAAGAAGTTTTCCAATGCTAAATCTATTTCATCTGCCCAATATTTTGGGGATCAGAACAAAATGGCCGAAAGAGAATCACAGGTTTCCTTGCAGAAGTTCTCAGTAAGTATCCTCTGTTTGATGGACTCTCCTAAATCTTTTCCAAATATGTACGGCATTGGGATCATTCTGTTGCGATAGGAAGTATTAAGTAGGAACACCCCTTTTTGATGAATTATTGGTGTAATCTATCAGCGTAGGAATAGGAATAGAACAATATCAATAAATAAGTTAAAGAGAGCTTGAAATGCAATAGCAAGCTAGAGTTGTAAAGACCTTTGTTACTCAGTTCAAAAATTAATGCGGTATCATAGTGATATTATTGCACCAAATTAAAGGCTGTGAATTGCAATTTTCATATCATCTTTCAACATAACTTTTGAATATTAATTAAAAAATATAAACCAAAACATGGTTATCTGGTGTATTATAAGAAAAATTATCTTTTCTGTTGATCCCTACTCGATCTATGAAAAATTTGGTTGTGGTTTTCAGCTTTAGGATATCTCTTTATGATTGATTCATTGGTGATCATTTTATCTGAGTTGTAGTAATCAATAGGAACGACAAATCTTTTATGTTACCCTAGATTTTACTCACTTATTACTAGAGTGAATGGCAATGAAAAGCAAGAAGTCATGCGGTGGGCGGGTGATCGAACCTCATTTTTTTTAGAAATATGAACATCAATGGATGGCGAAGTTCTTCAAATTTGTAGTGATGGCACTAAGTACGATCAATGCTGCAACTATATTCTTTATTTGCTTTTTGATGTAATGGAAACTGCTTGTGGAGGTGTTTTCTGATATGGTAAACGGATTTTTATGGGTTTTTGCAGGGATCGAGTGCTATTTCTAGTGCTGATCTTTTTGGTGGTGGCACGGATAATTCCTCCATTGATGTTACTGCTGGTGACCTTATTAACCGCCTCTCTTTCCATGTATGCTAAGACTCCTTCGTTTTGTCTACTATTATTATCTGTTTGTTTACTTATTTGGGTGCCGACATTATCTGAAAATTTAATTTCAGGCACAACAAGATCTCTCATCCCTCAAGAACATTGCCGGTGAAACTGGAAAGAAGCTCAGCTCCATAGCTTCCACTCTAATTACAGATCTTCAGGACCGGATTCTTTAATGGCATGGACGTATCACTTGTAGGATGTTAAAAATTTGGTATAAATTGTGTACCAACCAGTATATTATGTCGTAAATGGAAAAGGATTTTAAAAGCTTTTGTAGGAGAAATTAAGATTAAAAGCTTGTCAAATTTTGATAGGATGCTCCTCCTTATGTTGTAGAAGCTCATCTGGAATTATGAGACTGATTTTGTGGTCTCTTGTTCCTTCTTTTTTCTTTAAGGGATGGTGAAATGTCGACGAGAGATTTGAGCAAGTGCCTGTTGAGATTTTGTTTCTCATCTATGAATTTAAAATTATGTTCTCGATGGTTAAAAACTAGTTAGGAATTAGTGGGTGCGGGGCCATAAGTGATGCAAAGAAGGAAGCCTAACCTAGAGGTGTTAAACGAGCGAGTCTCACCGAGCCTGAAAATGGTTTGGCTCACCGAGCTTGCCGAGCCTAACGAACCGAGTCTAACGAGCTGACCAAAAAATTTTTTTAACCCGAGCCGACTTGCGAGCCACGAGCCTAACGAGCCGAGTCGAGCCGGTCCAACGAATTTAACGAGCCGAGCCTAATGAGTTGATTGTATATAAATATTTTCAACTTATATTAATATAATATAAGTTTTTCAAACACTTTACTATCAGTGAATGATAAAAACAACTCGTATTATTCGAATCGTTATTTCTTAGGGGTGATCGTAGTCGGGACGATCCGCATTTTAGAAAGATTAGAACCGGACTACTAAGATTCGATTCTTAAATTTTTGTATCAATAAACTCAAAAATGTTTTCAGAACCGGACCAGATTTCTGGTCTCGGTTCTGGTCCTCTCATTTTTTTTTCTCTTTCTAAACTTGTCTACTAATTACTAGTTAAATTTTTTTTTTTGTAACGCATAACAAGTTAGATATAAAATATCAAAATCAAAATCACAAGAAAAGATAAAAACAAATAAATAATATATGACACAATATAATTAAATAAAAATTAAAATAGAAAATAATCAAACATAATTAGAAGAATTAGATGTTCTCGTTATCTACTAATTTCCACAGTGATTACATTTAACTCTGGAATTTTTATCATCGCCATCGTTAACAATATTAAAATAATTCCAAACATCAGATGTCTTTGTTCTTTTCCTTCGAACACTAACACTAGAACTAGTCATAAGAAAAATCAAAACTAGATAAAACCTTAAAAAACTATCAAACATTCAATTTTCACAATGATATACTAAAAATCACCAATAAAAAAAAACAATGAATAAATATAACACCGTGATCATCACTTGATTCAGTCCCTGAGTCGTCTAATTCAAACAGCAAGCAAGGTGATGTTTTATAGTAAAAAACATAATATTTTCTCAGTAAAAATTTGTTATGACCCAAAAATCGTAGAACCCTCAGACTGTGACTCACTTACTTTTCTATAGATTATTATCTTTAAATCAATACATTTTTTAAATCATTTAAATTTGTAGCGGAAACGTTTATATTCGGTAGAGAGTCATTTATTTAAATTGTCATTTAAACTCAAAAAAATATTTTTTTTATTATTAACGTGAATAGTGGCAGATACTGTTCATATACTGTTCACATGAACAGTATCTACACTGTTCATTCACATGAACAGTATCTGCACTGTTCATACACTGTTCACGTGAACAGTGCTTGCAAGTGGAAGTGGGACGATCAATCGCCCCACCCAGTTGCCCCCCGTAAATGGGGCGATCAATTTCCCCAATTGTCCCACCCAGTTGCCCACCCAGCAAATGAGGTGATCAATCGCCCCACTTCAGCAAAGTAGGGCGATCAATCGCCTCTTGGGGCGATGTATCGCCCCACTCTAGTAAGCATCGCCCCACTCTAGTAAGTGGAGCGATGTATCGGGCGATATAATACTCGATTTGCATCATCGAGAATGGGGCGATACGTCGCCCCTCTTTGGGCGATGAGGGGCGACGCATCGCCCTCCTCTACACACCGTTGGTTCCGGCCGCCGGGGGAGTGGAGGTGCGGGTCGGCTCGCGAGCCTGACCTGTCGAGCCAACGAGCTGGCTCGTTGACTCGCTCGTTTGGCTCGGTCTCTGGCGGGCTCGCGAGTCCAACGTGTAAGCTCAGCTCGACCCGTCTCGTGAAACCGGGCCAAGCTCGGCTCCCTATAGTAGCGAGCCGAGCAGACTCAGCTCGCCACTGTAGCGAGCCGAGCGGGCGAGCCCGCTCGTTAAACATCTCTAGCCTAACCTGCTTTCAATTAATATTATAATGTACAGTGAGTATGTGTACGTGTTATTGTAATGACTCTTCATTCTCTCAGTACAAATTGGCTGTTTCAAGTCGGAGCCTGTATGGTTTTATTTTTGGTATTAGTATAAAATATGTTGTATTAAGTAGAAAAAAAATATATTTTTAGATAATATATTTTTTACTATTTCAAGTAATGTGAGACTGTGTATTTATATTAACATGAGTTGGACCCTTATATTAAGCCTTCATTGTCTTTACATGGCAAACTGTCACAATCTTTTCATCCGAAATCTAATGTCCTCGTCGGTCATATTTTTGGTTGATCACTATATCTGATATCATTTGTAACATTTTCTAGTACTCTTGGTAATATATAGTTCGCTTTGAGTCAAAACTTGTATAGTTTTATTTTTACAGATAATTTAAAACACATTGCACTAGATAAAAAGAAGAATTTTATTTATAAATTATGTATTTTATTTGTTCAAGCGATATATGATTGTGCGTGTCCACTAGTATGAACTGGGCTCTTATTGCATTCATATAATAAGCTGACACAGTTACTCATTAATTAATATAATAGTAAAGATAAATTATATATAATTAAAATTAATCGTTAATTGAAGTGACAAATTTTATCTCAAAGTTTTGATAGACTGAGATAAAGATTATGATTTAGAGAAGATTGTAATAAATATAAATTTACGAGTGGTACGAGAATTGTATTCGTGAGCCGATTGATATGAATGAAGGCGAACTTCCTTTTATGCCATGATTATGAAATTTAGAGATTTTTTCTTTCATTCTTGCACGTGAAATTGACAAATATTATAGAAGTGACTATGACATAATTTTCTATATTATAATGTTACATCCAAGACGAACATTTTAACAACATTTGATATTTAAAATTTAAATTTCGATACAAATCATTATACTTGGCTATACTTTGTACATTAGATTTGTCTTTATTTGTCAAAGAATCATTGTTAGCGTTAACCCACAAAGCATAGCTTAGTGATCATAAAAAAAAAATCATTTTTTTAGCTTGTGGATCTACACATAGTTAGGGTTTTAAATACCAATAATTCCTTTTCAATTTAATTTTCTTGGATTTATCAAACCCCCGACAAATGATGAACGTTGTTTAAGTGTCGATTTGGGTGCCTTGAATACTTAGCTCTATCTTTCATGATCGTAAAAAAATAGAGATGATGAAGAGCAAAAGGTCGGTAATTCGAAGTCTCATGAGATGTGATTCGCCTCAAAGCCCCTCGGAAGTCAATACAACCAAACACATTGTCCTGGTTATGGATGGGATGAAGGAGTTCACGACGGAGTCTCTTGAGTGGGTCCTCGAAAATGTCATCGATCCCGGCTCAGTTGTCACGCTTCTAGGCGCGATGCCATGCCTCAACATCCCCCGTCTGTATTTAATGATATAAATTAAGCTTTCCTAGAAAATTCATCATTTCTTTTAATCGAGTCGGATTCATTTTCCCTCTTTATGCAGTTTCCTTCAAGGTATGGTTAGATGTTTGGCCAGTGAAGATAGATAACTATTCAAATTCAAATCAAAATGAGTGGAACTTGGGTGATGCCAAGTATCAGAAGCTTCATGAGGTGATACAACTCTGCAGAAGACATGGGGTAATCACTAATTTAAATCCTTTTCCAATTTGAAAAATTCTATTTTTATTTTATTTTTAAAAATTGTTTTGAAAAACATAATCAATTTGTCAATCATTAAACATTTACTAGTTTAAATTATCCGAAAGATGTAATAAAACAGCTTCTGAAAACACTTTTCTTCTCGTTTCGACGTTATTCAAAATAAGTTTTGAATCCCAACATAACGTATAAAACAACTCATTTTCTTCGATCGAACTAGTTTTCAGAAACTACTTTCTAGCCAAATCGAACTAATTAGCACTTGAAAATAACACAATTTAGTTTTTACCTTAAAAATTATATATGTTTGATTTGGTCAGGTAGTGCTTGAAAAGAAAATTGTGATGGGTTATCCTCTAAAGCTCCATGTTGTTGAGAAAATCATTGGCCTTCATCCTACCATAGTAGTGCTTGACAGGTAACAAAATTAAACTTGTATTTTTTATATTAAAAAAAGATAATTAATTATTTTTCTAAAATTTGTTTGTGAAGAGTTTACTAATTTAGTTTGTTTTTATAGATTCAAAGACACAAAAATACAACTATCAACAACCAAATATAAATATATAATTTTTTTTTTAAAATTTTAAAGTTTTAATGCATAAAATTATGTGTAAAAAAGGTAACATGTTATTAATTCAATTTTTTTTTTTAATTATGAGCAAATATACCTTTGATGTAATATTTAATCTGTTAAATTTATTACGCAGAATGTATGTGACAAAATTTTTTTATTATTTTAATTCTAAATAATCTCGTGTGTTCTACTTTCAAATGATGATGATTTCTCGATCATTTCTTTTGTACTTGTGTAACAATTTTTCTAAAATGCAACTAAAGAATATAACACAATTTTATGTTGTCTAAAATTGTGTTAGGATAAAAAAGAAAGTATCTCACGAGTTATGCACATTTCACACGATGAATTTTAACATAGCGATTAACTGTAAGAATATATTTTGTTAAAAGATAAAAAATTAATATTTGTTTTGGTAGTTGGAAGTGTCTAGTGTAAATCATTTATAAGTTCTATTGCATTTTACCTTAAAAAGTTGTGTAGGATAAAGATACTAGTATTCGACGTCATGGCATATCCGAGAGTGACGTTTTCTTATATATTTTTATTGTTAAAATAAGATTATAATTATCTGTGAGTAAATTATAATTAAATTATAATTAATTATGTATAGGAACCAAAAGAAAGCTCGAAGATTTTACGAGAAGAAAGTACCATGTACTATAGTGATGATGAGGCGAGACGGAGAGGTTGACATCATTAAATCGACTCGAGACGATCAACAATGTATTGTGCCCGAACCTCCTTCTTGTTGGTTTCCTACTCTTAAGTTTCAAAGGTAAAACTATGAGCAAGACAAATCTCGAGGGTTCAACGATAAACCATGAACGTCCCTAATTATATAATTTATCATTACATCACAATATCCATGTTTTTTCTCTAAATAAAATGATCTTGAATAAAATATCGTTGTTTTTCAACTAGCAAGTTTCATAAATGTTGTACTCTGTCTTAACTTGACAAACACACGATTTTGTAATTATTAATAATTTATCATGTATCGGAGCAGATGATTCTAGATTCAAATATTTACATCATCGTATTTATTCAATTAAATATTAAAATAATAATGTAAAAATTATCGTAACTCATTAAAAAGTATAAATGTTTAATTATGCTTGACAACCATAAGAGTTGTTGATATAATTCTTGTGATGGGTAAAGTTGCTAGTCACAAACATAGAGAAACCACTTATATCTCCCACTCCAACAACATCCCATGCATGTATCGATAAACAAAAGGAAAGAGCCCGACCTATCTCGGAATGGAGGAACAAATTATGTTTATAATGCTTCGATAGAGAGTATAATAAGCAAAATAATTCCGAAAGAAAAAGGAGAATATGAGTGCATGCATTGAATGGGCTTCCAAGTCATGGTCAATGACTCGCGAGGGCGGCCTCCGGTAGGCGAGGCAAAGATCGTTCGTGATTCTTCTTTCTAAGGTTGGTTGGGCTCAACTTGGGCTTTTCCGTAGAGGATGCTAGATTGACGTTCGGGTGTCAATTAAGTCGGAGACTAAAGTTAAAATTAATTTGAAAATGTAATTTTTTCAACCAAAGTAAATATTAAAATAGATTTTAAAATAAGGTATTTTTAATTGATATTTTAGGTTAATTAGTAACATACCCCTTGCCCATGGTTTATGTCACACCCCATAGGCGTGTGACAGTTTACCTTAGTTTTTCATTGAACTTCATTGATTCTCTCTCTAGCTGTCAAACGATGTCGCGCGTCCGTGTCAGTCCTCACCAGTCTCTCTGCTCCCTCCGTTTGTCCCAGAGGAACCAGATCGTCTTTCTCTAAGACTTTTGTGCATTTTTCTCTTCCAGGTATAATCTTATTTTCCATCGATGATTTCTTCTATCTCGTTGAGAATTTTCGTAATTTAGGATTTGACATTTAGATTTATAGGTCAAATCTTGTTTTTCCCGATTGTCTGGGCAACCCTAGTAAGAGGGTTTTTGTCGAATTGACTACGCCTCTCTAAGCTTTGACTAGAATTGGCATTTTGGACTGACTACTGCCATGTTTGGTTTTAATTATAGGTTCTTAAATCATTTATTGTTTTGATTCAATCCAATTACATTGTTGAGTTTCTGCTAGAGCCTGTTGTTCTATCAGCAACGTCACCATCCTTCTCTGGTTATTTTTCATCGCTAAATCAATTCATAAACACACACTCACTTACCCGCATGCTCGACCTTACTTTCATGTTTGATCTTCCTCACTCTCTCTTTCTCTACTAGTTTTTTTTTTTCCTTGTGCGACCGCCCTACTCTTACGGCATCTTCTTCTTAACTTGTATATCGTCTGTCTGTTATGTACACTCGTGCAGGTGTTCTTTTTTTAAACTCCCTTGCGCATTACTTAGATACTGACAAGTTTTTTTTAAGGAGGTTGTGAAGTAAAAGGCCTATCTTTCATTTACTACTTTTTTCTTAAAATGAGTATGAACAGGGATACAATGGAGTTAAAGCATTTGTATATTTTTGGTAATTTTTTCTTTGCAGATATGTAATTTTGAAGTTACTGATATTGAGTGCTGAAATTACCCTTAGATCACTTTACATTGTTATAATTAGAGAATGATTCAATTTTGATTCATTGGTTCCAGTCATCTTGGTTTTTTTTTTTTTCTTTTCTTCCGCTTTTGTTTTCGTGTTTTTTTGTTTTAATCTTTTTTCAGTATCATTCTTGTTAAAGAGAAAGTTACATAGAATTGAGAAGTGGAGGGCAAGTATTTCAATCAGTTTTCTGTTTGTCTAAATTATGTAAAACACCTTACAACTAGTTAAAACTAAATGTGACCGGTGAGAAGGGAACATTGTTTTGAATATTTCTGTTCCAGAGTAGAATTTCCAAGTAACCTTGCACTACGCACAGCAACTGGTCCCACATTTTTTCCCCTTTTCCTTAAATTTGCCTTTCCAATGAATTTGATCCAATGTATGCTTAAAAGAACCCCATTTTACCGAACTTGAATATTTTTTTGGATGAAATTTTTGGTTTTTGACTTTTGAAGTCTTTTGTATTTCTGTTAAATTGTGCAGATTATATTAAAAATTATGAATATTTTTCTTGTACGTCTGTAGATTGCATAGACCTGAGTTATGAAGTTTGCTGATAATGGTCGACTAAACATTTGATCACTAGTATTTTAGGTGCAGGGTATTTTTCTTTTCTTTTATTTCATATCCTTTTATCTAAAACCACCAATGCAAATGAATTGCATTGGTGAAAGTTTATAGCTTGCTGTCATCAACTCAGAATAGCTTTTCACAAAATAGTATCATTTTCTGCGTTACATACGAAGCTTTGTGCTTTATCTCCACTAAGGTGCTGATAGTAGCTATAGTTTGTTGCTTCAAAGGCAATGGATTAATTTATGACGCAGTTTAGAGTGTAAATTCTCATCATATCCCAGTACATGCTTGTTATGAGAATAGAAAATCACTTAACTGTGAGCTTTTGACTTTTCTTGTTACATTAAAGTTCTAATTCTGGATGAAGAAATAGTTTGTTTTTTGTGCATCACAGTTAATTGCATTTTTTATGTAAGACAGAATTTGTAAAGTTGTTAAAAAAATGTTCTCTCTTTGTTCTGATAATCTTGAAGCTTATTTTATACAGTACATTGATTGTTTTTCATTTTTCTGTGCAGGATCACAAGCATCGTGTTTGATCTTTAGAGAGATTGTTAATCTTGATCAATAAGACTTATTTGGAAAAGCATCTCTCCGTTTTGCAACTTAAGGACATTCTTTTTACATATTTATTATTTAGGTTGAAAATGGAGGATTCATCATCAGAATATCCTTTACCCAATAATATCATCCAACCATTTTTTAATGCTGCAAATGCATGTTCCCTAGAAAAATCACTAGAAATACTCATCGAACGATCCAGAAGCCTAACAGGCCGTACTGATCTTGCTGCTACCAATATCCTTCCTAGTGTTCTTGATCTTATTCAATACCTTCCTCACTCTCCTGCTTGCCTACTTCTTTCATCTTTAAAACTCCTTAGAAACCTTTGCGCAGGTGAAATTAAGCACCAGGATTTATTCATCAAACAAAGAGGAGTTGAGATTGTCTCTAATGTTATACAATCAGCTGGGATTAAGTCTGATTCTGGTAACAGTATTATTCGAATTGGGTTGCAAGTTCTAGCAAATGTTTCATTGGCTGGAGAAAAGCATCAGCAGGCAATTTGGCGTCACTTATATCCCAATGGATTTATTGCAATTGCAAGTGTTAATCTCCGAGAGATATTGGATCCTTTGTGCATGATCATTTACTCTTGCATATGCAGCCCTGAACTTGTTCCGCAATTTTGTGCTGATAGTGGTTTACCTCTTATCAGAGAGATTATGAAGTCTGCTGCTGCAGGTAAATTTTTATATCACTGTTGCATAAGAAGCAAATAAACAACATAAAGCATGATGTGATACAAACGAAACATCCTTAAAAACTAGGAAAAGGACGAGTGAAGAACACCTCAAATGACATAAAAATTATACGTAGTATATGATCATGTTTTCATCAAATTATGTAGCTGTATGAAAAAAACAAGGAGCCTTCCTCTTTTTTCTTGTTTTTTCTCTGCATTTTATTCAGTTCTTCTTCCATCCTAGTTTAGATATTTATTCTTTCTCAAAACAAAATTTATTTTTTTATTTTCCAATATTAAATCTCCCATATATGTCCTGAATATGTCCGTTGCAGCTCAATGGTGTTTTTATTCCTGTGTGCCAGACTAGTGTCAGAGTCCAATGCAGGCATCAGGATTGAATGGTGTCTATCCTTTAAAATTTTCTGTTCTAGTGATGTTTACCTTCTATATTATTTGTCAATGCTTTTTCTGTGCTTTGAATTAACAGTAATATTATTCCCAATAAATTACATATATTCTCAATTTGTTTTCTTGCTTTCACCAGTTGGTTTTGGAGAAGACTGGTTGCAGTTGCTTCTGTCAAGAATCTGTCTTGAAGGACCATACTTTTCCCCATTGTTCTCATGTCTTGTTGCCGGTTCTAGGAATGGTGAGGAAACTGAAGTTCAAGAGGCTTCTTCTTTTTCATCAGAACAAGCAGGCATCTTAAGGATTGTGTCAGAGATTTTGAATGAGCGAATTAGAGAGATTACACTCCCTGATGATTTTCCATTGCATATATTTGGAATACTTAAAAGCTCTGTCATGTTTATCAATTCTGCTCCTGGAGGCAAATTTGCTCTTCCAACTGGCGAGGCAGCTGTTGATGTGATGGGTTTCTCACTAGTCATTTTAAGAGATATTTGTGCTCAAGATTCTGTAGGATTGTGTAATAAAGGTTCAATGGATTCTGTCGCAGTTCTTTCATCTGCTGGTCTTACAGACTTTCTTTTGAGTTTACTTCACAATCTAGAGCCTCCATCTATAATGAAGAAATCTATTAAACAAGACGAGAATAAGGAAGCAACAAGTTCTTCGTCATCACTGATTTGTCCATATAAAGGGTTTAGAAGAGACATTGTGGCTGTTTTAGCCAACTGTGCATATAGAAGAAAGCATGTACAAGACGAGATCAGAAAGAAGAAAGGGATTCTTGTTCTCTTACAGCAGTGTGTCACGGATGATGATAATCCTTTCTTGAGGGAATGGGGGATTTGGTCAATGAGGAACTTATTGGAAGATAATATAGAAAACCAAAGAGTAGTTGCTGAATTGGAGCTTCAAGAGCCGGTAAATTTACCTGAAATTAATTCACTTGGTCTAAGAGTGGATATCGACCACAGAAGTGGGCGGCCAAAGCTAGTAAATTTAATGTGAGTCACAGTGAAGAATCTAGACAATATATGCAGTCGGAGAATTGGTTGATTAAGGGGTATGCTTTATTTTTTTTATCATTTAAAAAAAAAGAGTGAAAGAAATGGAACGATATGTTTTCATTATTATCTTTCTTCAGGATGAAATGAAGTTTTTTTTAAGGAATTAGTATTTCATTACAGTTCTAGAAAACACATTGGGCACTCTGATAATAGGCAAACAGATGACCCTATATATGACAAAGCTGTGCATTTCCCCCACCTTATCATGAGCCAGCTAAAAGGATCTCTGCATTTCATACCTTTTGGTGGGACAATTATTGCCCATTCGTGTGCAAGGAAAAAATGAAAGATGTAAGCTTTATTATTATTATTATTATTTTCTCTCCTGTTTTTCTTTTTAGGTTCTGGGTAATGTTCTATTTTAGGGGGAACATCATCATATCTAGAGTTGCTTTCTTTTGCAACATGTAACTTCAATTAGCGAATGTTCAATTTTACTTTTCTTCCTGGTTTTCTGATCATTCTTTTGAAGATTATCTGCAGTTATTGGGATTTCATGCTAGTCTTGTATCAGTCTTTAAGGGAGTAAATATTGTAGCACCATTCCTGCAAAATAGTGAATATGGTCCATCTTCGTAGCTAATTAGACTTGTATGGAACTCTAATTGTACTTGAAAAAGTTCTTAAAAGTAGAAAATCATTTCTGTTGTGTAAATTTCTTTTTTCATCTGCAGGTTTCTAGCTGAACTTGATCCTAACTTATCAACTTCATCTTTTTCCTACTGAACCTGAAGCTTCTAAGATCCAACAATGGTTTTGAAGATCATATTCTGACTCGCTGGAGCTTGCTTCTGGTATTTTGTTCTCCCAACTTTCGTCAACATAAAAACGCATCCTCCAGCTGCAACTTTTGACATGTTTAAGTGGGTCGCAGGATTTCATTGCTGAATGATGATAAATGATTAGATTTCATTGCAATTGATTTTAAATTTTTGGTCAGCCATTTAAATCCATGGGCATCTGGTGGATTTGATGGCTTCATTTATACTTGGCAAACTTACATTCCAAGACTAGGGAATCAGCCTGGACCAAGCCCCTCACTGGGCTTTGGTAATTTTTTTTGGTGTAAAGTCGAAAATAGCCTGAACTATGAGATCCGGACAGTTTGAACTTTAAACCTGTTTTTGGTCAACGACATAACTGCCAAACTATATTTTGTCAACAAAATGGTCGATATTTCAAAAAAATTGACACATGTCAACTGACTATTGGCTCTCTCTCTACATTAGCTAGTAAAACCTGATGTTTAGGATAAATTTTAACCAAGTAAATTAAGAGTTGATGTGAAGTTTGAATCTTGTTTTGAAGACGTGACAATGTCGAAGATCGCACATTACCATAGCAGAAACAAAGTTGTTTAAATCCCAACTTAGTATTTGGTTTAGAAGTTGTGTTATTTCATTATACATTGAAGGGTAAGTGAGCAGGAAGAAATTAATGAAATAAAAAAGATAGAAAAAAAAATAGAGAGAGAAATCTTATCGGGGATGGCTATGGGGTGATATTTTCTCGTATTCATGCGATGAATTGAAGGAAATATTTTTTTTTTATTTATGAATAAAGTTAATTAAGTTTACTGTTGGAGTTTTGTGTCGTGAATGTAGGATGGAATTATCCAAATCACGTATATTAAGAAAATATAAACGATTAAATTAGAGTAAACTTTTAGAATATCAGAGATAGAAGTCTCAAATTCGAATTTCGATAAAATCAAAATTTAATCTCCCGTTAAAATCCCTATGAGATAAACAAAATATACTATAGTAAGTATAACCCACGAAGTCGGTATGTGATAAAATCATCCCAGGTCGATAATAGAAACTTCCGGTATAAAATAATAAACTAATTTTGTCTTTAAACAAAAAAATATAATAAACATTGATAATCTTCCTAAATAGTTTAAATTTATCAAAAAAATATAAATATCGAAGGAGAACTAAAATTCTAAATTTTCAACGGCCGGTGGAATTTTGTTTTTATCAACTTAAACCGAATTCGCCATTTTTGCAAGATGCAATTCTGTTAAACCGAACCATTGACTTTGGAAAATTAATTTAGATCCAAGTTCCTATCGACGCAATGTTAGATCGACTTTAGTGGATTCTTCCAAGTCTTTCCCTACATTTTTATCAACTTGGGTATCATTTTCATCTCCAATTCTTTTTGTATCGTGACAATATTAAAATAAAAAATAATTGTCTACGTCAAATAATCATAATATTATTCAAAAATAAAAAAAATAATAATTAATGTGGTGTAGGCCGAGGGGCCACCACATCTAAAAGAATCCACCACTTCTACATTCTTCTCAATTGTTCTTCCTATTTTTCTATGTTACTTGGAGAATTAATCCAACAAGTATATTAATATGGTTGGCTTGAATATCTTCTAATTTATTTGATTATGTTACATGATTCAACTTGGGAAGGTTAATTATCTACGAACATGTGTAAACGATCACCATCCCGTACATTTTTTTTTTGCGACACAAACTATTTGATTGAGTTAGTATTTTAATTAATTTTCAAAGAAATTAAATTAATGTAGCTGCGAAATGAATGCGTCTTGATATCTACTCAATAATTTTACATTAATTGTTTTTAATTAAAAAATATAGTTGTAATTAAATTCGTGTAGATGCGATTTCAAAGCAAGAATTTTACATTATTTGGACAATCCGTGAATTATTAAGAAAAAAAAATACAGGATTTCTGTTTAATTGTTGTTGACGAAATTAGGTATGATCGTTTATCAAAGTGGGGACGATCAATTTATGATTCCATAATATAAAAAAATTAATAAACCGATAGAATTGACATTTTTAAAGGAAAATTGTACACTGAATTTACATTAAAATAAATAATTAAATAAATTACATTAAAATTAAATAATTTATAAAAAAAGTTCTACTCCTGACGTAATGAAAAATATTTTATAATAAATTTCAAGAATAAAATTGTGTGTATTTTAACGTAAAGAAGACAATGTTATAGTAGTAGGACCAAAAACTCCACAAAATTAAATTTATTAGTTTATAAAATTAAATATTTTAGAATTCGCCGTTTAGAAATAACATAAATAGGACAAACTTTCGAGGTCTTGGATTTGACTTCGCTCTAAATACCAAACTCTTGGGAATTCAATGATCACTTCCTATAAATTTGTTGCCTTGAGCTAAGGGAATCTACCTCAATGATAGAGCACCATGACAAAGACAAAGCATATGCAAAATAACATCTTTTGTCTTCAATGTTCACAATTTTTAAGAAACCAAACTATTTGTTTTAGAGTTTGATGAACTTAAATTCTATTTTGATCGCACACGATTTCTCCTCTACAACCAAAGCAACGGGACAAGATTTTTGATTCAATCGACCCTTTCACTACAACTAACCCATGCAATGGTTTACACGTTATAGGTCGTGAGAAGTGTAGATTATATTTATTCATTTCTTTAGGTTTTCATTGTTTTCCATGTTACAATTTAGAAGACAAAAATTGCGAGAGCACGGTAAAGACGATGCCACCACAAACTAAGAGAAACACTCTAAGTAATCAAACGTTGCCAAATTCTTTTGCAAATCTACAAAAACAACAAGTAGAAGAAAAAATAATTTCTCGCTTTTCTAAGTAACCTATCAAACAACATTGAACATATTCATAATGTTTAGATCTTGGGTTTCATTTTATACCTATGTTACATGTCACGACTTGTCGTATGGAATATTCCGCTATGCTAGGATCCCCATTTTTTAAATTTATTTTTAGTTAGGTTGTAATGCTAGTTTCTAATTTATTAATCTTTAGGAAAATAATGAATATATATATATATATATATATAAAGGAGGTCAATGCAATGAATAATTCTCCAATATCAAATAATCTAAATAAAAGAAACATAAGGATTTACATGTTGATTAATATCAATTAATTCAGAGACTTATTTACTTAAAAAACATTAAGGACTTTTTTGCTCCTAATTCATAAGTTTGAGGGTAAATATGCATTTTACGTTGATTGTTATTATTATTATGTTCTAAGTGCTTAATTTACAATTGATCAAATGCATGTATATTAACTCTTTTTATCATTGTAATTTAAAACTTCTTTAATAAATATTTAAATAGAAAAATACATGAATCCAAAAGTTAAACAATTATTATTCTTCTTACTTTGATATGCAATTTCTAAATAGTATTAAACATAATAGTTTTATTACAATATTCTTCTTTATTTTTATATTACAAATATTTAAATTTAAAACTATGGTCATTTATAAGAAAAATCATGAACTATGAGATTATTAACAAAATTGATCTTGAACTATTGTTTTTAATAAAACAAACTTTAAATTATTTTTTTTTTTTACAAAGCAAACATGAGCGGGCTCTCGTTCTCGAGAACGTGCTCTCGGTTTAGAAAACAGAAGCCCGTTCTGTAGGAAAGTCTCCAAAATATTAGTGGCTATATTAGAAAATATATTTAAAATATCAATTTTTCTTGAAATTTTTACTACATGTACCCCATATCATGGAATGAAATTATAGAAAATTTCGTGATTTTTTAATATTATCGCTATTTATTTTAATAGTTTACGTCTTCTTTACAAACTAATTCATTAAAATTACTTATGTGATCAAAAAATTATGAAACTTTCACAATATACTATACTTATACTTCTAATTTGAGTTGCAAAATGGCTAGTAAAACGAAGCTAATATCCATTTATTCAAAAATTATTAAATTTTTACAGTAGACTATTTTTTTAACAAAAAATAGAAATAAATGTATGTTAACTTCTTTTGGTAGCCTTTTTTTTTTTTTAACTCCAATCAAAGTAAAGTTTATTTGAAAAGTAATCCAAACACAAAACTATGGAAAAGTATTTATAACTTCCACACCTGGACCTACCCGCAACCTAGAGTAGCTAGGTGGGAAAGTAAAATTAATCTTCGTTCATACATGGATTTCTCTAGTACGAAATGAGTCACTTTATATAGGTACTGTGCTTCGAACCAGAATACGATTAATCAAGCATGGGCTACATGAGTTCTTAGTAATTTTCCAGATAAATTGATAAATTGGGCATTCCCGGCCCACCAAGCCAAACCGCTGGTTTCTTGGTCACGACCAGCTAAAGCTAATGTTCCATTAAATAGTGTTTCCATGGGGTAAAACCTCCTCAGATAATATAAGGTTTTCATGAGGCTGATCTTAAGCTGCTATCCAAGCACGAATACTCTCATTTAAGAGACTATTTTTAGTATAAAAAGTATCAAATTCAGGATCTTCTGCTGCACAGATTTCTTGAGAAACGGAGTCATAGACACATAAGTTCAAGGCCAGACCAACGACTCCAAGAGCACTTGCAATGGTTTGAACCTTCAATACTCTATTGTCAATAATGTATGTGAATATTTATTATGGATGATATATGAATATAAATTATGAAAGTTGTATTGAAAAAATGATACAAAATCCTTGATAATGTTATGAATGAAACTGTTTTGTACAAACACACTTGATTGTAAGTGTAATAACTTTTGCTGTGATAATTGGATTATTATGAAATTTAACAGTATTAAACTAGAAATGTAGAGAAAAAGAATGACTTTAAAATGAAAGAATTTGGATGTGTGTAGCAAACGTTATTTACTTTTTAATATGATAAATGCAGTTTATGTTTTAAATTATACTGTTTTGGTAAATGACTTTAAACAATATCCTAGAGTGAGAATTTGGAGAAAGTTAAAGAAAAAAAAATATTTTTAACACTATGTGACATGTATTCATGCAATAATATTGAACAACCAATGAAGTTAGAACACCTGGCAATAAACATATATTGAGTAAGTTGTTTGCTTAAGTGATTAATTAAGCTAATTAAGTATGATTAAATCTAATTAATCATGCTCAAGTATACTAATCATATTGATTAACTTTATACTAATCAAAATTAATTATTTCCAGCTAAGTAAACAAAATAGCAATTGTACGTGGACAAAAAGAATATAATGGTAAATATACCTCAATATCTCTCTCGAAAACGGTAAAGAAGGCTGAAGAATCAGCCATTTTTATGCAAGGTATTCAGTTCAAGAGAAAAGGAGAAAGAAAAGAGAAAAAGAGGAATAAAAAGTGAAATTTTGGTTTTGTTTTTCAAAGAAAAATTCCTCAACTTTGGAAGACGATTCTATAATACTAAAGATCAGTTCATTAGGTGAAAATTTTGTAGGAAATGATGAACCTTCAATAGATAAGTAAATCCTACATTTACAATAGTTAATTTAACCTTTTAGTGCATTATTTAGGTGAAAATAGATTTAAATTATGTCTTTAGTTCTGGTTAGACTTAAAATTTTAATTGTGGATTGAAGTGATTAAATGGAAGTTGTTTTGATGTGAAATAAATGACGTTTTACGAAACTTTATGTTTTCAAATTATATTATGATGTTAAAAAAATGTTTTGAGAATATTATTTTAATCAATATGATATGCTGGTTTTCAAAATTAATTATATGATTTTAAATGTGCATGACATTGTGACACAATTCGAACCTGCAAATGCAAGGTTAATACAAGATCAAACAAGGGGTCAGTGTTCATAGCTCTACCCGAGAACACCCCAAAATACAACAAGCACAATATAAGCAAATGAGTTTCAAATGCTATGAATTTTAAAAGATTCTTACCTGTTGAGTGATGGAAAAACCCTGAAAATTTCAAAAAAAAAATAATAACATGTAAAATATATGTAAAAAACCCTGTGGCTGATTTGATAGGCAACTTATAGCACTTTTAGTTAACGTAATCTTTCAAGTAAGATCACAATAGCAAAAGGCCTTATAACGACATATTTTTTCAGTAAAATATTGTCTGTTCTGAGAATTTGGTCGAAACCTAATATGCTCCCCTCACAGATTTGTTTGACGAAGACTTTTCGGTGGGTCACCCAACATGGGACTGCTCTCGTCGGAGCACTCTTAACTTTGGAGTTCTCATGGGATCCGTTGTCAATTGTACTCTAAAACGCGTCTTACTATCTTGGAAGGATTTTCTTACATATGTTTCATTTGCATATACCTCGCCAAATGATGTAAGATTGTGATGACCTCATTTTTACGACCCATGATTTGCTTATACTGAAGTCCGGGATTTGCCTACACTCAGGTTAGATCCTGAGATTTGCCCTTCAGTCGTGCTCATATTCACACATTCGGGTCATCACAATCACCCTCCCCCCCTCGGAGGCCTAACGTCTTCGTTGACCACATTTTTAGTTGGGACAGGCTCTGATATCATTTATAACGACCTCTTTTTCTAGTAAGATATTATCTGTTCTGAGAATTGTGCCGTAACCCAATATCCTCCCTTCACAGATTTATTTGACGAGAACTTCCCAGTCGGTCACCCAACATGGTACTGCTCTTGCTGGAGCACTATTAACTTTAGAATTCTTATGGGATCCGTTGTCAATTGTGCTCCAAAACGCGTCTTATTTGTTGTCAATTATGCTCCAAAACATGTCTTACTACTATCTTGGGAGGGTTTCCTTACATATATTTTATTTTCATATACCTTCCCAAGAGATGTATATTTGTGACGACCCCATTTTTACGACCCGAGATTTGCTTATAGTCGAGTATGAGATTTGCTTACACTCATCTTAGGTTCTGAGGTTTGTCCCGTAACCCAAGGTTTGTCCCGCAATCGTGCTCATACGTTCACATTAGGGTCATCACAGACCTGGTTTCCCAATTTTTGGTTTAGATAAGATGGAGAAAAAAGTGTCAATACGAGCCACCAAGTAACCTCGGACTTGGACGGCAATCGGAGGCACAACTCTGCTCGGATATTACACACTGATGCCTTACCTTGGAGAGTCGAATGCTCCTTGGTTCTTGAGAGAAATGAGTCAATTTTATTGATGAATCAAAAGTGATTACAATGTGTTAAAAAGAAGTTTAAATATGACCTAAGGTAGCAAAGGAAAATAATTAAGAGGAGTGTCCATATCCGCGATGAATGATCTCGGTCGTTGCGGGCGGGGCTATCTCCTCTTCAACCGATGTGATGAAATACTTGGAAGGAAATTATGTTCTTGCAAGGAAGTTGACCTTGAGTCCTTGTGAGTTAAAGCATGCATTTGAGGAAAAAAAAAATGACAATCTTGGTAACACATAAACTAATGGTTGGACTTGCATGTTCGTCTACGATGTTAAAAATGAGAAGGAGATTAACTTAATGTTCTCTTTGGGTTGAAAATTCCTAAACCTCTAGATGAAGCAATGCATAGGGTCTTACAGCGCTGGCGAAGAAAGCCCGAGAATGTTTAACATTGTGTGATGGTTATACATGTTAGAATTAAAGTGTATTGCATTTTTTACATAAACATTTAGTTGTTAAAAGATGCATTGGAGTTTTCTTAAAAAGATAGTTTTAGTCATTCAAAGTTCATTGTATTTGCATTGAATTTATTTGATGAAAATAATTTCAGACAATGGTGAAATGATTTTGATTTCAAAAGATTGATTTCGAGCATGCATGATTTTACAGCATTTGTATGGTTTCCAAAAGAACATGATTCATATGATTTTTAAAGAATCATTGTACTGGAAGATGGTGATTGATCTTATATGATGCTAATAGAGTTTGAATTAATTATTATTATATATTTTTTATAAAAGTATTTAAAACGTAAAACATTCATTGCATGAAAAAAATAACATATTAGCATGCAATAAATGTTTTACGTTTTAAATATTTTTATAAAAAATATATAATAATAATGATTTTAAACGTAACATCCTAATTTATGATACCAAGTTCAAGAAGTATGTTTTATTAACTCATAACGATCTATGTATGTGCGAGGTGAGTGCCAATTAGAGCATGTCTTCGACGTTTGACTCTTTCTCACTTTGGAAATCCTCTAGCCCGCTGAGCTCCGGTTGGTGGAATTCTGACAGCACTCATCCATAGACATAAAAAAATGTAACTTACTAACGTTTATGGGTACAAATGTTATTTTTACTTGTTTAAATAACATATAGAAATGTAACTAACGTTTATCTGAAAAAGCAACCTCAAATATTTGAAACTAAAAGCGGTTAGCACTAACTGTTGAATAAGTTTCTTCAACTTGAGTTGGGTTAAAAACATGAAATGTATTTGCATCATCACCATTTTCAAATAAGGTATTTTCTACCATAGCAACATGAATAGCGCATAGCAAAGAAGTGCTCAATAAATCGACAACTCCCATAATATGAAATGAGTTCAATGTCCAATTATGAAATCCTTTAAAAAAGAGAATGAATCTAAATATAGCTCCTACATATAAACTAGGCGCAAAGAATAAACTAGATTGACCTAGTGAATAAATAAAAAATACATAAACAAAAACAACAATTGGACCAGAGAGTGTGATTGCATTATAAGGTCGCAATTGAGCAAATCGAGCAAGTTCAAATTGACGTAACATGAAACCTATTAATCTGAAAGTGCAGTGGAGAGCAACAAAAGTCCATAGACCTTTATGCCTAGGGCACCATAATATCAAACCATGAACAAAGAAAAGCATATTCGCTAGTGATTTTGAGGTCCCAATTCTTGACTAAAAGGGACATCAAATGTTTCTTCCATCCCTTTGGATAGCTAGAGAGGGAGGGTAGAGATAAATGTGTGTTACCTTCTTTTTGCTGGCCATTTTTTTAACTCCAATAAGAGTAAAGTCTATTTGAAAAATTTCTTAATTTTTGAATGAAAAACGTAATTTTAATGAGTTATTTTGTAAAAAACGTAAACAATTATATGATAAAATGTGAAAGTGTTAAAAAATCACGAAGCTTTTTAGAATTTCTTCCCACAATGTGATGAATAATATGTGGTAAAAATTTCAAAAAAATTTAATATCGTTTGATATATTTTCTAACATGGCTATTAATATTTTAGAGATTTGTCTTGAAAACGGGCTCTCATTCTCTAGAATGAGCTCCCATTATAGAGAGATCCAGATAAAGGGCTTGGGAACAACCTCCGGTTATCGAGCATTCTGCTCTGAAATGCTCAAGAACGGGAGCCGTTTTAAAGAATATCTAAAATATTAGTGACTATCTTAGAAAATATATAAAATAATCTTGAATTTTCATGAAAGTTTTATTACATATCAACCAAAATCATAGGAAGAAATTCCGAAAAAATTTATAATTGTTGTGTGACATAAGTAATTTTAAAAAATTATTTTGTAGAAAATATAAAAAAATTATAATAAATAGTAAAAAGTGTTAAAAAATCACATACTTTCTATAATATTTTCTCACAATATGATAGATGTGCGGTAAAAATTTTAGAAGAATTCAATATCGTTTGATATATTTTCTGAGATAACTACTAATATTTTTAAAACTTTCCTTAGGAACGGTTCTCGGTCTCTAGACTGAGAATTTATTATAATTTGTTTTATTAAAAATTTGATAATTTAAAATTTATTTTGTTAACAAAAATAATTCAAAATTAATTTTGTTATTGTTCAAAATTTTTTTTTATGTAAATTACCTTTAAAATTGATAATATTTTCTGATTTCTCAAATTTAATTTATTTTAACTAACTTCGACCAAACTACCGTCACGCAAATTTATTAAAATTTTGATTTTATTTTAATTAATGAAACAATTATTGTAATTATATGAAATAATATAAATAATAAATATTTTTGTGACGTAGTTTTACATCAAAACTCAAACCAAACACAACATTATTTGCACCAACTTTGATATAACTCGTCCAAGCCCTAGCCTACATATTTAGCTTTACCAAATTCATTTATATATTTTTAAATAATGTTCAATTTTCATTAATCTTTTTTGCTATTATATATCAAGGTTTTTATAATATTATTAAAAAATATTCCCTTTCAAAAATTAATTTTATATATATATATATTCTTTATTTTTCCCAAATGATAATTTCAAGTTTAGCAACTTGGACATTTGTGATTGTGGATTATGCACCTATAAAAGAAAAGGACCTCTCCAATTTTATTTTTTTGGACATTATTGTAATTTAGTATTCTAAGTAATGCTATTCCACATTGAATCAAAAGAAATAAATATTCCGAACTTTAATCTACGATCATACATTCTCTCCTTTTAGAAATTATACGAGGTTATCTTATACGAAATTGCGATATTTTATATCATCAAAATTAGACGGTAGAACTTTCTTTAATGTATAAAAGATAACGAGGAGAGCGAAGACCGCATAGATAGTAGATTTTGGTATTTGTGTATCTAATCAAAAGGAGTTAAAGTCTCTAATTTGCTTAAGTTTATTCTATGATATTCTACCACTTAACTAAGTTTGCTTAATAATCGACCCGAACTCTCGCATTTTAAAACTGAAACGAGCATATCAAAATTAGAAAATATGATTTTTTTTTTCTTTTATGTAATATAATAATCAAAGACAGTGAATGTGAATGTTCTGTCGTATAATGACAATTACGATACAAAATCACGTAATTATGAAACTTCAACTTATTTCAGAAGAATTGTGCAGTTTCATATTGCTTGGAAGAAATGAACGCAAGTGATTTGTAAGTAGAATTTTCTAAACCTAATACAATTATTTCTCGATAACAAAACTGTGACATAGTAGATAATATTGTAAAATGGGGGTGAATAATACTAAAAATATTGAATTTCAATGAATAAAATATTGGAGATGATGGATTAGGAAGGGAACAATGTAGCAAGGAGATGTGCCATAATGCAACTGGAGAAGCTAAATATATTAAATAGTGTGTTAGTGACTAATAATTGAGACATAAAATAATGTAAAAGCAAATGACGTGAAAATGAAAGGCCAAAAATTTATATGAAAGGAGGTTTGGTTCCTTGCACTTGACGACTCTTCATCCTTTGCTTCAGCTTCGGATCTAGCTTCAGCTCTGAACTTTGGGAGGATAAGACCAATCTCTCTCTCTCTCTCTACCCAATTGACCACCACCCTACAAGAACCCATTTCCTCTCTCTAACCCTCCACTCTTCTAAAGAGCTCTCTCTCTCTCTCTCTCTCTCTAGATGAATTGAGAAAGACGATGTTTAGAGAGGCTTGAAGGTTGAAAACCGAGAATTCACAATCCAAAAAGTCAAGCTGTAGAGCAGGAGAATCATGGTAGCTCCTCTGTGTTTTTACAGATTTTGTTTTGATTTGGTTCTGGGTAGTTTTGTCGCGCTTCCAATCTGCAATTTCTTACATTTTCTGTTGATGCTTATTAGGAGAATTGGAATCGAAAGATTTATCGTTTTGAGAATCTGGGTATGATTTTAAGACTTGTTTCTTGGATGATTATTTTGCAGGGAGGTGATGAAGAAGAAAACAAGTGGCCGCCATGGCTGAAACCTCTGCTGAGAGAAAGCTTCTTCGGTCAATGCAAATTACATGTTCATTCTCATAAAAGTGAATGCAATATGTACTGCATGGATTGCATGAATGGCCCTCTTTGCTCTCTCTGCCTCTCCCATCACAAGGATCATCACGCTATTCAGGTTAATCTCCTTTCTCTCTCTAAAATCCTTCCTCTCTTTTCACTTTCTCTCTCTAGATTTCTGCTTTTGGAACTCAAACTCTGCCTTTCCCAATTGCTTTCTTCATCTGGGTATCTTTCTTTATTCTCAGAAAATCTCTCCTTTATTCAGATTCTGTCTTCGTTTTCACTGCCCAGAAATTCATTTTCCTTTCTCTCGGAATCCAAAAAACATGTTTAAAGGCATTAATCTCTGATGGGTATGGATCGAAAAGAGCGAAAAAAAACTCAGAAATGGTTTGAATTTTGAAACAGATAAGGAGATCATCGTACCACGACGTGATTCGAGTGTCTGAAATTCAAAAAATACTGGACATAACAGGCGTGCAGACGTACGTTATAAACAGCGCGAGAGTCGTGTTCTTGAACGAACGGCCGCAGCCGAGACCCGGCAAGGGCGTCACCAACACCTGCGAGGTCTGCGCCCGCAGCCTTCTCGACTCCTTCCGCTTCTGCTCTCTCGGCTGCAAGGTAACTTTCTCAGCCCGCCGTTCTCCGAGACCGGACGAACTGTTTGGCTCCTCACAAACTGATCGGAATTTTAAATCGCTTCATTTAATCGTAGTTATTTTAAGAATTAATCTTTTTTCCAAACATCGTTTATCGATCACTTGTTTTCTTGTTTCGATAAACGAAGAAAAATTTTAAAAAATAATTAATTAAGAAGGTATGATAGCCTAGGATCTTATTTTCAAAGCTTTGAAAAAGAATGTTCAACAATATAGTAAATTATCGTCAATGTGTCAGCATTTGATTGGATGAAAAGAGTTGACTTTTCTTTTTAGACTTTTGGAGGAGCGTTGAATTAAGACGCACTGTTTGATTGTCCCACAATTCCTATGAACCTTCCATCACTCTCCTTCTTTTTTTCAATAACTTTCTTTTTTTTTTTTTATTATTTTTGTTCCGAAGTGTTTTCGAAGACACTTCAATAGATGTTCCGATATCAATAATTAAGATAGATATTTGATTACGTAATTGAAGACTAGTGATCGTGTTTTGGACATAACTCTTCAAATTTGAAACGTTAATTCTACCTGGGTGATTGACCGTGTTAAAAGTTTTTCCTTTTGTTTAATTTAATTCGTGGAAATTTCAAATAACGATGACAAATTCTTTGATGCCAGATGGTGGGAACTTCTAAACAATTTGACAAAAAAAAGAAAAAATTGGAGACGATAGTGTCAGAATCAGAAGACTCTTACAGTAGCAACGACATCCACGGCGAGTTTAAGAGCGGTCACCGCCACAACAACAACAACAACAACAAAGGCCATAGCTTCACTCCCTCGACACCACCCCCAACTTCTCTTAATTATAGAACAGCCAAGCGAAGAAAGGGAATTCCACACCGAGCCCCCACAGGAGGACTAATTATACAATATTAACAAGTAATTCTACTTTTACATAATTACACTGAAACTCCAAATCTAGAATGTAATTCACACTACCCGTTCTACGTAGTACATTCTCCAATGCTCAGAGCTTCTTTTAGCCAGAGGCCAGCATTGGAGTAATTATTGTAAATAGAAGAATAGAAGGGGAAAATGTTGAATATAAGGAAAGTACGGAGGAAGGTCCAATACGAATTAACTAGGACTTAGATGAAAATAGGTGGTATTTAGGGTGCTTTTATTGATTATACATACGTTTTAGACCAACTTGTAAATATTGGTTATATATGTAAACGGCTGTGAAATGAAATAAAAGATATACGCTAGTTTGTAATTTATTTTTATTTGAATTATATTTTTTTTCATTTAAGAATATTAGGTCATATAACTTCAATATTTATGAACACATTTTACGACGAATTACTTATTTACGGCTATCGTATTAGATGAAAAAAACGAATACCAAGAGATGTTCTAAATTCTAGGAATGAGCTGAACTCTCACAATTAAAAAAATCTCGAGTAGTATTTACTTTTACAGGTCAGACTGTCACAAAATAAATTATCAAAATAATACAATATAACTCTTAATTTAAGACACTTAAAGATGAATTGAATAATAATAATTAAAAAAAGAGAGATTATCATGATAAAAGAGATGCTTTAAATGATATATTTTTTTTATTATTTTACTAAATTAGAAATTAAAAAAGAGAATAAAGAAAATAGAATATTCCTTTATTAGTGGTGTCCGAGAAGGAATACATCAAAGATTTTAATATATGGTAAAGTAGCGGGGTTGGATTATAATGGGCGAGTGTGCACCTAACTCTGTTGCAAGGGATAGTGTCCAATTAGTTTGTTATATGTTTCTTTTATTCTAATGTATGTTTTGTACATCAAGAATTAGAAATGTTAAATGAACCGGCCGAGCCAAATGAGCTTGAAAAGACTTAGCTCACCGAGCCTAATTAGACTAATATAGCAAGCTTATCACAAAAAATTTATAACTCGAGTCGGCTCGCGAGTCATGAATCTAACGAGCTGAGCTGAGCCAAGCCGACCCAATGAACGTAATGACTTGAGCTTACACAAATAAAATTAATTTATATAAATATATTATATATTTGACTAAATTTTTATTTATTAAAACTATAATAAATATTTATTATGATAATGATAAAATACGATAGATATTTAGTCGTGTAAATAATATGAAATATTTAATTAATGCAAAAAAGAAATTTAATTATAAAAAATAGAAGAAAATAAATATAACATTCATTATAAATTTGATATTTGTATTACTACAAATTATACACATTCTAATTAGGTTGGCACCAATCTAATTATCAATCATGTGCAAAATGTCAAAAAAAGTTACAAGTTAAAAAAAATACTTCAAAATTTAAATTACAATGCTAATCTTGAACATCCAAATTTTTAAAGTCTTCAAGTATTTCGTCATCTCGTTGTTGGTTTCTTGTAATGACGTCATTCCAATCATTCATGCAAATGAGTGACTCCACGAGGTCGGGTGCAACTCATTCTCGACATTCATCATACACACATCCACCTGCACTAAAAACAGACTCCGATGTTACGATAGAGATAGGTGTTAGTAGATCACGTATCATTATAGAAAGAGTAGGATATGTGGTGGAATACATTTTTCACCAATCTAAAATATCAAAGATTTCTTCGCAAGAAAATTGATATCGAGTGTTAAAATAAATGTGTAGTTCATTTCGTATAGAAGTAGAGTAAACATTTGTATCTATTTGATTCCAAATATCATGAATACCAAATTGTGAACCTATAATATTTTCACCACCACTATTTAAACTAGCATATGAAAAAACATGTGAACGACTAACATTAGAATATTTAGATCTATAAGAAGAATATAAACTAACAATTTCATTAGTTATTTGATACGTAGAAAGTAAAGAAGAAATACTTAATACGTAAAAAAAAAACTTTCGCATGGGGCGTTATATCGCCCCTGCTCTTATGTATTTTAATTTTTAAGGCTAAAAAATTATGAGGGCGATATATTGCTCGGATTGGGGCGTTACATCGCCCCATTTTCTAGAGCACTTGATTAGCAGGGGCGATGTATCGCCAATGGGGCGTTATATCGCCCTATCTTCTGAAGCAATTGATTGGCAGCGGCAATGTATCACCAATCAGGCGTTATATCGCCTCGTCTTCTGGTGCAATTGATATTCTAAGTTCTTGCCCTCTTACATACTTTCTCTTGCTCACCCAACAAAAGACAATGAAGAATCTCTTTATTTCTTCCATGGATTTTCATATGAAACAATGGACAACCCAAATGAGGCAAACGAACAACAGTTTGTCTAGATACCGAAGTTTCTTCTCGATCCTCAACACTTACTTGAAATAGCTTCTTCTAGACTCAAACCGGGGGCTCTACAATTTGCAAAACAAAGGGGCCGGTCGACAGCCACAAAGAGAGAGGGGGGCAGGCTGCGGGGCGGGCTGGAGAGCCTGGCGGTAAGGCAACGATCTTATGACCGCTACTTTCCAATTTGCAAAACATCGGGGGCTGCCTGTCTGCCAGAGAGAGAGGGAGCGGGCTCGTGAGCCTGGTCCGCCCCGCTCGCAGAGCTGGCTCATTGGGCGGGTCCCTAACGGTCTCGCGAGCCCAGCCTCCAGGCTCGGCTCAGCCCACCTCTTGAGACAGAGCAAGGCTCGACTCGTTACTATAGCGAGCCGAGCCAAACTCGACCTGCTATCATCCTGGCCGAGCGGGCGGGTTGGCGAGCCAGCCCGTCCATTAAACAACTCTATCAAGAGTTGCTAACTATGGTTAAGTGAGACTGCATATATATTTTTAAATAAATAATGATATTTCTTACTAAATTTAAAAATTTATACTCTTCTTGTGATATTTCTCGTGTTTATATTTATTACGTGCACGTTGATTTTGAGAAATATATTTAAGTATTGCACTTAGAATTAGTATAGAATTTATTCATTAAGTTTTCGAGCACTAAAGAAATAAACATAAGGCATTGTAATATATGAAAAATTCTCTATTATATTAAAAGAATTTATCGCTATGATTCACGTCTTGTGTTTTCTTTCTACAAAAATTATGTATCACTCAGACCAAGTAAAAGAATGTTAGTTGTGGTCCGATTTTTATGTGGGTTTGGTTTACCACATGATATTTCTTGATTGTGTTTAATTCATTTGTTTTGTTTTTCATATTTTCATTATGAGCTAATTTTCTTAAGGTTGAGAGGATAAAGTACTAGACTTTGTAATAGAGATTTATGTGTTAATGACTTTGCATTTGTTTTGATTAGTTAGTTTATTCAACGTTCTGTTTCATGTCATTAAGATAAAACGACAAATATTTAAATCATAAACTATTTTTCATACGTATTGTTCGGTAATTTGAATATAAAGTTTGTATTAAATAATGTGCCGTAGTTAGATTCAGGTATACAGGTAGCATTTTTCACGCATTGTATCACATAACTCAATTGAAACTCATTATTATCTTTTTTAAATCTCTACACGAAGTCGTAAACATAGGACTAGAATATATCATCGTAAATCGACATATTATGATGTTATATAATTCAAAATTTTGAGTTAAATAATTGGTATTGCTATACTACTATTGCGACACATAAATTGAAAAATTACCAGAGGCGAGAAATTATATCTCAATCATTTTTCGCATAGATTTTTACCGTTCTGTCACTTGATCTATTTTAGTTCTTAATTATTAATTATAGTAATGTGTCTTATAAAGAAGAAAATAATAAGGTTAAGACTTCAAATGGAGAAAATTATAGTAATGTGTTTTATAAAGAAGAAAGTAGTCACGCTCCTAACTAATACATATGAGATCCAAGAACAAATACGTGGTCATGTTCTCAAGTGGACTGTGTTATATGCTTTTATAATTAGCCATTTACAACAAATTAATTAATGTATATTTGTCACCATCCATCATTAGTGATTGTGAGTCACCTTTTTGAAACTCTTAATTATTATTGTGTTGATAGTTAATTGGACACTGAGTGCTTGTAACACCACACGAACAAATACAGTCAATGGCATGATTTCAGCCCATTACACCCTTGATTTATTAAAACTATTGGAATGTATAATTCTTATTTAAAAAATAATTAACATTTGATCTTTGAATAAAAAATATTTTAGTACAATATTATTTATTTTAATTCAAAATCTGTATGAATTTATTATTGAAATTATCTCTAAAATCATAATAATAAATAAAAAATAAAATATTATTTATAAATTGTATATTTTTTATTTTTAAAAATAATATGAGATTGTCCACGATATTAATAATTTAACCTAAAGAACAATTAACTTTAACCCGAGAGGGAAGTTATCGGTAACTTTTAGTTCTGTTTTTTCGACACCATTTCTCAACAGTAGCGGGCTTTAGAAGCCATGTTCGACCTGCACTGTAAACCAGAGAATCCAATCTGGAAGTAGCCGATGACAGCATAAGAACAGTGAGCCTTGACTGTGTTTGACTGGAACCAAGCTCCATTTTCATAAATTAGCATAATCTTTTCAAACGCACCCAGTTGTAGCTGCAAAAGGGTAGAGAGAGAGACAGAGAGAGAGAAGAGGAGAGAGTGTTAAAACATGAGGAGAGAGACTCAGCAAAGCAATTTCTGCAACACCCATTACCCACACGAGAAAAATAGTTTGAAAGAATGAGATGAGTAGAGCTGAAAATGGAAACAAACCAGATAAACACTCAGAGAAAAGCTCGCCTGAATGGTCAGCCATGGCTAGAAAGAGCAGCAGAAAAGCTAACACGCCCAGGATTGAAGGCGGTACAGTTTAAACAAATTAAAATGGATCTTAGAAAAAGTCTGATGAGAGAGAAAACAGACGGTATGACCAAAACGATAGTTAATAAAAAGAATAATATACTACACGTTAATAAATTAAAAAAAAAAAAGAAAGAAAGTACATATAGTTTTACTAAAATAAAAAATAAATACTACCAAACTCGTGTCTCCTCTCGAGTTTTATTTATTAATTTTTTAGTCTCGAGATTTAAATTAATAACGTAAGGATTTAAACGGTTGAAATTAACGTAGAAGATATTAGTTGTTGATACCCTTAAAGTTCCTCGTTGAAATTGATAATTGCCCTTACTATTAATATTATTACGTGAAATTAGAAGTAACTTCTCTCGTCTCTTTATAAGCGTTATTGTTTTTGCATGTTGATAAGTCAGTTGCCAAAGCATGCGTGTCAAAGTGAGTTAAGAATTCCGTGACTACGCAGCCTTGATCGCGAGTATTGATACTGTGCCACCGTGCATATTACTCTTTTTCTCCCCAAGTCGAAACGAAAGACATTAGTTGTAGACAGAAGAAACAAAAGCTTTCACAAATTTGCAAGCACAAAATAGAATAAAAGAGTTTGAGTAGCATTTTGGCAATTTCAATTAAGCTGTAAGGGTAGACTCGGCATGTAATTGAACTCTTCTTCTTCCCTTGTTCTAAGTATGTGATGAACTTGCTGCTGCTATTTCATCTACACCTCTCAATCGACATCTTTCTTCAACCTGCATTTATAAATCAATTAAAAGTTCTTATTTTATTCAAAAACTTTTATTTTTAAATTTTGAAGTGATTTTTGAGAATTTATTGCAAAGATCGAGTTTTCAGTTTGAAGTCATAAATTTAAAGACAAAAACATGTTTTGGTATGCCGTTGAAAATAAATGTAAATCTGGTTGTGTTTTAGTGGGAAACTAGGGAGAATCCGATGAAGAATCGCTTGGGCATCGGAAGTAAAAATTTGGCACTAAGTCGGAGCTCGGTGCCTCTTTTATGCCGATTTGGGCCTTTGACCCATTCGTTTCTAGGGGTCATTTATACCTTAAATATAAGACTTATAATAGCATGTGAATCTTATATGGATACTAATGGTGGATTATGACTAGGTACTAAGAATTAAAATACTTATTGGTCTTCTTAAATTCTTGGGCTTTGGACAGTGTCAACTGCAGTTGAGATTTGAGTTTACATTGTTTTTACAAAAACTTTTTTTTCAAACGTATTCTCGTATTTTATGACATGTCAGTTTAATATTATATGTCTATTTTTCATTTGACATATTTTTACTCGAGTATGTATATTCATTTTATTGATCAACTCTGTTGTATGAACCAAGTTTGATTGACCCATGCAGTGTCCTCTTTTTGTTACGTACGTTCGACCATTGAAGAGTGTGTTCGTGTGAATTAGAGTAATGAGACAACTTGATTATATTATTTTCCTAGGTGCGAAGTCCTAAATCTGATCAAAGTTGTTTGTGGCTTGCGATCGCAAGTATCGCTTACATTCCTGTTTATGCCTATAGCGTAATGTTCGTGTGTAACTTTATTTTCACTGAAAATTTATGTTATTTAATTGTGGTCTATCTTGTGTATGTACCGGAGATTTCATTCTGGCCTTACTAGTTTTCCACTTGGTTGTACAAGGAGCATGCCCGAGGGAGCGACTTAACGAAATACTATAATGAAATGTTTTGACCTACTGAATGTTTTCTATGCAAATTTCATACTGTGGTTTATACTTGGCATGCTCATTTTTCTATTATCATTATGCGTTGAATGTAAAACTTTATCCTTACTGAGTTTAGATGATTCACCACAGCAACATTTCTTTTAGGTCATAGTCAGGAGAGATTTCCAACAGTTGATGTAGTACTTATCGATGTTCTATTTATTAACTATTTTCTTCGTATAGAACTTTTAGTGTGGTGATGTGATTGTGCATTACTTTTGTTTATTTTCTGTTAGACTCTGTTATTTTTCTTATTTCGCACAATTGATTGTACTTATATTATCATTGTATCTTCGATATTATGTTTGGAAGCATTGTTAGCCCAATATTACCGGGTTTGGCTAAAATTTTCATTAACGACTTCTATTACAATATGAAATAGTTATTTTAATAGTAGAGTTGTTAACCCAAGATTCCATTGATTGTGAGAGGTCAACTCATACCAGTAAGTGGTGCAGAATCTCACATCGCTTGGTAGAATAGAAAGTAAATGATTAATAAATAAAGTTTTCTTCCCTACTTAGAACTCCAAGAACAAATCTGTGCGAGTTTCGACTCAAAACAGACTATTTTGTATTTGAAGTACTAGAAAACGTTATATTTGTTCTCTCGTTGATTGTGTTGTTTTGTCTCGGGTTCCTTGCGGGTCGAGATATGCGTAATCAATATTAAGAGAGTTGCATGATCTCAAGTCAGTAGAGAAAAATAAAAATTATCAATATACAAGTAGACTATAGAGTTCACTCTAGATTAACAAGTCGTGTTTTAGGATAAACTTGTATAACTTAGTAGGGATCTCGGCCTAGTGGAGACATCTCACCGGGTATTTTGTATTAATAATTGAAAAATAAAAATATAAGAATCCATGAAATTGTAGCATACCTTGGCACTAATAGAGTAAAGAACAAGTGAGTTCATAATCATGGTGGTGACTTTGAGATGAAGAACAGTAAAACCGAGAGCCTGGAATCCAGCAACTAAAGAGGAGACATTTCTAGGGGTTTTTTTCTGGAGAGGATTCTGAGATTTGCATGGGTTTCAACCAAGCTCACTTCCACATCAGCCATGGCTATGGCATTAGTTCTTTTAGGGTTTTGAGACCAATCAAATTGTGGGTTCTCAAAGAACTGTGAGCAGGGAGGTGAAAATGTCATTTCTTTGTCAATCCTCTCTTCAGTTTGGCTTTGATTTTGCCCTAATTTTTCTTGATCACAGGAGATGCTCAAGCTCCCTCACAAGCTGTATGGTGCCCCCTACTCCTCAGACTTGATCACCCTGCATGCACAACCCTTTCACCTTTTAGAGAGAGATTGTGGAGACGGAATGTAGATCTACAGTCCATACGGGACAAAATAAAATAATTAAAGATTTTTTTAAATTTAAATGTTAAGCTATTAATTTTTTTAAACTAAAGGCTAAACTATCACCCGAACAATCTACCGTTTAAACAATCCAAAACTTAACAAATCAAATTTTGACAGCTGTTCGATCACTATTAGTTCTCCAGACGCGACACGTTTGAACTGGGGGTCGAGGAGAGTTGACCCCCCCTATCACGTGCACCACACATGACATAAAAATGGTCGGCTGGTTTTCAGACAACGACCGTCCGTTCTCAAAACCAGCCGACTGTTACCGTGGCTTTGACCTCCCGTCTCAGCATGAAGGAATTCAACGGTGGGCTAGTCTTCAGACAATGATCATCCGTTCTAAAAACCAGTCAACAATTATAGAACAGATGGTTAGCTGAGACGAGAACGATCGGCTGATCGTTATAAGACAGCCATCTGTTCTCGCAGAATGAACGGCCATTCTAAAGATGCGATGCCTAAAGGAGTTCGATTCTCGTTTTTTGAAAGAAAAAACCAAATCAAACTTATTCAATAAATCCAAAAAAAATTGCCCCAAAATTAGAGCAAAAACTATATAGTATTTATTTATGTTTGGACACCCGATCAAACTTGGGATTTTCGGTTTGATTAACCAATTATTCATTAAATTCAATTCTAGCTTCCTAATGACAACAATGACATTTGATTTTTTGATCGGGTTAGGCGTTGAAACTAAATTGAATCGGTACACGAATAGGACTATTCAAAATTACTAAGTAATGCTCGAGTAAATTTACTAAATGCCTATTTCTGAAAGTTAGAGGTGAACAAAATCAGACCGAACTGATAAAGTGAATCGAAGTCGCGATTCAATTCAGACTTGAAGCTTTTTTTGTTGATTCCCAATTGAGTTTGGGATCAAATTGATGACAAGTGTATGATTTTCAATTTTCAAATTGAACCGAACAAGTGCCTCGCGCATCAACCAAAATTTTTGACATGTAATCTAACAAACTCGATTTTGGCATGTAATTCGATCAAAATTTGACCTAAACTAAAATGAAATTTACATATTTTAATAAAAATTTAATTCTATTTATTTTTTTAAAGGGAATAGGAAATTTATGATTGGGTTCTTTACCTCTTTAGTAAAACCAAAGCAAGAAAGGAGAAATTAATGACAGAACGCGAGGATCGTTTTGTAATTTCGTTACAAAAATATGTAATTTTCGTTAAAACCGAAAACGAGTACTTTTCCAAAAGTTAATTTTGCAGTATAACTATGGAATCCATTAGATGGATTGTGAAAATACAAAACCAGCCGCTGTCCTTTGTCCCTTCGCCAGGAGCTTTCAAAAGCCCGTTCCTTCCTCCTCTGAAACCTTCCATGGCGGTACCAGGTTTCTGAGGTTCCTTCACAAAAAAATGGGGAAAGGCAAACGAGATGCCCAAACCAAAGCTACTGTCGAAGATGCAGCCGTTTCGGCTTCTCCCAGCGTCTTCCAAACCATATTTGGCGACATCGCGGAAGGGAACGCTGGCGTCTCCATTTTTTCCGAAGCTAATCCCTTTCGTAGAAAACTCAAGGAGTCTGAAAGTGCTGTTAATATCGCCGCGAGCCCTGATGTCGGAGAAGTGAAGAAGAGGAAGAGAGATAAAGAGACGAAGAATGAGAGTTTTTCAGATTCTGTCGATGTAGATGTTGCGACCCCGTTGCAGTTTGGTAAAATTAAGAAGAAGAAATTGCGTATTCCTGATTCTGTTGACGATAGTTTCGAAGTAGACAATGGAGGAAACCCTAATTTAAGTTCTATTGTAGACAGTAGGACGAAAAAAGACAAAAGCAGAAAAGGGGAAGGTAATAATCGTAATTCAGATCCGAGATTGATAGCAACAGGTGGACGGAGTAACAGCGATTTGGGAAAACCCGATGGTGGAAGAAAGGAAGTAGCGAGTAAAGGAATGGTAATGCACAAGGGAAAGAGAAAGAGAGAGGAGCTTGAGAAGGACTATGAAACGAGGAAGTATGATGTAGTGGGAGAAGCTGAGAAAAGTGTAGGTGGTAAAATTGTGGGAGAGAAGAGGAAAGTAGTTGACAATCCTGCTGATCTGCTGGTTTCTAAGGAAGGCTTTGATGATGAAGACAAGCTTTTGAGAACGGTGTTTGTTGGTAATTTGCCGTTGAAGGTGAAGAAGAAAGCTTTGTTGAAGGAATTTAGCCAATTTGGCGAGATTGAATCCGTGAGGATTCGGTCCGTAGCTGTCATAGATGTAAGTACCCATGGTTGTAATCTATTTTTTCCCTTCCCCAACTATTTGATTTCTTCTTTATAGAACCATTATTTTTAAAAAGATGTTTCTTTTATCAATGTGATCTTAATCATATGTTTGTGCATTTGAATACACTTCCAGAGCAAACTATCGAAAAAAGGGGCAATCATAACCAAGCAAATCAATGATTCCGTAGACAGGTAATAATGGTCTACAATGTAGTTCTTGACTCTAATACGGTTGTATTCTATGTGTAGTTTTTTAATTTGATGTCGCTAAATGTTTAATCAATATAATCTTGCTGTTCGAGGTTGCGTTGATTATCGATATCCTTTTGGATGCTATTTATTTCTAGCATTATTAGAATGTATGACGTTTATATACAGTTTGTTAAGAATCTTAGAATATCATGACTACCTTTTTGATTTATTATGTATTTTTGTTGATTAATTGTATTCATCCTTTAACTACTTTAAAACTTTAGTGTCAAATTTTTTTTTGTTAGATATGCCCTGTATGTTAGTAAAAAAAACTTTATTTAATCATTTTTACTTTCCCTGGTAATGTTTCGTGGCTGTTCGTGGTCTTTAGACCAAGTGCCTGTGAATTTTCATATAGTCCTTAGTTTTTTATTTTAACTTGTAATTGCCTTTTAGGGTATGCTATCAGTACAAAATTGGTACACCAAAACAGGCATTTATATCTTTGCATTTTTCTGGTTATATACATTCAAACATTATAAACTACAATATCATAACTCATTCATAAAAATTATAATGTTTGACTAATGATTTTATTTGGTATTTGGACTTTATGCATAGGACGCCATACAATATAACTGAATATGTTGGGTCATGCGAAGGTCCGTTAGTGGTCTCTTGGGAAAATGGCGAGAGATGGGGTGGGGGATGAGAAAAGGGGGCCTAGTTGGTGCCCTTGTTCATCTGTTATTGTATTTGGAAGTCAGAACTAGAGGAATATGATGATTTTGTATAATGAGTTGTTAAAGTTACAGGATTTGAACTAGGGATAGGTATAATTTTTAATAATGAGTTGCTAAACTTACATGATTTTTAGCCTTTTTTGTATGCGCGTTTTTGACAGGAGATAGTTGTTAGAGTTTTAGGTTTTGAGGTGTTGAGCATTTTTCTGTTGGTCTCTGATCCTCTTTTTTTTTTTTTTTTTGACATTTCTTTATCAATACACACCTTTTTGGTAGAATCAATTGCATGAGTTGACGCTGTGATTTCTATTCATACAATTGTACATTATCTATTTCACATTCGTTTTCTCAGTGTCAATTTTATTTTCTGATTACTGATTAGCGTTCCTTGCAGTGTACATGCATACATTGTTTTCAAAACAGAGCAGTCGGCATATGCTTCTTTGTCATATAACATGGCCGTGGTAGGCTTTAATTTTTTTTTTTCAATGATTATTTTACTCATTGTAGTTTTCCATTTGAATTTGGATGTTATTTTTTTCCGACCTTTTTTTCCATTTAAATTTAGTTTGCAGGAAATCATATTCGTGTAGACCGGGCATGCCCACCTCGAAAGAAGCTGAAAAGTGAGAATGCTCCAATATATGATCACAAAAGAACTGTTTTTGTGGGTAACCTTCCATTTGATGTGACGGTAATAATGTCCTCCCTATTTATTTATCTCTACTTGTATTGCGCTGCTGATTGTTATTAAGTTATGATCCAAGCACACAACACCTGTCTCTGCAGGATGAAGAATTGTATCAACTGTTTTGTGGAATCGACACTGTTGGATCCAGCACTGAAGCAGTCCGAGTAATTAGAGATCCTCATACATATATCGGAAAGGGCTTTGCATACGTTTTATTTAAAACAAGGGTACCACTTTTATAAGTTAAAGTTCTTCTATTTACCTCAGAAAGGTTCATTCGTTAGTAACCATACTTTCATACTTTTACCAATTAAATCTCTTTGTACTCACTTCTAAAACTAATAGATAATTTCAAATATGACTTGAATTCTTACCAGAATTTATTTCTCTTTCATATTTTGGTATGAAATATGATCTACTGCATTTTTCATGACGCCAGCAAGCAGCCAGTATGATTGTTAAAAGGCGGAACTTAAAGTTAAGAGAGCGGGACCTGAGGCTCTTTCAGGCCAAGCCTAACTTGACTCCATCCAAGAGACTGAAGGAATCAGTTTCACTGGATGGTGCTTCCCCAGCAAAGTTAGCCAGGATAGACAGCGGCAGGGTTGAAAAGACAAAAACACGCTTGTCTTATCAGGGCTTGCAAGCCAGCAAATCTGGTGTTCAAAAAAAGATTAGCATGAAAAAGGCAGTGCCTGAGAAGTCAAAGCCGAAATTGAAGCGAGAGAAGCCGGTGGTGCAGAAGGGGAAAAGACCAGCTGTTGCAGCCAGGAAGGCCAAAGCAAATGCAATGAAGGAAGGCCTTGCGATGAACTCAAAACCAAGTGAGATGAAGAGGAAATTGGACAGCCGAACGCCAGAGAGTTCTCGACCCAACAAGAAAGTGAAGAAATTTAGGTAAGAACTACAACCAAATAACCTTTAGGTTGAGAAACTACTGAAAATTATGTGTAGTTTGTCCATTTAACTTGTTTTAACATTATAACGCGATAAGTATTCATGTATCTTTCGGAGATTAAAATAGTCGAATAGACTTTTCCTTGTGTTTTTTGCTTTACAATTCAGAATATTTAGTGATTACTATTTCTTGAAATATATAATTTGACAGGAGAAAGAAATTAAGTTTAGTTACAAAATGGAAGGCCAGTCTAGGCATTGAGATAGCTTTAAAAGCTTTGTTCTTTGAGAAGAAACGTCAAGTCATTTTTCAATCGCTGTACTCGAATATAAAGCTCAAGGGTTTAATTATTGATCCGAATGGTTAGATTATCGGTATTCTCTTATTTTATTTTTTAAATATTTTTATTGATGTGTTAACAATGATTGGTATAATTCTAGAATAATTTATGTAATAAATTATAAATAATTAATTTATTATATTAATTGTATTAATTATTATTTGACACCTTAAAAAATATGTGTAGAGAATGAATATAGAATACTCTTGACAATGGTAAAGAAAAATTTTACTTGTAACAAAGTTAATATTAAATAAATAAATAAATATTATGTTAAAATATAAGGTCAGACTCGTAGTGTATTTTGAAAAGTATAAATTTTAATTATTCATCATATTCAAATTTAGAAAGTTAGTAATCTTACCTGATTGTATAATAATGCTAATAATTAAGATGACAATGCCTTTCGGCACAAATATTCGATGATTGGAATTGCTCGAGCTGTGTAGTAGTTATTGACTACTAGCCAATTTCATCTAACGTGGAAAAACGTTCACTTTTGCAAATTGAGCTTACTTCCAATTTCGATTTGCCAGCGGGCTTAAATTTTCTTCAGGGGTCGAGCGAGTGAGATTTAACTTTCATTCCCTCAATCCTTACTCACAATGCATCATCCATCACAGACCAATTCATAATGTTATGAATCTTTTCTAAGCAAGTTCTTATAGCATAATTTTAGAGCATATGAGATACAAATCGAATAGGTAGACATCTATTTAAGTCTGAGCTTCAGTTCCAGTTTGGATTGATTCTCACACTTGCGTGAACCGTGACTGATTCTTAACGTGGATGAACCATCTTTGTTGAATTGGTTCACAGATTATTCAACCGGGGATCACAAAATCCAACCCAAACCAATTCAAACTCGAAATGAACTGAAGATTTAGGCTAAACCCGATCTCTAAATCTAATCAACTTCAATGTTGAGCTTATTTATATTAATAAAATTAATTTTTATTTTTATTTTGAAACCGAATCAAAACTGAATCTATACTCATCATCCGTACAGCTTCTAGTTTCGATTTCAAAATCTAAGCAGTCATGCATCACGGTTCTGTTTAATTTAGCCCCAAAACCGGACCATGTTCACCCCTGATCTGATCAAATGCATGAAAACCAATGGCTTCAAGTTGATTCTGACCATTTTAAATGCTAGTAGCTATCAGGTATCCCTTTAATTCTCTAAAAATGAACTGAAACAAGATGATATCAAGGCAAGTTTGTCAAAATAAAAAAAAAAACATGATTAAAAAATGCTTATGTTAATTAACCTTTTCTTCTTGTTTCTTGAGAACAATTTTCTAAACATCCATGAAACATAGAAATTGATGATTCAAAACAATCATTCTTCATGCAATACTAAGCGAAAACTATGTATTATATACTCTTGGTATAAGAAATCAAGTCAGCTGGTGAAAATACTTGAACCTCTTGTCATTTCTCCAATTCAGCAGCTGAATTTTGGTTGTTTTGAGCCTCCTCACTTTCATAAACCATAGCAAAATAATGGCCCAGCGTTCTCATTGTGAGACCCGGAAACTTGAGAGAACTTCCTGGCTGCAATTCAATCTTAACAAAAGGCCAGCCAATTGACTGAGCAGCCTCACACTCCTCCCATCCATCACCAATTGCGCAAAAACGGACATTTGGGTGATTGAAACGCTCTTTGATCCATCGAAAACATTGCAGTTTCCCTACTTCCCAGGCGCTATAGACTGAAGAAGAAACAATTTGATTGCAAAGAACAACAAATCTCAAAAAGAATATAATTAGCTCTATGTGGACCAGTTACACCAGTGTAGGTACTCAGATTATTTACTGATTTATAATTATGACACTGCATATGAAGTTAATAGCAAGATGGAGATAGCCAAGAAAATCAGCTTTCCAAAATGTCAGCTTATATTTTAGCTTATATGTACAGAATCACACAATGTAAAACACATTTGCAACGAGCCATGAAACACGCGAAATGCCTCCAATTACATGACACTATTTTTATGCCGGACATGATCTTTTACGGGAAGATTTGATTTTTTTCATTAGTTTAGCTTTTTCCCCTTATTTTATGTCCTTCAGTATTTGTTTGGTCTAGAAATAATTTTCAAGTCTAAATAGATAGTTCTTTTCTCCAAGATAAAAACATTTTATCCTAAATACCTCACGAAATCAGAGCAAGAAATCCTCAATTCAAATTCATTGGTCATCTAGTTATTTTCTTTTAAAATAAATTATAAAAATCAAATAAAATATTGAACTATAGAGTATTTTTCAATTTAAATACTGAACAATTTTTTTCATCAATTCGAACATTAAACTACAAACTATCAGCAAATCTACCCACCGCGTTAAATAGACGTTAAAAATTATATAATTCAAACCCTAAACTATAGAGTGTTTTCAATTCAAATATTGAATTGAAAAATTACATATCACTCACTTGATTTCAAGGGAATCGCCCCCACTTTGATTGCCACTTTCTTACACCCTTCGAAAATTTCTCTCTCAGCCCAAAACTCATTTTTAACAAAAAGATTAAACAAATAAACATTAAACTAGCCTACCCCTTCATCGACGGCGTGCCGAATTTTTCTATTTTCTCCTCAACAGTTATCGAACTGCAGGTGCGATTCTTCAGTTTCCCTTCTCTCTCTCTCTGCCTGTTTTCTTGATTTCCATTGATGGTCATATCAGGTTGATTTCAGAATCATCGTCCAGTTTTCGTGTTCTGAAATCAATTAATGTAGTAAGGAGTAGTGTAGAGAAGAAATATTTGGTTTGCAGCTTTGACATGGATGTTATCAGATTGGAATTTCTATTCGAGATCCATCATCTTTGAATACATAAGAAATTTGTTTTCTAATTTGAAAATGCTAGCTCACTTCTTTCAATTACAGCCTACAAGGGAAAAAAAGCTTTTCTTCCAATCTTTTTCCGACCACAGTTTCTTTTCCACCAGTCGCCGATCTTTTATATGCATGTTTAAGGCCATCTTATATGTCCTCTTCCACCATTTCTTCTCAGTTCAAAGAGCTTCCAATTTCATCAATTCTTCCCCTTTTATAAAACTAAACCTAGTAATTCCCTCCAATCCAGTAATATATAGTAGTAGGTAATTCCCTCCAATTCAGTATTTGAATTGTATAATTTTTAACGTACATTTAACAAAATAGATTGATTTGCTAATTATGGATCGATAGATGTCCAAATGGACGAAAAAAATTATTTAGTGTTTGAATTGAAAAATACCTCATGGTTGATTATTTTATTTTATCTTTACCCTAAAATAAAAGATATCTGCAAAGATCATTAAAGTCAAAAACTACATGTGATGAAAAATGTTAACAATTTAAATGACTAGATCAGCCTCCACCTACCAACTAAAGATTTCAGAATAAGTGGAAATTCAACATATTTTCTATCTCTCCCACACTCCCTAGTCAACTGCTCCAACAGCCGTAGTCTCCCTAGAAAAAAAAGGAACTCTGAGCCAGATCACAGATTTTATTGAACTCCAACTTTTATCCAAAAAAACTTAAACAATAGGGCCATTTGTCAAATTTTGAGAACCTTTCGAACCTAATAAAGTCCTCCTATCAGCTGATGAGGACATTTTCGACATTTTATTTTTATTATTTATATATTTTATTTATTTATTTCAATTAAAGTTAATTTCTCGTATTTTAGGGTGTTATTTGTCGTCTTTTAGAGTTAAACTTAATTTTTTCTATTTAAATGCTATTATTGTAACTTAGTTAGACAGTTTTATGATGATTATTGAATCAAATGGTTTCCTGAAATCTTATTTTCCAATTCCCTATTTTCTCTCGAACTTCTCCATTTCCCTTCTCTTTTTCTCAGCTTCTCTTCTTCCTTCTCTTAGATTATATTTCTTATTCTAATATCCGCTGCCTGCATCAAATTGGTATTAGAGCTGGTTTTCTTAAACAATAAAATCTTGATTTAATACCCTAATTTTTTTTTTTTTTTTCGGTGTTGTTTATCGTTCGGTACTTTTCATACATTGTTCGATATTGTTCATCATCTCAAGTTTTACTGGGTTCACTGTTCATCATCATCTCCAACGAACCGGGTTTCTATTTGCTGGTTCATCGTTGTTCGTTAGTGTTCATTGCACCTCATATTGTCACCGTTCGTTGCTCGTCATCTCTGGTTAGTCAAGCTCCTTCAGCAGCAGCCAAGGTTCCATGTCGGAACTCTAGTTCTATCGACGGAACTGCCCTAACCCTAGCCGGCCCTCACTGTCCACCGCAAAGAATGCCATCTAGTCTTCTTGACCGCCGACACTTGTCCTGTTGCCTGATGTTATTTAAAGTCCAGTGTTTTTTTATTGCCAATGCTGCTCCGGTCGTCGACGCTAAGTGACAAGGGTAGAGAGGGCTTCTCATGAAAAGGGGTTGCTACCTTGCTCTTTGAATTGGATTTACAATCGGGCTTCACATTTGGGTTTCACTATTAACATAGTGAATATTGGAGGTGTTCAATGGGTCAATCATCTGGGCCAATTTGTCATTGGTGAATTAAGGGTTGCTGGTTGGACCATGATGGATTTCTACCTTCGAGTAAATTCAATAAATTCATAGAGTTTTTAGTGCTATCTTTTATTAGTTTTTTTTAATTCTGTTTCATTTTAAATTATGGTTTAATTTTGTTATTGTGCTATGACGTAGCCTTACCTCTGTTTCATATGCATATCACCATGCTTACTTGCGCATCAATTTTGTGGTATGCCACCAAATTAAACTAGATTATTTTAACCCACCCAAATGCCATCTGATTTAAACTGTCATTTGATTTAATCTCTGACTGATTATTTCATACTCTCATATTAAACGATTTCTTGATATAAGTTTTACCGATTGTTTCCCCTTCATCACTTAATTGTTCAGTTTGATAATCAACTTTGTGATGTTATATTTTTCGGCATAATATTCAGGTTTTCTCGTTTTATTATTTTAGAATATCAAATTCTTTGTGTTTGCTTTGGTAGAATCAACGAAATCGTCATTATAAATTCTACTTTTTCGTTTGTTAGATTTTTTGTCGTAGTTTATATTTTTCATTATTAGCACGGTTTGTTTATTGATCTCTTAAAAAAAAATTTATTATTATCAATAAGTTAAATTTAATTTAGTAAACTATCATAAATAACATTGCATGCAGCTACGTAGTGGTCGTCAAGTTTCATCAAATCCTAGTGTTTTAGACATGGATCATTCCCAACTAGATATCATTTCCCGACAATTATCACAATTGATTAACGACCAACAACAATTTCGGGAACAATTAGCTACCATCCAGATTGAGTTGGCCATTACTAACGAGACAACTAGAAACCTAGAGAATAGGATAAACATTGTGGAACAAATTCCTCATCCTTCGAACAAAGACAATTCCGTAGTGTTCCCTAAATGACCCCAACATCATCGGCAACATACTCGACGACACTTGGGACATGACCATAGAGATAGGGGTTACGGTCGAGAGGGAGGTGAAGATCGCTATCTTCGAGAATCTCATTCTCCTAATCGCCATGATGAACAAATTTTTAAGAATATTAAACTTGATGTGTCTACTTTTGATGGTTGTCTAGATCTTCATGTCTTTACTCAATGGATAAAAGACATGAACCTTTTTTTTTGCTTGGTATGGAGTGCCAGACAATCGCCGAATTCAATTTGTCAGTTTAAAATTATCTGGTACTGCCCAACTATTTTGAGAGTGTCAAAGATCTCCTTGAAAAACGTTATGCGCCTCCTGTTAGAAATTGAGAAGAAATGAAAAGATGACTTCAAGAAAAATACTTACCCCGATCCTATCATGATAACTTGTTGGACCAATGGAATGTCCTTACTCAGGGCAATCGGCCGGTCATTGAGTATATTAACCAATTTGATGAGTTTCAGATGAAAAGTCAAACTGTTGAAGATGAGATCATGACTCTAAGTAGGTTTCGACCAGATTTAAGAGATGATCTAAGACGCGAGTTTATCCTTCGAGGTGTCACCATCCTAGATCATGCATATTCTTTAGTTCGAGAGTATGAGCTAGTCACGAAAATACCGTATAGCAAGCGAAGTGACCATAGACCTCCCTCAGTCCTAACTCCGGTTACTCCTAAATCTCTTCTAGGACCCTGTCCCTCTAATTCTCCTTCTGTGAAAGAAAACAAAGGAAAGAGCGTAGACAATTCGCGAAGAGTTTCGCGACACAGTGTGAAAATGTAGTTGAGGAGATAAGTGAAGAACAAATCTATGAACCTAATCTTGAAGAATTTGACAATTTGGACAACGATAACTTTTTAGGATGCATCTGACCCGTTCCTATGTTCACTCCATTCGAGTCACATCGACTGAGCGTTGTGAGATGTACTCTCACTCAACCCAAAGACATTGAAGATTGGTGTCATCATTCTATTTTCCACACCTATATCAAAATCAATAACAAAGGTTGCAAAGTCATTGTGGATAGTGGTAGCTGCATTAATGCAGTATCTATAACTATAGTATCTCGTCTTAGGCTGAAATCTGTTCAATCCAAAGAGGAGGAAGAAGAGAAGTCGAGAAGAAGATAAAGGAAAGGAAGAAGCTCGAAAGAGAATAAAGGATTGGAAAATAGAGTTTCAAGAAACCGTTTCATTCAATAATCATCATAAACTGTCCAACCAAGTTACAAAATAGCACTTAAATAAAATAAATTAAAACTAATCTTAAAAGGCGACAAACAACCTTAAATACGAGAAATTAACTTTAATTGAAATAAATAAATAAAACATATAAATAATAAAAGTAAAATATCGAAAATGTCCTCATCAACTCTCCCGGAGTAGAAGAATCACTCAATCGAGTTGACGGAACTACAAAACAGCAAACTGATTAATCACTCAACCATAAGCTAAGCGGTTGAGAAATCTTCTTTCGACGTCCATAAATTTGTGCGATCGGATGCTTGTATCGAAAATCTTTTGGACTGGTATGAAATCCAGCAAAGAAAGATTTTGATGACTCTGAAAGAACTCAAAGAGGTTTAGATCCGAGTGTCAAAGTGTCTCTCTGGAAATCCACGTACAATCACTATCTGATCAATCCACCCAACGAACCCATAAACGCTGAACCTCACATTCATTAGTAAATACAATATGTTCATCTAAAATAACATTAATTTTATCCTTATGTGTTGTGATTTGATGTGGGAAAAACAGAGTTAGCAGATATATGCTCGAAATTGATAGGTGACGGTACAAAAGGATCAACATATGAACTAAAATGACATTTACAAGCAAGCAAGTCTTCAATATTAAAAGTAGAATGATAACCAAAATGAGGTGAAAAGTCAACAACATGTGCAATTGAGTCAATTCGCTTTAAAATTTTAAAAGAACCAACACTACAAGCTTGCAATTTAGTACCAAATCCAGATGAACGCCATTCAGGACGAACCCGAACCATAACATAATCTTCAATATTAAATTAAATGTGTTGTTTATGTGACTCAGCTCGTAATTTATATGATGTATTACTATTATTTATTTGTTTATTGATCTAAACATGCAAATCATGAAGATATTATGCAAAAATTTTTACTAGCAAAGAGACACTAGCATGCAATGACACAGGGGCAAGGTCTACAGGTTTCTTAAGTTTATAACTATGAATAATCTTAAAAGGACTCATACCTATAAACCGGTTCACAGAGTTATATGCGACCTAAGTGGTTGGGAGACGATTAATAATATTTAATCTTATGTGTTCAACAATTTTCCTCTCTTGAATAGTCTCCAGTGATTATGGGTTTGGAGGCATAAAATTAAGGTGGATTTTCTTTCCCTGAAATACGAAAAAATCAGAGTTTAATCGATCTTGTATAGTGACATTTACATCAAACTGCCAAGGATAACCGAGGATAACATGACTGACATCTAGAAAAATGATATTACACCAAAGTTGTTCTTTGTATTCATGACACTGAATGAGAACCAAATAATTCTCTTTCACAGATACAGAGGATGTGATGATCCACGAAACATTGTAAGATCGAAAATGAGGGACGAGTTTCAACCTAAAGAAGGATACAGTAGTTACAGATACTGCATTGATATAATTACCACTGTCGATAATGATTTCGCAATCTTTGTTATTGGCTTTGACATGTGTGAAGAATCGAATGATGACGCTCATCTTCAACATCTTTTGATTGGATAAGTTTACTTCCCACAATACTCAGTTGAGGTGAATCGGAGAGAGTCAGCATAGAGATGGTCTACTACATCCTAAAAAGTTTTCGTCATCCAAATTTTCAAATTCTTCAAGGTTAGATTCATAAATTTTGTTATTCAATTGTCTCCTCAATTTTATTTTCACACTTTTATAAGACTAGGTTTTGACTAGAGCTATTACAAAAAATATGACTAAATTGAAACATTATAAACGTGAATAACTTCACGTAATTTTATTTACACACCCTTATAAGGTTAGGTTTTGGTCAGGGCAATTAGAGAAAGTGTAACCAAAACTTTTACAATTTAAACATGGTAATTGAGTAGAACTTCGCGACTTGTCTACATCTTTTCTTTTATTTTCTCACACCAAATGAGTATTAGACAGAAGAGGCTTTAGAAGAGACTTAGGAGTAACAGTAGTTGGGACTGAAAAAGATCTATTGTCAACTCGTTTGCCATACGATATTTTTGTAGTTAGCTCATAATCTTGATTCAATGAATATGCATAATCTAGGGTATTGACACCTCGAAATATAAGCTCGCATTTAAAATCCTCTTTTAAACCCTATCAAAATCTACTCAAGGTTATAGTTTCATCTTCAACAACTTAACTTCTCATTTGAAATTCATCGAATTGGTTGACATATTCAATGGCAGATCAATTACCCTAGGCAAGGGCATTCCACTGGTCCAATAACTTGCCCTGGTAGAATTGAGATAAATACTTCTCTCGAAGTCGATACTTTATTTCTTCCCAACTTCCAACAGTAAGTGCATCTAATTTGATATTACTAAAGAGTTGTTCCTCCTGACGATTAGAAGAATGAGAAGATTGATGATAACGAATTTGACCACCCTCTCGACTGAATTCTTCATCTTTACGGTTATGTCCAAAGTGTCGTCGAGTATCTTACCGATGATGTTGACGTTAATTATATGGGACACTACAAAATTATCTGTTTTCGAAGGATGAGTAGTTTGTTTTATATTGATTAACCTATTTTCGAGATTTCTATTAGTCTCACGGGTAAAGGTCAACTCAGTCTGTATAAGAGCTATTTGATCTTGAAATCGTTGTTAGTTGTTAAATATTTGTACTAATTGTCGGGAAATGATATCTAATTGGAAAGGTTCCATATCTAAAACACTAAGACTGAACGAGACCTAATGACCACTACGTAAGTGCATGCAAACAATACTCGTAACGAATAATATCTATTAGAGCCAAAATCTAACAACTTAACGTATAAAATTTTATTTTGACAATTATGCTGATTCTAACAAAGCAAACACGAAGAATTGATATTATAAAGTAATGAAGCAAAAAAAACCCAAATATTATGCTGAAAATGTATCAGCACAAAATTGATTATCACAATGAAAGTAGAATTAATAGTTGGATATGAAATAATTTACAAAGATTAAATCAATTGATAGTTTAAATCACATTGCATTTAGGTGAGATAAAATTATAGTTTAATATAGTGATAGGCCACAATTGATGTCAAAATAACCAAGCTGATATGCATTTAAAAGCTAAGATAATAGATGCAATCAAATGTCGTTTAGAGCGGGTCAAATAATCAGATATAATTTGACAAAAGATGACAATGATTAAGATACATGTGAGTACGGAATAAGGATAAGTCACAACACACAAGAATAAAATTAAGGCAATATTTAGAAATAAACAGTATTGAAAAACTAATAAAATGTTGAAACAGAAAACTCCATGACTCTGTTGAATTTACTCGAAGATAGCAGATTTAATAATAGAAGTCTGTCAGAATTTAAACAGCAACTCGAAATCTAGCAGTAAACAAGCATCAACTCGATTTGATCTAGAGACTAAATATTCATCAATTGCCAACATTCGATTTAAGGGAATTTATGAATAGTACCCATGAACAGTATCAGTGAACAATGCCGGTGGACAATACTGTGTCGATGAACAGTGACAAAGATCGAAAAATTAGTATTTTAAACTAATATTTTATTGTTTGAGAAAACAATAAAACCTGCTCTGATACCAATTTCATTTTACTTTTATTATTTATTTCAATTAAAGTTAATTTCTCGTATTTTATGACTATTTGTCATCTTTTGGGATTATACTTAATTTTTTCTATTTAACTACTATTATTGTAACTTGGTTAGACAGTTTATAATAATTATTGAATGAAATAATTTCATGAAATCCTATTTTCTAATCTCTTATTCCCTCTCAAACTTCTCTTTTTTCCTTCTCTTCTTCACAGCTTGTCTTTTTCCTCTTCTTTGGTTATATTTTTAATTTTAATCTACGCTGCCTGCATCAGCCACTATCATAATTTTAAATAAGACGTATTTTAATTAAAAGACGTCTCATACTCAAAATATTAAGAATAAAGAAAGTACTCAAACACTTATTTATTTATTTTTAACCTCAAATCTTCAGGCTTGGTTACTTTTGGTTCCAAATGTGAATGTATGTTCACCAACCAGCCAAGAATTTCCCATAAAAAGAAAAAACTAGCCTATGGGGTTGATGGTCAATGAAGTAGACTGGTGTTGAGACAAATACTTCAACATCACCAAGATGAACAGGAGAGGCTCTGGAGGCTGTAATGTAAAGCACGAGTTCCAAAGAGATTGAGACATTTTTTATGAGCGTGTCTCATTTAAAATAAGTAGATAAAATGGCATCTTGGCACAATAATTGGTGGGTCCGATCAACTTTGTGATAAGAACCCGGTTTAAAAAAAAAGAACCATTAAGAGATGAATCTTGCGAGAACTTTTTTTTGATAATAACTTCGATTTTTACCGACAATTCGAGAGGTCCAATTCTCTCCCACTTGGACCACTTTGATTTTCCCCTACCCTCTAGCACAGCCCTCTTTCTCGTTTTAACTAGAGCTCAAAGACAACTCTTGATTTTCCTATTATTGCAATTATTCCCTCTTGTTGTTATATCTCCCTTCTTCCTTAATTTATATTCAGAATTAACTCTCGCACGTTTTTGTTCTTCCTCAACATGTGACTCTTGTTCTTTCTAACTGTTGAGTTTTTTAAGTTTTCTTGTATGCGTCCACCGTATGAGGGGTTTATCAATACTCCACCATAATGGGTCACCTTGTGCGCAAGGAGAAATTTTGGAAATTCTGAATTTATGAGATTGAATGTTTCCTACGACGAGTTCAAGTCAGCTAGATCTTTCTATCGAATGAGAACTTTGAGAGAATTTCTGCGATTAGGGGCGGTGCATACCCCTAAAACCTCTTGTGGTTGCATCAATATTTCTGTCATTGGTCCAATGTGGAGGAAGAATAGGTTCATGAGAAGTTGTTCCCAAGACTGATAAAAATTGTGAAACATAAAACACGGGATGAATTGTGGCTGATGGGATTAATTCCAATTTGTAAGCAACATTGCTCATCTTTTGAAGCACTTTGAAAGGTCCATAAAATCGTGGAGATAATTTCTCATTTGGCCTAGACGTCAAGGACCTCAAATGATAAGGTCAAAACTTAACAAAAATAAGGTCTCCGAGTTGAAAATCAACATCTCTTCCGTGCTTATTTGCGCTAGTTTGCATCCTTTGTTGAGCCCTCCTCAATTGCATTTTTATCTCGGCTAACTGGTTATCTCGCTCTCGAAGTTGTTGATTAACGGCAGAAATAATATTAGCCCCCGAGAAAAAGAAACTAAAAGTGAAGGGTTTTTACCATAACAACACGAAATAGCGTAGTGTTAATTGATGTATGAAAAAATGTGTTGTACTAATACTCTGCCTAAGACAACCATTTAGCCCATTGCTTAGGTTGGGTGGTAGCACAACAGCTCAGGTACATTTCGAGACAACGATTGAGAATTTTTGTTTGACTATCCATTTGAGGGTGATAGGCAGTACTGTGTTTGAGGGTGGTGCCTTGGAGTTTGAACAGAGCTATCCAAAAATGATTGCTGAAAAAAGGTGTTTCAACTCTATGAAGTGTCCATATTTGTTGAGTCAATCAATTACCACCAGTATTATGTCCCACCCACATGACAAAAGAAGGCTTTTAATGAAATCCATTGAGACATTATCCCAAATTTGTTAGGGAATAGGTAACGGTTGAAGAAGTCCCGCCCGTGATAAAATTTGTTTTATTTTGTTGACAAATTTGACACCCTTGGAGAAATATCTTGCCACTGGTTTCTTTATGTCGAACTAGAAAAAATTTGAAAATATTCTCTTATAAATCTTGATAAATCCTAAATGGCCACCAATTTCGCCGTCGGGTCTTTTTTAAGGGCTAGTTCAATGAATGCAGAATTTTCTGGAAAAACCACTTTTTCATGATACATTAGATGATCATTGGAGAGCGAGAAATCTGGGCAGCTTTGTAGATTGGACTGCAAAGTAGCTATTATCCATTGTAATTTGGGGTCACTGCGTACTGATTGACCCACTTCTAACATGATTGGATGAGGAACTGAGAAAGCTAAGAAGGTTGCAACATTGGGCTTGTGTGATAAAGAATCAGCGGCTTTATTTTCACATCCTCGTTTATGGTCAATTTCAAAATCATACTCGAATAATTTGGTGGTTCATCCCTTATATTCGAGATCAACCTCCCTTTGCCCCATTAGAAACTTTAAACTCCTTTGATTTGTACTAATTGTAAACTTGTGTCCAAGGAGGTATGGTCTCCACTTTTGCACTGCCATAACTATTGCAATCAATTCGCATTCATATACCAACTTAATTTCTGCTCTTTTTCCCAAAGTATGGCTGTAATATGCTACTGGACGTCTTGCTTGCATAAAAATAACGTCTATCTCGTGTCCAGAGACCTCCTTCTCAAGCACAAATGGTCTATTAAAATCCGCAAGAACTAATACCGGAATCGTAGTCATTGCCTCCTTTAATAATTGGAAAGTCTTTTCAGTTTTATCATTTCACCCAAAAGCATTTTTTTGTAATTGATCTGTAAGTGGTCGAGCAATTAAGCCATACCCTTTTACAAAACGTCGATAGTATCTTGTGAGGCCTAGAAATCCTCGCAATTCTTTCAAAGATCGAGGCGTTGGCCACCTCGTCATGGCTTTAGCCACCTCTGGATCCGCTCCCACCCTTTCTTTTGAAATAATGTGTCCTAGATATGTAATTTGGGGCCGCCCAAAAAATGCATTTTTCTTCATTGAGCTTTAGTTGATGTTGTGATAAGATTTCCAAGGTTTGTTGAATGTGACAGTGATGGTCTCTCAGGTGCGGCTGTGTATTAACATGTCATCAAAAAAGATGAATACCTATTTTCGCAAATAATCTCGAAAAATGTCATTCACGAGAGCTTGGAATGTTGAAGGGGTGTTGATGAGACAGAAAGGCATAATTAGAAATTCATAATGACCTTCGTGGGTCCGAAAAGTCATCTTGCATACGTCTTCAGGGATAACTCGAATTTGATGATATACAGCTTTCAAATCTAGTTTCGAAAAACCTATAGCCGCGTTTAATTCATATAATAGCTCGTCTATAACCGGTATGAGAAAACAATTAGGCACTATAACTCAATTCAAGGCTCTATAATCAACATAAAATAGCAATGACCAATCTTTTTTACTAGCAAAATCGAGCTAGAGTAGGGGCACACACTTAGCTGAATTATCTCCGCTTTCATCATTTCTCGTACCAGTTGCTCTATTTCATCTTTTTGTGATTGAGAATACCGATTAAGCCAGACATTGACTAGGGCTTTCGTGTAGGGGGAAGTTCTGATGGTGGTTCGAACAACGTAGAGAACTGTGGTAATATACCTTCCAGCTTGCTTGGAATATCGAAATCCAAAGACTCCAATGCAAGAGCCGATATTATATTAATTTTTAACACAATACCTTCATTGGCTCTACTAATCTCTTTCATCATAGTTTTCAAAGTTACTTGCTTTCTGCACAAGCTAGCGTCACCTGATACGAATATATTTTCTCTCTTACTTTGAATGACATGGTTAATTCATTTCAATTTACCTGGGTGCCTCCCAACTTTTCAAGTGACTACATGCCTAAAATCACAACCGTACCTCCCAAGTTTAAGGGCAAAAAATCACCTATTATTTTCGCATCTTAACATTGAATATTAACTCCTTGATAGATTCCAGATCCTTTCTCTAATCGTCTGGTTTCCATATGAATCTCATATCCATTTGTAGCTATTATGGGAACAGACAATTTTTCCACCACTGCTTTTGAAAAAAAATTATGAATAGCTCCACTGTCAATTAAAATTAAAACATCTTTGTTTCCAACTTTTCCTTTCATCTTCATTGTCTTTGGGTGGTTGCTGAAACCCACCACGAAATTTAATTATAATCCCACCACTTCATGATTCTTAGATTCGTCACCTTTCTGCTCCTCCTCTGTGAAAGTCTTTTTATTCTCTGATTCGTCAGAAACAAGAAGAATTTGCAATTCTTTTCTGAAGTACCGATGTTCGACAGTGAATTTCTCCTCACATCGGAAACACAACCATCGATCTTTTCTGGACTGAAGTTCAGCCTCGGTGAGCCGTTTGTAGGGTGGACTCAAGGTGGAAAGCTTGCTGGTCACATGCGTGGCCGAGCTTCCCGAGTGAACTTCGACCAAGTCGCTGGAGAAATTTCTTGGCGGAGCCGTGTGCCAGGGAAGACTCGATTGGGAGAGCATTATATTGTGCGTCGCTCAAATGCTAGCTAGAAAAAAATCGATTCGCGGGTTGCCTGAATATGGACCGGGTCATGCATCCTCAATTTTTTGAGCCATGTCCATCAACAGATGAAGTCCTGCAAGTTTGTGCATTCTAATTTCCGCCTTAATCTCTAGTTTAAGCCCGCTAATGACATGTCCTTCATTACTATCTCTGACAATTCTTGTAAAGGTGCCGCCAAAAGCTCAAATTCCCTTCTATATTCAAGCACATGTCCTTCTTGATGTAGAAGCCAAAAAATTTTCCCAAGTTGATTTCTCTTGAGTGCTACAAAATCAATCCAAAAGGAAGGAGCAAAAATTAGACCAGTTCCGGATTGGGTATCGGTTATATCCCCATTATAACCATGTCAAGGCTTCTCCATCAACACTAATGACTGCAGCGTCTAAGCTTTCCCCAGTGAAAATTGGCATTTCGATGCGTTTGGTGGGTGGTTCTCACCGACCCAATTCTGGAGGGGGTTATCCTCCTAAATTTGGAGCTGCTGATGATGGGCTAGGTTGGGGTGATTAAATTCTGCTTCATACATTGGTAGCAAATGTTTCGCCTTCTGCAATGTTTCTACGAGATTGTCCATTTGTTGATTCATGGAGTCGAGCATGGCGAGTTTCTCCATCATAGCTTCCAAGCTTGGTACCCTTGAAGTGCGCTTTTGCACTTTCGATTTTAATTTCACCATTTTTTCTTCTATCACCTCTACACGTGTATCTCCTTTTTTGGATTCTATCTGACCTGAGGTCAGTTCGAGCTTTGATACCAAATTGATAAGAACCCAGCTTAAAAAAAGATCCAGAAAGAGATAAAGCTTGCGAAAACTTTTATTTGATAATAATAACTTCAATTTTTATGGACAATTCGAGAGATATGAATCTCTCCCACTTTTATCGCTTTGATTTTCCCATACCCTCTAGCACAACCCTTCTCTTCTTTTAACTAGAGTTCACAAACAACTCTTGATCTTCCTTATTATTGCAATTATTTCTCCTTGTTGTTCCATCTCCCTCCATTAATTTAAATTCAGAATTAATTCACTTTTTCACTCTTCCTCAACATGTGATTCTTGCTCTTTTCAACTGTTGGGCTTTTTAAGTCTCTTCGTATACGTCCACTATATGGAGGGTTTATCACCTTGACAGTGAATTCTGAGATTTCTTTATTTTAGCTTGCAACAAAAGGGCTTTTGCAGACTTGTAAGATCCTAGGGGTGACTCTATAGAGTAGGCACTCTTTTTGAAGAACCTCGAAAGATGATGAACTATTGGGGTTTTGGTGAATATCTTTACAAAATTCGTAAGGTGTTATGCTATAAGACAGGAAATGTGAAATCCTAAGAAGGTGTTTTCTTTTCAATTAAATCCTTTCGTAAGGATCTTATGGGTAAAAATATGCCCAAGTTATGGAAGAAAGTATAGAAGTCTAAAGCCCCCCTTGGTGCTATTTTCTAATGTTGGCAGCTTGCAGTGTTGCTTTTTTATCACTTGACATTCCTAATCGGAGGATCTAGGTTTCACAATGGAGGTGCTTTATTCTTGAATGACAAGCGCAACACCAATAGTTTATTTTTGTGTTTTCTGTTTTCTAATTTACTTGGTCGCATGTGTAGAGATGTTGATATGGTCCAGTGAGGTCTTTAATGTATAGGGATGTTTTGGAAGCGGTAACAAAAGTGAATGTTGTACTTGGTGCGTCGATATATTTTTGGTGCATTTAGATAAATCATTATAAAAGCATCGTTAATGACTTAAAGCTAGATAGGCGAATTGAGAAAGACCCTTTTTTGTCAATCTGTAGATGGGCAGTGCAAAGGAATAGGATTCATGGGAAATTTACTATAAAGCTTGCTTGGTTTGAACGCCTTTTCAAGCTCACCATTCTATAATTATCTTTTACTAAAAGAGTTTTTATTACTGAACAGAAAAAGAACAAGTCATGTTGAATAATATGACATTATCAAGCTAGATAACTCAACAATATGGAAAAGAAGAGATGACAAAGAAATTTTCACGAAATGTCTTCTAGCAATCAAACTAGACATTTGAGTATGGGACAAAACTATGTAAAGCATTTAACAATTTTTTGACAATCACTAAAGCAAAATATAATGAAACGGGAAAGGAAGAAGAATAAGAAGAAAGGGAACAACTCACTGTTGTCGTGTGTTATTATTTTGTCGAATCGAAAGAGTAAACATTTGACTACGCTGGGTATTAATGATCCAGAAGTAACTAAAACATGGACATGTGAGTGCCTTTTGGCAGCAGAATCAAGGGTTCCATCAGTCGAGACAAGGCCGGATACATCTTCATCAATAGCGCACTCCTCCAAGAAGGTTCGTGCTGCATTGAAATAGAAAGCTCCAAACAATGTAAGAGGCAGTAAATCATCACATAAGGAAACATTATTGTGCCAAATAAGACGAGGAAATGGAATTTGAAAATAAACTACTTCTATTTGTTAATCCAGAATTTGATTATTCCTGCAGTTTGCAAATAGATTTCGGTCAAACTTAATGGCACAGTTTTTAGGGATATAAATTAAGCAAAAGAGATAGAGGCAAACATGGTGAAACAAAATATCAAGGTCTTTGATGTGTCCCTCGAACCACCAAGTTCAAGTTTGACAAGTTGATAATAAATCTATTTAACAGTGGTTGTTCAACCTTTTAGTGAGTATCGACTAAATTATTAATTATTAAAGATTATTACAAAAAATAACCGATCGGCTACTTATTCAGAGTTTTTTACAAATGCATCCTTTTAGCGAACAATCTTACACCAACAAAAAGATGAAGGGCCGCATTGTTAGTAAAAAAATTTAGCTATCTTGCTAGAAATCTAATGGAATTACTCTTATCAGGTATCAGAAATAGTTTTATCCTTCAAATTATGCTTGTTTTATCTTCAAACCTGAGCCAGATAAAAATGAAATCCACCCAGACACCCTACATCAACTCATTTAACGTTGCTCAAAGATTTCCTAACCCTCGGAGATTTTTATTTAATTTCATGCTGATAAGCCTAAATTTCTAGGACTTAAGGCTAGATAGATGCCTTTAATCGATCAAAAAAACCAATGGGGTATGCGACAAAAACTATGTAAGATATAAAATGTCTCTCTCATGTACATTTGTGGCCTTAATTACTCCACATCATAAAAGAAAAAAGTAAATACAGCCTTTTCTTACAATTGATCATGAACTAGAAAGTTATAATTCTGATTGCCATGAGAGTTATAGTGTTGCAGCCTTACAGCCCCATTTAACAGTTAATCTTGGACAAGACGATAATTCAATCTACAAAAGGACTTATCAGTATAAGTCATAATTGAGAGAAAAATAGAGTAACCAGAAAGTAGGATGTAGAACTGGTTTGCAGGTTAATCATAATAATAGATCATACCTGAAGAGAGCCATCTCTCAGTATAAAAATCAGTAACTTCATATAATTCATCCAAGAGCTTCACCATGACTGGATTAAATACATTGTGCAAACCCTGACATAGCACCAAAATCATCAAAGTTTGAGACCCCAAATCTGGGTGCATAATAGCTTTCACTTTAGAAGTTGCACGTCTTCTGCCTAATTTGAAGGTAAGGCATATCTCAAGAAGGAAAATTGCGAAAGTCGAACAATCTTCTGATGAAGGATTATAATAAACCTCCCATTCGGTATACGTAGGCTAGGAGATCTAAGGCAGGGGATAATATGAGTATTATGACTAAGGAGAGAAAGCACAGTTAGAGTGGGAAAGAGTTTGTTGTCCTACGTGGCAATGTTACTAATGATAAGAGTGAGAGGAGAAAAGCAGGCAGTTGGTGGTAGGAACCTTTTTGGGGGTGGATTAATTTTCTTCTCCACATTTATGCCTATTTTCTCTGTCTTTGTTGGTTATGCTGAATGAATGAGAACTCAACTCTCTGGTATTGCCTTATTTTCTGATTGTGATCTTATCAGATTACAATCTTCTGATGAAGAATTACACACTAACGTTAGGAAATAAGTTAGAGGTTATAATGGTCATTACATAAAATTAAGTGCGCTATACATTTTTTTAATAGCAATATAAGAAAAAGAGTAACTGATTTAAAGCAGTTCAGAAAACAGAGAAGAGCCCGCCAGAACTGACAAATTTCCTTTTTGAGTAGATCTTCTACAGTAGTATCGGGTTATGCAGTTTTAATTGGAAATTGTAAATAATTGATGGCCACTTGAATTCAATGCGGCTTTAATTTTTTCATGGAAAACAAAAGAAAAGATGAAAATTTTCACACTCTGACACATTAGCTAAAAATACTCATATATATTCTCGATAGCCAGCAATATATAAGTAAGCATGAAAAATATATCAAAGTCAATAAGCTTGTAAATTATACTAAACAATGAAATTTATTTCTGCTAGTACCTGCTTGTATTTATCAGCTATTGCGCGGTGCCTGTAAGCTAGTTTTCTCCGGTTAGCTTCGTCACATGGTTCATTAATCCCATCATGCTTAAAATCATAGCTAGATAGATCTCGACCATCATCATATTCGCAAAAGCACTCGAGAAAAGGCTGGTTATAGTTCTCTATCTGCATCAACAATCCAAAACCAATATCCTTATGAGATATCATCATTTTGGAGAAAAGTAACCATGGATTTAGTAAAATTTGAGGCTGAGGCTTACTTGTTCATAGAAGAAGTAATTGTCACATAAATCAAGAATGTGATTCTCCCACATTCTGCCAATTTCTAAACCCTTTTGTACATTCTTTGAGCCACCAAAAGACTCTGCATATGTCCCATTCAACAAAGACTTGAGCAATATAAGAGTTTCATCCATGTCCCATACATACACATCCAATTTCTGATCCTTGGAGCTTTTCAAAAAACCATCATCCTTTTGATCACAAATGGTCGTAGTTTCTGCCATAACTGATTTTGGCAATCAATTTGAACATGGGAAAAAGAAATATGCTGCCTGAAATACAAAAGAACAAAGCTAAGTTATTTTTATATACTTCGGATCATGAACAGTACAATCTGTTTCCCCCCTTAACCACTAAATCAACATCTCAAAAAACCAAATTATTCATAACACAAACCAGTTCTTCCACATATAATTGCGAAACCCAGACTTGTTTACAGGTGAAAATTTTAATTTAAAGTCCTGTGAGTTCCAAGAACCAACAAAATCAACGTTCATAGATTCTTCATCAGTCGCGCAGGTCAATTTAATCTGAACCAGCTGAATTATATCAATACAAGAAAGGGAAAATGTAGGAACTCGAAAATCCTTTCCTTATCCCAAATCATACAGAAACCTCGACCAAAACGAAGAATCAAACAATTGACAGGAAGCAAAAGCTTGAAAAAATTGATAGATTTTAAGGAGAAAAAAACGAAACGAACAATAAATTATATAAATGCACAAAATGAAATCTTTACGAGAAATTACAAGAGGGTGGTCACGGGAGAGAGTGTCGCCTTGAGAACCAGAAGCTTTCAAGCAAAGCTGTCCTCGAGACCAGTCGTTGAATTACATATCATTCTGTAAAGAGTAGGGTTTTTTTTAATTTAACTTTTTTTCAGAGAACGGACGGTGTTCTCTAACGACGAGTCGACCATCCTCTAAGAATAGACAATTGTTTTACAATGGCCAGTCGAGGCGACGGATCTTGCCTCTCTGAAGTCTTGAGAACAAACCGTCGTGGTCTTAACGGTGCACGTGATTAGGGGATCTCGACCTCTTGTTTAGAAGTGTCACGTATTAAGTGTTGTATTTGGAGGACAGATGGCCGTTGTTTAATTGACCGTGATATGATCTCGTCATGATTTAATTTGTTAAATTTTAAATAATTTATATCGGTTAGATTGATAATTTAAGATTTTATTTAAAAAATTAATAATTTAAAGTTGACACTAAAAAAATTTCTAGATTAAACTAAAATAAATAAATTATTAAAGGTTAAAAATGAAGAAATTATATTTTAACAATATAGGAAAATAAAGTAATAATAAAATTATTATTTAATGAATAATTGTGTAAAGCCTACCAAACTGGTTCGGAGACACCTAACCAGCGTTAGCCTGCCACCCATTTGGCCATTTACCCTTTTCCATCTTCATTGGCACCATTTCATCACTCACTCTCTGCCGTTCTTCCCCTCAATTTCAGAGTCACTCCGATCAGTATTCACGATCGCCAATATCTCTCCTCTTCATCAAAGGTTCTCACTTTTCGAGTTGATTTTCCTTCTAACTTCTCTTTGGATTGTATATCGTCGTTCGCATATACGATATTTTTACGTTTCGATCAATACCTAATGGGTTGCACCGTCAGAGAGAAGCATATCCGCACGAATCGGAAACCCCGATCGGCGAAACCTGAATTCGATCCCTGTTGTGGCTTAGAAAGACCTTCAATCCCTAAATCAATGCTGGAATCGGCGGTCAAACCCTTAAATTATCATATGGGTGTCGGCGATCCGACCCTGAATGCAAACGCAAGCTCAAACCCTAATCTTAGCTCCAAATTTGACGATGGTGGGTGGGGTTACTGTACTGAAGAGCAATTGGAGGAAATTCTGTTGAAAAATTTAGAGTTTCTTTACAATGAAGCTATTTCTAAGCTTGTAGTGTTGGGCTGTGATGAGGAAATTGCGCTAAAGGCGATCTTGCATAATGGGCATTGCTATGGCACCATGGATGTGCTGACAAATATAGTGCATAACTCTTTAGCGTATCTAAATGGTAGTTGTGCAGATGGTTGTGCTGATAGTTCTTGTAATGTGAATTCAGATGAGCATGAGCCTGTATTTGTTGATTTAAGGCAACTTGAGGAGTACTCACTTGCAGGAATGGTTTGTCTTCTGCAACAAGTTAGACCGCATTTGACAAAGGGTGATGCAATGTGGTGTCTGCTTATGAGTGATCTTCATGTGGGTCGGGCAAGTGCGATGGAAATTCCCATCATTCCATCTCTACCAAACAACGGAAAGGGGGTTGGCTTGGCTTCTAAAGCTAGTGTCCATAGTATTACTAACCATTCAAGTGGAATGATTGGGCCACCGCATTGTCGGTTTCACGGTGGTTGGGGATTTGGGAATGCAGAAATTTCAGAATTTAACGCCCAAGGAGTTTTTTCTTATGGTGCTGAGATGAATCTGCAAAGAGATATTGAGTGTCCAAAGAGTTTTAATCTTTCTCCTTCAATGAAGTCTATGTTGAAGAGAAATGTTGCTCTATTTGCAGCCGGCTTCCGTGCAAACCCAAAAAATTATCAGACACAGCCAGATTGTACAAGTTCTTTGCCAGTGGGGGATTTTCCTGTTGTTTTAGGGGGTGAAGTTCCAACCAATAAGTGTGAGGAAACTCATGACACAAAAAATCAAGATGCTGCAAACTCAGTATTATGTAAATTTCGTGATTTGAATCTTAATGAAAATACGGGTTTTGTAGGAGAAGAAAAGGATGAGGTTATTGTAACTCTTGTTCATCAGATTAAAGATTTGGAGAGACAAGTAAAGGAGCGGAAGGAGTGGGCCCATCAAAAGGCAATGCAAGCTGCACGAAAGCTCAGTAACGATCTTAGAGAGCTTAAAATATTAAGGATGGAAAGGGAGGAGACTCAAAGGTTGAAGAAAGGAAAGCATACTTTAGATGACACAACACTGAAGAGATTCTCCGATACGGAGAATGCACTGAGAAAGGCCAATGGTCAGGTGGACAGAGCAAATGCAGCAGTACGACGACTAGAGACAGAGAATGCAGAAATCAGGGCAGAAATGGAAGCTTCAAAGTTAAGTGCGTCAGAGTCTGTCGCGGCCTGTTTGGAGGTTGCAAAGAGGGAAAAGAAATGCTTGAAGAGACTACTGGCATGGGAAAAGCAGAAAACCAAGCTACAGGAGGGGATTGTGGAGGAGAAGGAGAAGATTGCAGAATTTCAAGATCGATTGGTTAAAATCAAGCAAGCTCAAAAGGAAACAGAGGTGCTTCAATTTATCTATTTATTTCCCTTTACATGCACATTCTATCCAATGAAGGAAAATCTCCTTTTTGGCGGGTTTACTTGGAAATATCATGAGATGGGGACAGGACATAATAAATTTAATTCACATCAAGTAAGAAAATGAAGCAAAAGGCTGCATGAAATGAGTGAAAATCTCGTGATGGCACTGGAAAAACTAATGTGCTTCATTAAATGCCCAGTGCCGATCTACCTTCACAATGATTTGTTGCCTTTGAGCTCACTCTTTGGCCACTTATCACTTGTTAGGGAGTTGATGATGGTAGTTTAGCTTGACTGAGTGATATCTATTTGTTGATTCTACTTGGTCTAGATACCATGTTCAACTTGATTTTGCCGTGCTCTGAATCCAAATGATTTGTGATGAAGAATTAGAACTAGTGTACTGTGTGCTTAGCTATTTTTCGTGTTTACTCTTAGAAATATGATACAAAAGTATAGTAGTCATCTGCTCTTCAACTTTATTTTACCGTGCTTTGGATCTAAATGTCGTTATTGATTACTCATGGATACTTTGATGAGAGCTAAAACTTTGAGTTTTCTAATTTAAGTCTATAAACCTTTTTTGTGAGTGGACTATATAGTACACTATGGAGAGTTATATGCTGCATTCAATGAAGTTCCTCATGGGAAGTAACTTGTGATTTGCTTTAAATTTGTTGGGAATCTATGATTTGTTGTTTTATTACACTGCTTCCTCTGAAATTATATGATTATAGGTGAAGTGGAGACAGGAGGTAAATGCTAAAGAGTTGGCATTGACCCAAGTGGAGGAAGAGCGTCACCTGAAGGAAGCAGCCGAGGGTAGTTATAAAAGAAAGCTCGAGGCTTTGCGCCTTAAAGTTGAGGTAGATTTTCAGCGCCACAAGGATGATCTTGAAAGGCTCGAGCAAGAACTCTCACATCTGAAATCATCTGCTCTGGCTGCCAACTCTCATCATCCCTCAGATAATACAATCACCGGAAATTCAGAGGGCCTAAAAACCCAAGGAGAAACCATCGCAAAGATGCTTCAGGAACTGGATAATAATGATAATTTTACTGAAAGAGAAGTCAGTTACGATCGAGAATGCATAATCTGTACGAAAGCCGAGGTCTCGATCGTTTTCTTGCCGTGTGCTCACCAAGTTCTATGTGCCAATTGTAGTGATAATTATGGGAAAACAGGTAAAGCGACCTGCCCTTGTTGTCGAGCTCCGATCGAACAGAGAATCCGAGTTTTTGGTGCAAGCTCCTAGTTTATACTTTGCATGTTTTTGATAAAGATGTAATATGGTTGAGTGAGACTTGCTCAACACAATGGTACTCTTCTCATTTGCTTGCCTGCTTGTTCTTTCTATACATGGTTGCTTTATCTTGTAAGGGAAATAAGAAGGCTTGTCTACGATTTGTGCTTCCATCAAAATACAATATGCTTGGAATTTTTCTTGAAAAAAAGGAGAAAGTCGTTTGATCGATTGAAAGAACTATCTTCTGGTGCCAAATGTTGCATCTTTTATTTTTGGCAATGTTCACATGAACTAGGATATGAAGACTGAAAGGAGACCTACAGAATCAGCAAGTGTGTGACACGCCAACTACATTCAGATTGATGATCGTTTCGAGGGTAAGAGCACTTGTAATAATACAAGGAGTGAAGTGTGTAACATAGCTCACGTACTTGGCAGTAAGTGACAATTGATATCTTCTAGTCTTAGAAATATAGTGTGAGGAGGGAAATCCAGTGAATTGAAGTAATCATGATAGGTCAAAATGACCATTACAAGAGAAAAATAAGAGACATTTGACTAATTTTATCACAGCGATAGCAGTTTTGCTAACAACCTAAGATATAAGAGTAATCTTGTTCAAAAACAATTGTTCATTGTATCGGTTTGATTATAAAATGAAAAGGTTAAATTGCAGTTTACCATAGTTTGAGAGAGTATTTTTAAAAATGAGAAAAATTAAAGAGCCCTTTTAATTCAAAGAGTTAAAGGATTGAAATGGAAAAGAGTGGTGGTTGAGAGGGGAGTGAGCCTCTGTGGGTTTACGAGGAGAGGCTAAGGGGGTAAGGTTTGGAGAGGATAAGGTTATTTAGTCATCTGCAGAAGAACATGGCTCTTCCATTTTGCGCCTCAAACAATCTTTGTTTCAGGTGGAATTCTCCGAACAGCTTGTTCGGTTGGAACACCGGCAAGAAAAACGACGACATCCCTCAAATCAACTACCATGAAGTCGATCTTCCTTTCTCTCTCTCCCTTCTTGACAAAACATTCTTAAAGGGTACTCTCTCTTTCTCTCTCTAAACAAAGTTTTTGGTCTTTTTTGTCCTCTCAAGTTTCGGTCATTTTACAGGTCGAGATCTGAAATGCTGCTACAAGGCAACAGTTGATGGGTTCAGCGCCACTGACTTCCACCATTGCAGTGACTTTAAGGGTCCTTGCGTTATCATAGGATACACAGAAAAGTCCTTCAAATTTGGAGCATTCAGCCCTGAAGGCTACAGAAGCACAGACGATTACTACGACACTTTTGATGCATTCCTCTTCTACTGGACTCAAACCCACCAATTTGATCCCATCGTCTTGCCCAAAATTGGCGGGAGCGGCGCCGCCCTCTTCGACTACGCTCGAGGCGGGCCACAGTTCGGGGCAGACGGGCTGCTCATCGGACCGCCTCTCGCGCCGGTAATGGGGGGGTTTGCCGGGCCCGACACGAATTCGGGTGTTGGTGATCTTAGGCAAGCCAAGTCTAGATTGGGATTGTCCTATGCAAAGAGAGAAGATGGGAAGGAGTCCTTGTTTGGAGATGAATCTAGAGCTTCTCTTGGGGAAGTTTTAGTTTTTTGTTGTACTAAAATTGCTAGCTTATACCAATAATGAAGGCCAATGCTTGTTTTCCAACCAAAATCAAACGTTATACAAATATATTACCATAAATGTTAGTTCATTTCTCAAATTTCTGTTTTTGTCTCGAAAAATAGTCGAAATCGTCAAAGAATAGAACGATAACATATATTGTGGTTATGTTCTTCGACGACATTCTAGTTTATGTTATGAGTGAATAAACTCTAAAGTTACGATTAAATGATGAGTAATCGAATTGAAATGCACCTGGTCGTTGAGTAAGATATTCATCTTGTTGCTTTTATTTTTTCCGATGATTTCATGCCGGTGGAAAGAAGTTAAAGCAATACTCCATGCAGCAAAAAGGAGGTGTTTTGTGAGGGGAGCAAAGGCTCAATTGATTCCTTTAAAGAGAGGAATTGAGCAAGTGTAGGGGGTGGCAAAAGAATATATTTATGAAGAGAATTACAAGAGTGGTGTTGCAAGAAAAGCAGCTTAAAAAGAATGATAGTGCAGTTAGTATTAGTTTCTTTGTCAATTAAACTAAACTCACCCCTAAAGAAATGTATTTTTCGTCCGAGACTGGAAAGCGAGAGCGAGGACATATGTTGTTTTACGCGACATAGTGCATTGTATCATGTTGTAGCATGAGAAACCTCGAACACCGATTGTACAAAAACGAAGAGAATTTTTAGTAATAAAAAAAGTCAGGCAAATATTTTGTTTTGATCTATAAGAAGATCTTGAAAAACCCTAAAAAGAATATACAAATTATCGGAGAGAACGCGATCGTCCAACTCAAAACTTGTTTTACAATTTATAACCGTAGACTTAAAATCATAAATTGAATTTAAAACTTAAGCATCATTAGTCACGTAACATAAACTGAAATCACATATAATAAAAGAAAAATAAAAGATAAAGTTTACAAAAATTAAATAAACACTTAACGTGAGAGTCTGTCATGTGAACACAATAATTATATAATGTGATGACTCAATCTATACTAGAGAGATCTGGAATTGTACAATCTCATATTACTTGGTAAAACGAAAAATGTATTGTTTATAAATAGAATTTTTCTCATTATCTATAATGCGTTTTAGATTACTACTAAAAATAAATCTGTGCAGACTCCAACTTAAAGCGAACATTATTGTACTCGAAGCACGAGATGATACTACACTTTGAGAAAGAGAACAAAAGAAAAACTTCAAAACCCCAAATATTCGATCCTACTCTAGACGGTATGAACCACACCGACTACTTCATGAAAATGAAAAAATAACTAAACTCAAATAAGAATTTCTAGTACTATACACAACATTCTAACAATTGTTTTATCCTTGGCATGCATAGATTTATGGTAGAAAGGATTACCACTAATATCCATCAAATTTAAGTCGTCCAATCCGAACTTTTCATAAATGAGATGCATAATCTCAAGCCCTAGTTAAGTAATCCAACTCAACAAGAAAAGTACAATATCTACAAAGCTCCTTACATTAATATTAAAGATTCGCGTTCATACAAAGAGCGATTTTCAGCTTACACGGCTAAAACTAGACGCGATTACAGTTAAACCAACTCCAAGCGTAATCGAAAAAAGTGATTAAACCCGGAATGGAACGATAATACAAAAGAAATAAGATAGGATTTAACTTGTGCAGTTATATCTACTACCATACCAAACCAGAGCAACAAATACGAAGCCTCTTAGCTGAAATATAACGAGGACGGTCGAGAGCTAACATAAAAAGGCGTCGTCTCGAAGACCCTTTGACTTGATCACGTATCGAATGATGTATCATCATTTCTTTTCAGAACTGCTTTGGAAAGCTTAGTGAATTGGCCTGGTCGAAACCTTCAAACGAGATATCATCATTTCCGTAGAAGCTCATATAGTTTCCGTGTCCAGTTGACATGAAGCCCTCGAGTTGGCTGAGACTATCAGAATGTTCAATTTCTTGCAATGGCCATGGAATTGCCGAGCTTGAAGACTCGTATTGGGAAAAAAATCCTGAGCTAGGCTCTTGACCTATTGTGTAATCCTGCAGAAAGCCAATAACTGATGATGCATATAGTTCTAAAGAAACAATTTTCAAAAACTAAACTAAAGAAAGAAAAGAAAAAGGGTAATGTTTTCGTAGAGCAGTTCTTGAAAACTGTTTCTCAAAAGCATTTTTTCAAACCTCCCCAAAGAGACCTAATTCTCGGCTTGTAGGATAGACTACCTTCGAAGACTCGAGAATCAAATTGGAAGAGAACCCAAATTCAGTAGGATCAGAGTCCAAGAAATCCGAGATTGGATTAACCTCATACGGAATAGGACTTGAATGGCCACTCTCTAAGGAAATAAGATTTCTCGACGGCAAAATTTCATCAGTTTCATCTCCATTATTTGAACTGCTTCCAACGTTTCTGGGTTTTGATTCGCCGAAGCAATCACCCTTTTGCGCCTGCTCGTTCTTTTTAACAATGCGACACAAAGCAAAACTTCCCTGAAGACATGATAAAAATTCATAACCTAGAGTCAAACCTTTGCAAAACAATGCTTCAAATAATGTGTTTTTAGAATTATATGAATATCAAATCATAGCTTAAAAATCTTTTGAAGAAACTCAATTCATTATTTTTCCGTGATCAATGCTTCAAATAATGTGTTTTTAGAATTATATGAATATCAAATCATAGCTTAAAAATCTTTTGAAGATACTTAATTCATTATTTGTCTGCGATTTTACCTGAAAGGTGGGAGCTGCTTGAGTTTGATCATCGCCAAGACGATACTCATGCATTAGCCAGTCTGTTCGAGTTCCTAAAGGGGCCCGGCCCCGATAAAAAACTAGTGTTTTTCGATATCCAGTGACAGAGGAGTGGCAGGCGACTTTCCGGTCTTTTCCGGTGGCTTTCCAGTAGCCAGATTTGGTGGCTCTATTCGTCCGTGAGCCATTTGGGTACTTTCGATCACGAGCACAGAAGAAAAACCATTCCATATCTCGTTTAGGAAGAAATGACTTTTCTGCAAAAATTCAAACCAATTACAAATTCATAAGCAAATAACCATATAGCCTAGTGCGATCAATCAACAGATTTTTCTGCTGTTCTTGCCCGAAAATTCATCTTACGCGGAAATAAGTCTGTCATTGTCAAAATCCAAATCATTTTACAAATTCAATCAGCCTGTTATTTCACTTATATTTAACATTTCAAATGCATACAAATTCAATGCTGATTCATGATTTCACTTTCGTTTTTATATAGAAAAAAGAGTAGCTAAGAAAAAGACAGAACTGGAGAGAAATTGAAGTACCAGGTAATTCCCAAGGATCAAGTTTGTACAAATCGACTACCGGAATAACTTCAAGTTCAATTTCAAGTCCTTCTACTTTTCTTTTCAAGTAATATCCCACTAATTCTTCATCAGTTGGGTGAAATCGAAAACCAGGCGGAAGCGTTGCTGCTCCCATGGTAAGACAACCAAAACCTATCTATTTTCCGGAAATGGAAGGAAAGTCTAATGAAAATAAGAGCAAATAAGAATAAATTGTGGATAACAAAATGCAGATGGAGCTAAGGTCCCATGGCAATACAGATTCCACTGAAAATGTAATCCGAAAGCAAAATATTTTGTTAACAACAGTTTTTCTGCAGAAATCTGAGCAAAATTTCCAGATGTATGGCAGAATCATCGTCTAGAAAAATGCACGATTTCTGTTCGATGAAAGTCCTCACTCACCAAGCCACCTGAAAATGAAAACTGTACACAAATTACGCGAAAAAGAGAAAAAAAATTCTTCTGTCAACGCTACCCAGATGCTAATTTTCCACTAATGCCAGTCTCTTACATTAACAAATAAAAAAGGACAAGAACTTGACCGAAAAGCTAGTCAAAATTTCCAAAAATGGAAGAACTAAGCAGAACCCCGAAGCGAAAAACAACAAAAATTACCACAAAGTTTGAAAATTTGGAAAGCAGGGGGGTCAGAAAGCGTGGCAAAGAGACGAAATAGCAGAGGAAGAAGAAGAAACGAGTAGAGAAGGAGAGAGAGAGAGAGAGAGAGAGAGAGAGAGAGAGAGAGAGGGGGGGGGGAGGGAGGAGATTTCACCGAGGGTTGTCTATGTCTTGATATACCATAGAAAAAGGGGTTTGGGAAGAAGATCAACGGTCCAAAAACAGACACCGAAAGTGCAAAGTTCCAAACAATGGGACCCAACCCAAAGGCCAAACCCAGTGAACTCGAACCAGTTCACACTTCGCCCTCGTCTCCCGCCTTTTCTCAACGGTACTTTTGTTCCATAAAACATTACATAAACAAGCTTTGAACTTTGGGTGTAGAGCAAAATGAATTTAAGTATTGATAAAATTTGTCAAATATCGTACATGTCCTCATTTATAATAGCCATTTAACCTACTTTTGTTCTCTCGACTTACTCAATTTTCTACGCACACCCGATACCACAATCAGTTGTAAAAATTAGAAGATAGTTCAATCGAGATCTGTATTCGAATTCGAGTGTGTACATCAAATTGAGTGAATCAATGTAATCATAGTGCGTTAAAATGACTATTACAAAAAATAAAACATGAGACATTTGACTAATTTTAACAATGCATGAATCATTTTGCAAACTAACCCAGAGTAATTTTATTCAAAAAATGGTTTAGGGCATCGATTGTTTATGACTACTAAATTCAAGGATAAATTACATTTGACTCTTTTACAATCTATCAATTTGATCCTTGTCGTTTTAATTTTTTTTTAATTGATTCGTCGTAGTTTTAAAATCTTTTTGAATAATCATCTAATTTATTTTTTATCAATAAATTTAGTAACATACGTAATCTTATTTTTATTCTTGCCAACACGTTAAAGCCATAAAAAATATATCATTCTTGGTAAAGCGAATTCTAACTCATTGACTCGACCTTTATAAAATGTCGATAAAACACTTTACAAACAATCGATCAAGTAAAAAATAATTACCTAGATATGATGTTTTTATCCGCGTGGACATGCATAAAAACATAATATTTTTATTTTAAGTATCAAAATACCAATTTTTTTTAAATTACTGATATTATGATATTACAACATCAATTGGAGAATATTTTTTTCTATTATGATAAATAATAAAGCTCTAATATAAATATCTAATACAATATTTGACCTGTCATTCAATTATTATTCACTTACACTAGTAATATAATAACACATAAGTAACACATCAAACTATTGTAAGAGTTCAAAAATTAAAATTAAAATTTCAGTGTTTATTTAAAATTTAGTCATCGTAATTTTATATAGGGTTAAATACATTTTAACCATCGTACTATGATCAAAGTTGGACAAAACCCTCAAAATACGTTTATCCTAAAAAAAAATCTTACACTATAAAAAATCAAGCAAAAAAATTTCTGATGGTAAACCGATAAACCCTCATTCAATCGAGGGTCTCCACCCTCCAAAGTACCCACTACGCGCACTTGACCAGCACGTGCGCGCCAAGTGGTTTCTACCCTCTAATATTAATTTTAAAAAAAAATATCAAATGATATTCAATTTAATTGAAATTTTTGTCACATAGTTTTCACATCACCAGAAAATATACTGAAAATGTTTGTAATTTTATAATAGTTGTACAATTTATTGTAATTTTATTTAATTATTTTATAAAACAATTATAATAAATCATAAAAATGTTAAAAAAAAAACAAAATTTTTCATATTATCTTCTCGTGATGTGAAAAATATTTGGTAAAAATTTCAAATAAATTGAATATTGTTTTATATTTGTTTAAAATTAATTTATAAAGCGAATAAGTAGCTAAGATTAATTTTAAAAACAAATACCAAATAATATTCAATTTACTTGAAATTTTTATCATATGTTTTCCAAATCAAAAGAAGATAATATGAAAAATTTCATGATCTTGTAATATTTTTATGATTTATTATAATTATTTTATATTATAATTAAATAAAATTACAATAAATTGTACAAGTGTTTATCTTTTCGTGATGTAGAAAATATGTGGTAAAAATTTCAATTAAATTGAATATCGTTTGATATTTTTTAAAAAATTAATATTGGAGGGTGTAAACCACCCGGCGCGCACGTGCTGGTCTGGTGCGCGTAGTAGGTGCTTTGGAGGGTGGAGACCCTCCGATTGAATGGGGGAGAACAGTCTCTTGTTTTATGTGTAAAATTTAGAACGGGTAGTTATCGGTTTGACGCAGGAGTTTTTTTGCTTGGTTTTTGAAGATTTTATTTTATGATAAACGTAATTTGAAGATTTTGTCCAACTTTGACCATAGTACGAGGGTTAAAATGCATTTAATCTTTTTATATATAAAGTTTTTTTTGTCAATATACTGGCACTCATATAAAGTTTGTTTTTAATTTATATATAACTTTTTTGGGCAAAATTCTTTGCTTTAATCATTATTAAGTTATCTAAATATTCTACCACTTTTAGTTTATTTTATTATTAATAGCCTTGCAAATTGGATATAAAAATAAACAATTAAATCAACACAGTGTGGAAGGGTGAACGTGAAAAGTTAAAAATATATTGAATAAATTAATCAAGATATTGACATTTTAAATGATAGTTCACACAACTTTCTGGATTTTATAACTATTTCATATTTCATTACCTCTGTATGTTATGTTGTTCTTGGTTTATTATAAAGTTCAAATGAGAAACCTATAGTGTTACCGTCTTTTAGTAGTGGAAACTAGCGTCACTCGCACTTTTAATTGTATCGTATACATTGAACTTCGTTAATACATTACGTGAAACATAAAATAAAACGAGGGTCGTATTAGATTTATCATCTAATTTATACTTTAATTTTATTTTTTGATACGTCGCTCAGGTGTTGTTCATTAATTAGTGTGATAATAATGAACGTCACATCATGAAAAAAAAAATTAAAATATAAAATTAGAGGACAAATCTACTTGTGATTTTGAATTGATACACGTACGAGGATTAATTCGATATAAAGAATAGGTATTTATCGCAACTGAAGTCGAAAAATGAAGTAAGCAAAGTATATAACACCCTATCGTAAGTTTTTATTTAAAAAAATAATAATTTACGTACAAAGTTTTTAGTGCGTTCAACGTGACGGAATAAAATTAAATATTTTTTTTCTGAAACATATGATAGTAGCAAAATGATTAGGCCGGAACCTCCCTAGCGTACACTGTATATGCTTCATATTCACTGCAGATAAACTGCTTTCTACAATTAATCTGGGATTTTTTTTCAGTTAATTTTTTTTTTTACCTAAAAACGAATGTTATTTGGAGTGTTGTAGGCTCTGCTTCCACATCATCATGACTAGACAAAAACACTTTTCTTAACTTTTGTTGGAGGGTTATGATCATATGATTGGTCCCATTTCGCTGCAAAATAAAAAACTTCAAAAGTAGTAATTTTCATAACTCTTTTTCCAATGGAGTTCCCAAACACAGCCTTAGCGAGAGATCAAAACCTTCTTTCTGGAGTCACACTCGTTTGATTAAACTACCTTCTTCAATGAGTTTATTCATCAAGGCTGTGTTTGGTAGAAAAAACCCATGTAATATTCTAAATATTACAATTGAATTAAGTGAACGCAACTCTCGTGTTATAAAACATTATCGTAAAAACGTGTAACATGATTATCGTTTGGATTATCGAGAGTCGTGGGTTGCTGCTTGTCAATGATTTAAAAAAAAAAAAAAAAAGTTCAAATGTCGAACGATAATACCGTTAAAAAAAAATCAAATATTTGATGCTAAGATTAAAGTACAAAACCCTAACATAAATAAATTATGGATAGTGACGGACGATTCACTATTAAGAAAATCAACGTACATGATGAATTTTACGAGTCAAACTATGTACATAATTCCATATCACAGCCTCGTTTCGAAAATATTTATAATTTAAAAAGATAGCAAAATTTAAAAAATAATTCTTTTAATTTAATTTAATTTTTTTTACTTTAAAATGATAGTAGATGTTGTGAATGTATTAATTTCTTCCCAATAACATGAGATGTGTGGAAGAGAGTATGGTTGGGTTAGTTGAGAAAGGCAAATTATGATAAAGAAACACAGTGCTTCCAATAACTCTCTCTCTCTCTCTCTCTCTCTCTCTCTCTCTCTCTCTCTCTCTCTATATCTATATATATATATATATATATATATATAGGAATGAGAAAAGTCACTTATTCCAAATGAATGTCACTATTTTGCCTGTGCTTTCGGTTCATTCTTTTATCACTTGATGCCATTGAAAGTTATCTCTGCACTGTAACAAACTCAGCACCCGGAGAGAGATAGGAGAGAAAGAGGTAAGGGAGAGAGAGAGAGAGAGAGAGAGAGAGAGAGAGAGAGAGAGAGAGAGAGAGCTTGATGTCTGAGATGGCTGCTTCTGCCGGCCATACCTAAAGATGAGTAGTGATAATTGTTTTGGTGATGTATGAAATTACAACATTTTTCTCCAAAAAAATTGTTTTGAAAAGCTAAAATAGACAAAACTTCAATCGCCATCACACTTGTGTCTCCTTCAATCACTTAAACCTTTTTGTTTTGTAAAACAGTTTAATATGAAAGCATCATAACTAGATTTTTTAATTCAGAAGGAAATTATTAAAAATGGAATTTTGATTTGTAATTCAAGCATAGATTTTCTATATGATCCCTCTATATTTTTATGTAAAATAATTAATTAAAATAATAATACATCATGGTATTACCCAAAACCTAATTATTTAAATAGTCTTTTTTTTTATCTTTTCTCTTATGAGAATGATAAAATCTTATGTATATTTCAAAGGGAAACTTAAACAAGGAATGGAAAAAAATTGAATCCAAATTTTATTTTTAGGATAAAGTGTAATTTTAATTTTATCGTGTAGGATAATGTACCAAGAACACCCTAACGTATATTTTTGTATGAATTAGACTCTAACGTAAGTGTCGTGAATAATTACATAAGTTTTCTTTTTTTTAAACTACTTCCCCTCCCTCCCTCTTAATGAAAATGGTTTTGAGGTGTGCTTCATATCTATTCTTTCAAGTGCAGAAAGGGGGACGGGATTCGCAGTTCGAATATGCAGCATGAATTCACGTCCAAAAAATAGGATATTCGATAAACTTTCAATAATCACGTTAAAACTTGATTCTATTTGCTCAAGAATCCAAAGAGAGAACGAGAGTTCAAAAATATAAATGCAATAATTTGGATTTCATGATACAGATCTTTGGAGTTAGAACTTAGAGGATGAATAGTGAGACTTTTTTAGAGAGGAAAGACGAACATTGCATACAAATGATATGACGATATAAATCTAGATAAATTGCTCATAGCTCATACGGTAAAAGTTTATTTTATTTTAAAAAATAATGTAAGATATATATTATGTATTAGTTTATACGTCAAGATGTAAATTATATTTTACGTTGTTGTAACTTGTAAAAACAAAAAAGAGAAATTATCCAATCTTACGTCTTACTTCATTCTCATTATGCCCCAAGTCCGGCCAAACCCGCTGAAATAAGGTCACGTCGAGCTAGAGATTGTGCTTGAACATACCCAACCTAAATGGGGAGATATGTGGTTCGGCCTACAAGACTATACGCCCATTATTTTTCCTTTTAGCTCCGCAACACTAACAGAAAAATTGGTGCTCGCCCGATTAAAAGATCGGGACGGCTGTGCTAAAGTGGATCCACCCACTTTGCTAAAGTTGACCCGAGCTTCATTCATTCATTCCACATTTTTAAACATAAAATACTTATCATTAAGTTTAGTGAATTAAAATTTGTTTGATAAAACCCGCAAGCTCGCGAAGAAAAGAAAAATGATAGAAAACTATGGACTTTACTAGAAACCCGAGATACAATATATATATTATGGTTGAATCACAAATTATTCTATACTTGGTAAACATCTCTATTATTTTTATGATTTTATTTATTTATTAGAATTTTATACATAAATATCGATGTTTATTCTTCGTGTTCTTATTTTTTTCATATTAATATTTGACCATTACATATAAGTGTACATTTTAAACTCCTCACTTACGTGGAAATGAACATTTTTACAAGCATGAACTAATTATTTAAGGGAAAAAAGCTAATCATAATAATAAGAGAAATAGAGAACGAAATAATAAAATGGTTTATTGCACTAATTTAAGAGAAAAGACAATAAATTAATAATTGTTTTATTATTTAAATTTATGTAATTTTTATTTCATAACATAAACTCAAAAATTAGTGTAATAATTAAAATTAATTAAAAAAATTCTTAATTCGTACAAATTAATAAATATCACATCAAGAAGTAAATTACAGATGTTATAGAATTAAAAAATAAATTCAGTACGACAAGAAATATATTAGATTATTGAGATTTTTTTTAGATTTTGTCACAAATATTAAAAAAAACAAGAAGAAAATAATAATTTTTAGATTTATTTCTTACACGCACTTAATTTCACACTTGATTTCGAACATAGACTTGAGTTAAATTGTTTTTTAGTTTTGAGCCAATTATGTGATTAAGATATATTAAAATGATCGTTATAAACAAATTTTATTAAAGTACGAGCCCTTTTACAAAGGACTCAAAAATACAAAGACAATTTTGTTCAAAAAAAATTATTCATCGTATTAGTTGTTCGTTGACTTCTAAGTCCATGATTTAAATTACATCATATCCAATTATCTATAAGCATTAGACCCAACTAGTGAAATCGAATTGAACTGTGAAGTTCGGTCCAATTCGTATAATTATATGAATTGAAACTCACGTGTAATGAAGAAAAATCATCGTCGTAATTTGGGTGCTTTGGATGCAAAAAAACAATAGAACCAAACTGAACCGGGAAGTTAATATTTACTCGCAACAAAAACCGATCCTAAACTTATATTATTTTTAAACTGAACCGGAATCCGGTTCGTCCGATCATCTGGGTTGGATTCTAGTCTTCGAATGAGATAAGGTTAGAAAATAAAAGATCAAAGAGAATTAAGAGATGCGGAATCCGGTATCCTCAAATCTCTCGTCTTTTCTTCCAGTCTGTGCCTCTCATGGCGGCTACAGTTTCTACAGCTCTGGATTTTCATTTCGCTGGGCACCATTCAGACACAAACCGTTCGATTTTCTTCATTTCACCAGTGAGAAAGAAGAATCATAGCAAAATATTCACTCTTTCGCGTAGCTTCTCCAAATCTTCTACCAATTCTTCCTCAAACGTAGCTAAATCCACCAAAAAAAGGCAATCTTTATCCGAGCAACTCGGGCCTCTATCTACGAAAATTCTGTCAAATCCTTCGCAAGAACAAACCCCTGTCTCATCCAAACCAAACTCCATCTGGGTAAACCCTACAAAGGCCAAGCGCTCTGTGCTTTCTCTCCAGAGACATAAACGCTCTTCCTATGAGCATAATCCTCATATTAGAGAGCTGAGGGCCTTTGCTAATAAGCTCAGTGGGTCTGATATCTCTGAAGAAGCTTTTATTTCAGCACTTGAGGAAATTCCGCAGCAACCCACCAGGGAGAATGCGCTTTTGATTCTTAACAGCTTGAAGCCATGGCAGAAAGCTCTGTTTTTCTTCAATTGGATCAAGGCCCAGAATTCGTTTCCCATGGAAACTATATTCTACAATGTTATGATGAAGTCTTTGAGGTTCGGAAAGCAGTATCAGATTATTGAAGAGCTTGCCAATGAGATGATAAGTAACGAAATTGAGCTTGATAACGTCACGTATTCCACCATTATCACTTGTGCTAAAAGGTGCAGTCATTTTGAGAAAGCAATTGAGTGGTTTGAGAGGATGTACAAAACAGGTTTGATGCCTGATGAGATTACTTATTCTGCCATACTAGATGTTTATGGCAAATTAGGAAAGGTTGAGGAAGTTCTTAGTTTGTACGAGAGAGGAACATCAAGTGGATGGAAGCCCGATCCGGTCGCATTTTCGGTTTTGGCTAAGATGTTTGGTGAAGCTGGGGATTATGATGGAATCAATTATGTTTTGCAAGAGATGAAGTCTCTGGGCGTGAAGCCGAATTTGGTTGTGTATAACTCTTTGTTAGAGGCGATGGGAAAAGCTGGGAAACCGGGATTTGCTCGTAATCTGTTTGAAGAAATGATTGAATCAGGAATAACCCCGAACGAAAAGACATTGACTTCTCTCGTTAAGATTTATGGAAAAGCGAGGTGGGCTAGAGACGCAATCGAACTGTGGGAGCAAATGAAATCGAATGGGTGGCCGAAAGATTTCATTTTGTGCAACACCTTGTTGAACATGTGTGCCGACCTCGGATTGGAGGAAGAAGCGGAGAAGCTCTTCGAGGACATGAAAGGGTCGAGGAATTCGAAGCCAGACAGCTGGAGCTACACGGCAATGTTGAACATCCATGGAAGTGGAGGTAATGTGGAGAGGGCAATGGAGTTGTTTGAAGAAATGTCCAAGTTGGGTATCGAAATAAACGTAATGGGTTGCACTTGTTTGATTCAATGCTTAGGAAAAGCGAAGAAAATCGACGATTTGGTTCGTGTTTTCGACGAATCGGTGAGAAGAGGGGTTAAACCAGATGATAGGCTCTGTGGGTGTCTACTTTCTGTCATGTCCTTGTGTGAGAAAACTGAAGAACTAGACACAGTTTCCTCTTGTTTGCAACTGGCAAAGCCAAAGCTTCTTTCTTTCATCAAATCACTCGAAGAAGAAGAAATGAAGTTTGAATCTGTCAAAGAAGAGTTCAGAAGAATATTAAGTGAAACTCAAGTGGAAGCGAGAAGACCCTTTTGCAATTGCCTGATCGACATCTGTAGAAACAGAAATCTCCATCAAAGAGCTCATGAATTACTCTATTTAGGGAGCTTATTCGGGCTCTACCCGGCTTTACACAACAAAAACGCCCAACAATGGTGTTTAGATGTGAGGTCTTTGTCAGTCGGAGCAGCCAAAACAGCCCTCGAAGAGTGGATGGGGACGGTTTTGAAGATACTGCAGCAAAATGAGGAGCTGCCAGATGAGTTTTCAGCTCAGACCGGAGCCGGAACGCACAGGTTTTCTCAAGGACTGGCTAATTCATTTGCTTCTCATGCTAGTAAACTTGGTGCGCCATTTAAGCCTTGTGAAGACAAGGCTGGTTGGTTTGTAGCGACCAAGGAAGATTTGAAATCTTGGATGCAGTACAAGCCTCTTTCTTCTTTGCCTTGATCTTATCTTGGCAAACCAATTTATGCAATAATCTTATTTATGGAAATCATAATTATTTCGAATATCGCAACATTAGAACGAAGACGTATCATAATGATAAAAGAGATATTTGCCGATAAGAATTTCGATCGCCTATTCATCCGTCAGAGTAGGTGGAAACTAGAAATCCACCAAATTAAAGCTACAAAATGCTCATCTTTCATCAAGGAAATGCTCAAGTTCACCAGGTAAATTTGTAACCCCCACCAATCTACAAACCATATTTTCTGGCTCTAAAATTAAAAGAAATTAAATTTCCCCCCTACCCCCCCACCCTCAGCCATGCAAAATTTCTATTTTTTTTTAACAAATTGAAAAAAATGAGAAAAAATAATAATAATTTCTGGTTTTTTAGCATTTACCAACAATTTGCTTCTGTTCTCTGCAGATGAATTTTTCCATCCTCCATCTCAATGTTTTCAATCCCTTGCCTTAAACCTTCATGAATGGCTGAACCCTGGGCCTAAGCACCATTTTCCATCAGGGAACGCCGTATTTTTTCCGAGTACTTTGGCGCCGCTATGTTAGCGTCGGGAACAAGAATCTGGAGCTGAGATCCTGACCAGCCTGCAGAGCAGCTAAAGTCCAAACCATCTATGAAAAACTTTCAAGGGTACTTTCCTGAAGATTTCCAAATTCTTCCCTCAAGTGAAATAACCATCACAGTTACATCGTCGTGATATTTTCGACGATCTCCTTGGGGAATGTCCAATAATTCATGAAAATCCATCCCTTCAAACCAAACCAGCTATAGTTCAGAATAAATCAAAGAGAACCAACCTCATTAATAAATTATCTCGAACAAAAACATAAAATATCACGAGAGAAAGATCCAGCAGCTAAACAATGTGATGGGTACACGCTAAATTAAAAAGCCTTAATCACAAAAATAACTGGAAGCTTACCGGCTTTTTTGGCTGCCCGGGATAGAAGCTCCTCTATTAGGTGTTGAGCAGGATCTCCATCTGGAAACTTCTCCATAAAATTTTCCACATGAGAAACCACTTCCTGATTGCTTAGATACTGGTATAGACCGTCAGATGAGAGAACTAAGAACTGATCCTTCGGACCAAGTCTGTGGTGCCGAAGAGAAGGCGAGCAGGATAGGTACGGAGCAGTGCCGATGTATTCATTGCGAAACATTTCCAATAATGCGGCATTCAACTTTGGCTGCTACCAAATAAACATGGATGAAATGTACATTAGCTTCGTAGAATGTATATTCTCCACAAATAATTAAAAATAAACTGGTAAAGGGTATAAAAATATTCATATAAGAATTTTATGACATGTTTTGAGGAATAAATGCACTGCATGGCACCAGCCGAAAAAGAATTAGGAACTCTCTACAATGCCACTTCCTTTGCATATCTGTAGCGAGCTAGTTGCGTGTGCTAAGATAACATAATAATAACTATTAATCTCTTGGACAAGCAAATGCACAATCAAATCTAGAGTTTATGCTATGTGATTACTTAAGATTGAAACAAGAGCATGTCTGTTGTGATCACTCTCATCTATTTGAAATTAAACCTGAAAAAGAGTCGTCTACAGCACTAGTCTCTCTCTCTCTCTCTCTCTCTCTCTACATATATATTTCTTTCTACCATCCAATTTTCCCTCCCAAGCCTATTTCTTTCATATAATACATGAAATCTTAAGAACAGTAAATACACAAACAATGCAAGTCAAATAGATCAAATAAGAGTTATCTAATATTGCAGATATAGACCACCAGAGACCCTAGCAGAGACAGATAACTATAATTACTAATTTACCGAATTCTTATTAATTATTTCACCATTTCATTTCCAGGCTGACATGGTTACAATATTCTTCCACCCACTGCAATCTCGAGTTTCGAGTGTCCACAACATTAAAATTTATGAGTTGTGATCATGCACTTATAAGATGGTACTCAATTTTTCTGGCGGCAGGGGCTACTAAAAGAGTCTACTATTCACACAAATTGACAATTTTTTGAATCCCCCAACAAAAAATAACTCTTAAGGCGACTCTTCTTGGAAAAAGAACTAAGAACAAACAAGTTCATTCAAGTAACCTGTTTAAGAAATCCAGCACCGAACGCCCTCGTGACCTTGAGACGACCTTTCACTCTATCATTAACAATACAGTGTTTGTCATCTGGATGTTCATTCTTTATCCTTGTGATTTCCTGCACAAGAAAGAATTAAACAGTTATGTGGGGGATCAAATTTCAACAGGGAGGAGGGGGAAAACCCGAATTTCAAACGATCTTTACAGAATGTATAGAAGCTAGAACACGTTTTGTTGTGTAATTGTGAAAGGACTAATGATAGAGTACAGACAACCACAGATAAGTTTTCCATAACATACTCAGCAATTATACTATTCTGAGAACTAGTGCTTATTTAGAGCACAAAAACCATAATAATTCCACAGCTAAATCTTTTTTTACACAAGCAAAATGATATACATTTTCCACTTTGCAGAATTGAGATGAAGCCGAAAGAAATGTAGAAAATGCAAAAGTTATGCCCTTGAGTGATAGAACTGTTATACTCTAATTGCAAACACTGACCAAAAAAAATAAGCAAAATCCACAAATCCAAAATTTTCTGACAAGATGCTAATTACTGTCATCTGATGATGTCCGTAATCGAGCATTGAACTCTGTGAAAATGATAAAACTAACTACGTAAGAGCCTTGACAACATTTTCAGGGATGACCCTTTTGTGTGGATCATGAATCATTCATTGACAATGATCTCTCAAGAAACTATAACACTACCCTAGTTCATGGCCAACAAGTGTAGACAACGTTGTAAAAGGTTTGAAAACAGGGAAAAGCGTAATGACTCTGAGGTTAATGTCAATAAACATCAATATGTCTTTATTAAATAATAAAAGAATTACAAAAGCACCCAAAAAAGGCATTCGAGCCTCATATTAGGCAAAACTCCCAAATGAACTTTGTCGTGTTTAGAGAGCGGAAAATCAGATATAGCTAAATCCATGTCAAAAGAAGTAGATTTTGCTGCTATTTTTTCATACCTTGGCAAACTTGAAACCAGATTTAATCAAGCATAAATATTTCGATGACCACTTGATATTAAAGCTGGATTAAAAACCCATGATATTGATGAAAAACACTGCACTCACAATGGGATAGATTTCAAGAGTTAAAAGATAAACCAATCGATCTTACTTCTTCAATGCTGGTGCTGTGATCCGTTGATAGCTGCAATGCAACCAAACTCGTCCCTTGATAAGAAGACTCATTTCCTGATGTAATTTCTTTATCATTCTCCGTTACTCTTGGAACTGATGATTTCTTCATTATACCTCCCATAGAAGATCTCTCTTCTCCCGTCTCCTCCAACTTCTCACCAAGACCAACTTCTCGAGTTTCGTATTGGGCGACAATTGCACGACTATCACCGACATTCATGACATACACATCCTCATCTCTCATTAACACAGCTAACAAGCAAGAACCCATTAATGCAAGCTCTGGATTTGTATCAAGTACCTTGTCTGTCATATCCAAGTAAGCTAACTCAGTTACTTCCAAAGCCCGCGATAATGCTCCCAAAACCAACTCATGATCCACAAGACCCTCCTTCCGCCTCTGACCAGTCCGAAATGGCTTCTCCTCTACCTTATTCTCAGCATCTACCTTCTCTTTGTCCTCCAATCTAAAACTCCATGAAAACAACTTCCTACCATGACCTTCCTTATGCTTAGACCACCCATGTTTTAATCTTGACAAAAGCAGCCACTGCCTTCTGGCAGTAGAACTGGCATTGCTTACACTAAGAGCTTCGTCAACAGAAAATGCAAATCTATCCGATCCTGAAAGATCAAGTCTGTATTCGGGGTCATCTTCGGCCAAGAATTCCCAAAGCAGCCTTCTCCTTCTAGACTCCGATCCTTCCTCGGATTGAAATGTAACTCTCTTGGCTGGTCCAGCAGCGGGAGGGTCTGAATTATTACACACTAATGAAACATCACTGCCTTTATCAACTACTTCCTCAGCATCTTTCGTTGATGCATCTTCTGCAACTGCATTTGACTGAGGAACATTAGGAGGCTCCTCTGCTTCTTCAACCTCCCAAAATAACCCCTGAAGCTCATTGTATACTGCTCGATAAAGATTACCCATTAAAAATTCGGGAGCATCAGGGCCGTTGAATCCGTCATAAATCCCAACAAACAAACACCCTTGTTCTTCCGATACAACCACATGCACCCGATCCTCTCCGGCCTTCCCAAGTGCCCACTGAACGTTACTCTCATGCTTCAGCTCCGACTCATCACCGGTAGCCCCGCCCTCCTTTCGGCCAGCGAAATTGAGTACCGGCACCACCCACGGGCGCTTCTCTGAGAAGTTCCGGTAGAACGCCTTCCGAATCCCCGTAATGCGCTTTTTCCGTCTTTTTTTCACATAGAGGCCACCTAACGGAGCCGAAAAGTCAACTCTCCCACTTCCATCAGAGGCAGCGTTGGCATCCAGTGGACCAGAAAGAGCGCCGCGCTCGATTGGACCGGAGAGAAAGAAGCCACTCCGCTCCATTGGACCGGACGGCTCCGCTCCACCTCTCGGAACCGGCTGAAGAGGAAGAGCGCAAAACGAAGACGAACTCTCGAAGCCATTGACGAGGCTCCCCCTCACACCGCCGCCACCTCCACCAGTACCGAGCACACTTTCAGTGGCATCGTCGTAAATATTATCAAGCAGGAGGACAGATCTGGAAGTAGAGCTATTCGCACTCACCGAAGCTCCGGAAATGGCCTTGAACCCAGTCTCCGGCGGCGGCGGTCGAGCCCTCTGCACCGCCGATTCATGAGGAGGGGAGAAACGGAGAGAATGAGAAGGAGATAGAAAACGATTGGAGTGAGTTGGGGAGAGGAAGCGAGCCGAAGACCTCACGTAACAGAAGGAATGACCTAGGGTTTCATCAAGAGGCTCAGAGGCGGCGAAGAGGACGTCCTGATGGTGGTGCAAATTATGGTCGGGGTGCGTAGTCGTCTGGTCGGCCGGTTTCAGACAGGAGACGAGGCTGGAAACTCCACTTCCCATCACATTTGATTCAGACTACAGTTGGGTTGCAGAGAACAAATACCAGCAAACTTTCCCGGCACGCCGATGACTCCCAAAAGGAAACTCAGAGGGAAAACACAGAAGAGAGAGAGAGAGAGAGAGAGAGAGAGAGAGAGGTTTAATCGAGTGTTAATTACTGATTAATCATTTTGTATGGGTCTTCGTTGACTATTACATTTGGTCTCTAGCTAAAATTGTGGGTTGTGGGATTACGACTTCAGATTCCACGTGTACTTCTCGTCGGTCTACCTCTGATGTGACCAAAATAAACGACCGGTTGGACACCTTTACCCCCAAACTTCCTTTCCAATGACGGTCGACTCCTTCCAGTTTCCCATGTTTTTTCTGCGAGGGTTTTTTTTTTTCTTTCCGGTAATCGCGCGTTACCTTTTGTTTGAAACCCGGAGTCAGATAAAACGTGGGATCATCTTGACTATTTTACCCTTACATTTATAATTATTTATTTTTTTATTTCTCTCTTAATTAATAACTAATTAAAAAAATTTCAAAAGGAGTGAAATATAATTAAAAATTCTGAGTAAATAAAAAAATTACATTCTATTGAATCATAACAAGCATTTGTAAGCACATTAATGACCTACATGAATAAATCATCTAACTAAAATAAAAAATAATAATCAAAACGAGAAAAATAATATATATATATATATATATATTAAATTAAAATCTTTTTAATTTATTTTGTTTATTAATTATAAGGGGTGGCGGGTAAACCCATAACCACACGATCACATTTGACCTCCAGATCAACGACCACAATTGAAAACAATATTTCCATTGAAAAATATTCTCTTTTTATAATCTTTTATTAACTATAAACATAAATAATATAAAAACATATATAAGAAAAAGGGAGAGAAGGATAAAAATGGGATTTTACATAGGAATTATTTAGAAAACTAAAAAATAAAATATGTCTGTGCAAGTCAAAGAGTTTGGTGTTAGAGAGAGAATAAACGACAAAAAGTATAATTACTCCCCCTAATATTATTTTATTTTCTTAATTATAATTAATTCATAAACTTCATTATTTTATATGAAAATATACATTTCAAATAACAACACAAAAAGGGACTCGAAGTTACCGTAAATTACAAATCTAGACACTACAATTAGAGGGGTTGTTAGGAGTTGAGTTGCTTAATGACCTACTTAACTTACCATTAATTAACCAAATAAAGAAAAGGTTATCATTTACGCATTATTGCTTTCATTTTATAAATAATTAAAAAATAAAACCATAAATATTAATATTTAATTACAAAAAATTGACGACAGAGAGCGATTCACTTTGGCGGTGTGACGTAGGGCCAGTTGGTCAACGACCGATTGACAAAAAGATCCCCGCTGTGGGACCCAATTTACCTTTTAAAACAGCGTCAGCTTTGTCGGATCCCCAATTTCTTCTTCTTTTTTTCTTCATAAATTAAATTTAAAAATAATATATTTTATCATTAAATAATTAATGAAAATAATTATAGTTCAAACCTCATGTAATTTAGTATTTTGTCTTAAAATTATTCAACTATTTACTCTAAATAAATTTTAATAATCTTTATAATAATAAATGTCTTTTTTCATGGGTTAATGTTGAAGCCATCAATCCTTTGTCTTCTATTGTTTTATTATTCAATCTCACGTTGCCCACCTAACTACGACTATTTTTTCGATATTTTATTTAATTTTTATTTTCTCGAATCGCTGACTAGATGTATCGTTATTCAATTATTATAAATTTTTGGATGAAATAAGCATCGAGTAGAGATCTCGTATAGAACTTGAACAATAACATTTGTGCTCAACTTTGTTAGAAGATTTATATCTTTAAAAATATCTATATGCTAAATTAAAGTGCGTTAATGCATTGCCGAGAGATGAATATACTGAATAGAGTATTTTTTATAATAATATTATATTTTCTAAATATACTTGTTATACTTACTGATGTAACAAGTAATTATTAATGTAATTAATTATTATTTGACATGTTAGTAAAATATTATCTATTCTGACAATTGAGTCGTAATCTAATATCTTCCCCTCACGGATTTGTTTGGTGAATACTTTTCAGTCGATTATCCAATATGATACTGTTCTCGCTAGAGCACTTTTAATTTTGAAATTCTTATGGCATCCGTTGTCAATTGTGCTCCAAAACACGTCTTACTCTCTTGGGAATATTTTCTTACATATATTTCATTTCTATATACCTCCCCAAGCGATGTGAGATTGTGACGATCATCTTTTCACGACCTGAGATTTGCTTATACTCGAGTCCGAGATTTACCTACACTCAGTTTAATTCTCGAGATTTACCCCGCAGCCATACTCATACGTACACATTCGGATCATCACAGTCAGGTAGTATATACAGAGAGTAGAATAAAAGAATGAACATGACATTATTTTTTTTTCTTTTTTATTTTATTAGCATACAATGCGTAAGTAAAAAATATTCGTGAATAATTTATTTTTTTTTACATTATTCATCAAACTCTCGCTCTCTCTACTTGACTTTTTTAATATTTAAACATGTTCATTTAATGCAACTATAATGTGAAGATATCCTTAAGAGTAGTTTCAAAATTATAATTATGATATTATAATATATTATATTTGATTACTTTTTATTATTTTATTTACAAATTCAACTAAAATGTCATTTGACTCATTTTTTTTCCTTCTGCTACAGGTAACCATTCATATATCTGTAGATATATAAATATATTATGGAAATAAAATAAATAAATAGAATAAAAATTATGATTTTTTTTTTTTAAGTAGGTGGAAAAGTGGCCAAGTGCAATTTATGAGGAGACTATGCCCGTATTAATTCAACGACCACCCACAAATTAGCCCAATAATAATTATTATTAAAAAATATTTATTTTAAATCATTAAAATATTCAAAACTAAGCACTACTTCCGACATTGATTCTATTTCAAGTTTAAATTAAACCGCACTAAATTCAATAATGATGACTAATTAATTATAATTATAATTACACTAAAAATGTGGAATTTATGGGAGAATTGATGAAGTAGAAAGTTGTTGGTTATTTGGTGAAGAATGAATTTAGGGTTTAAGATTAGTTGGGACTCTATCTGTTTATAGTTGGGGCTACTAAATGCCTTGTTCTTCCATTCTTTGATTTTTTTAGCAATATTTCAACTAAAAAACTCATTCCAAAAACTATTTTTTATAATGAGAATTTTTTAATCAAACTACTAATAAAAATAGTGTATTGAAAACCCGGAAGTAAACTTTACTTTTAAACAATCCAATTGAACTTTTTGTTACAAATCTGGTAAAAACGTCTCGTACATGACTACACATGGACGTAAAGTCAAAATCAAAATGACAATTAGTAGGTTTTTTTAACTCTCTCATATTTTTTTTAATTCTTAATTCGTTACGTACATTGATTGATACAATTAACGTACCAAAAAACGTTCAAATAAGTCATTAATTACGTCAATAAATATTTAATGTGTCGCAAAGATAAATAGAGTACAATCATAATTATTATTCTCATATTTTTTTTTAGTGAAATCTCTCTAGAACAACTTCATAATAGGTTAAGAAATTGGCTTTGAGTTGAAAATTTACTTCTGATTTTTGGAGCTACATTTTCCTGATATAATATTCCAAGCATGGGTTTGGATACATATCCTCCTACTCTCTCACTAACACTCACAAAGACATAACCCATAAATTAAAATTGTTCAAATTTTGTTTTATACGCTCTAATGTTGCTTCATTACATGTCGTTTCCTAATTAATGTAATTAGTATCTTATTTCAACTATATATAACTTGCGTTAATTATTACACTGATAAAAAAGTGACGCGAACGCCATGTCACGAGATTAGATTAAAATGCGTCATTAAAAAGTAAACCTCCAATTGAGATCGAAGAATATAACTCTTACATCAAGAATTTTATTGAAGAGAAGTAAATGTTGGGGAGTGGTTGATGGCGCACTCACTAATATGTTTGAAGAGTTGGAAGTAATTGAAAGAAACGTATGATCGCCTTGATTTATTTATTTCTTGTTAGATTTTAGTATGACTTGATTTTTATATAGGCTAGGCCAGTTACGCCCAAGTAATCTATAAATTCATAAAGATTTTGTTATCTCTGTAAATTCATGTAAGATAGAGTCGCAAAATTTACGATTGTATTTCGATATTCATAATAGATTTGTTCATTTTCTCGTGGTTTTTTCTCAAAAAAATTTTTCCACTTAAATATGATGTTCCACATTATATATTTTTTTTTTAGGTTATCGTTTGATTTCTAACAAATAGTATCAGAGTTTGTTGGAAGAGAAAATATAGAATCCGAGTTTCAAAGTTTGTTGAAACAACAATTATTTCCGGTCGTTCTGCATCGAACAATATTTTTGAAAGTTTTAAAAAATTACAACTTTTAGGAAAAAGAATGAAAAAGAAAGAAAAATTGTTCTCCCTGTCATTTGTCTTGTTCAATAAGATTTGTTCTTCTATGTCGTTAAGCCGCCATCAGAAATTGTTGCCCTGTCCGTCATGAAAACTTTGATTTTTTCCTATATTGAGTTTGCCAGAGCCGAGATACCTCTAAGCAACAGGTTCGTCGTTGGAAGATTTTTTAGTCGTCGTCAGTTGCCATAGATCTGCATCATTGTTCTTCATTCTCGTTGTCAATTCGTTTCAATTGGGGCTGCCGCGAGATTGTACTTTGCAAAGTTAGATTTTTGAAAGATAAAAACGGCTGAAATTCTTGGGAGTTTTGGAAGGTTTTTGGAAAATTATTTTTGATAATTTGAGATAGATTTGGAATCGTAGGAATATCTCAAATTTCGAGACCGTTTTCGTTTGAAATTCATTGAGGTTTGAATTTTGTGATACTTGAAATTATTTTGGTGATCAAATTTGATTTGATTTTTGGGCAAATTTGTTATTACAAAATATCTGAATTTTTTTTATATATTTTCAAATATTGTGATATCCATGATTTTTCACTTTAATTTGAGAGTGAATATCTTATTGAAACCAGGGATTTGGGTTACATGTTGTGAAAAAAAATTTAGGGACGATGAGATTTTTAAAGTAGATCTTTCACTTTTTAATCGAGATTCAATATTTCGTTATGGTAGGATAACAATAGTGGAATTACAAGAGCTTGAATAGCAAATTTGATACGACATGTCAAGATGCGAGATATACTCACGAAAATTTGAATGACGCTTTGTGAGATTTGAAGATGCCATCAACGTGGTTTAAATGCTTATAAACTTAATCAGCATTAGTTGTTGAAGTAACCCATCAGGGACATGTGTGTAAAATTAAGATTTGAAGATTGGTTCTTTGCAGCATAATTTGTTTCGAGGTAGAGATTGGTTCTTGGACTGGACTGATGAGCATGCGCTATGGATATTCTTTATAAAATTTATGTCAATGCGGAGATTGTTAAATTTCGACGTGACCCGAACTCTATATGAGCTACCCGGTTAAGCCTATGTTAGAAATTTCATGAAGATCTTGTTTTCTATACAAATTCATGTAAACTAGCGTTGCAAAATTCGTTATTGTATTTCAATTTTCACAGTAGATTTGTTTCTCTGGCTGTGATTTTTTTCCGAAAGAATTTTTCTTTATAAATCTGGTATTCCACGTCGTAATTTTTTTTTTCATGTTTTCGTTTGATTTCTAACATTTATCTTAAATATCTTTCACACTTTTTCATCAAACAAAGGGTGTTGAGTTGAGATGGAAGTACAAAAATAGAGCAGAGGCTCAGACAAGGGTCATTGTGATTTTGATTGTACCTTCATGTGCCATGTACATGACGTTTTTAACGGGAAAAGTTTGCATTTGCTCATGGTCAAAAGTTCGAGAGATCATGTATTAGTTCTCTTAACCCATTCAAATTTAAGGTCTAAATTGCAAATTATCCAAAAAATATAACTCAGAACATGTTTTCCAAGTTTTATGAACACTAGTGGCAAGAGCAACATCTTTTGATTAATTTTAGAGGAGACATGATCCAAGTATCCATCCATAAACACGAGAAAGAGAGGAGAAAGGAGGAGAAAGAAGACGAAACCCGACAAAGAAATATGAGAGCTTGTATTTATCAACGAATCAAAACTGGCCTAACCTAATGTCTCGGTCAAGTCGATCTGCATTCAACGTTCCAGGAAGCTCTCTAAATCCATCATTGAATACAGAATATGCACTGCACATACATGATCATTAGATTTCATATGTTATCAAAACTTCAAATATGAATAAAGAAAGTCTCTAATTGCTTCGGTTAACTCGAATTCGACAAAATAAGGAGTTTTTGTCACTTTCATCCACAATATGCTCCTTCCCAAGCTCATCAATGTATGAAACAGTAAATAGCACTTTAATTTGACTACAGCCTAATTATACCTCATATCTCCAGGTTTTCGATGGCCGAGATTTGCTAGAATGATGCAAAATCCAGTAGCAAGTATCTGAAATAAATACCAGAAACAAGTCTGTGAACACAAACCTCAGACTAAGCGAATTTTGTAGACTATAATTGTGGCGATTGATGAAAGCCCAGTTAGGCTTTAACAGTCCCTAGGTTTGGCCGTGGAGAAATCATTCGATAATTTAGCCTCAATGAGGCTAGTAAACTTGATTAAATACATATCTATTGCTACTTACATTAGTGTAACTTTCTTCAACAAAAAATAATAATATGCTTTAGTATAAAATGGAACAATAGTGTTAGGTTTACCTTCTAATTTTTCATTCTAAATTTTACCTTCTTACGTGTTACTCATCAATTGATATAATAATTAAAATAAATTATAAATAGTTAAATAAAATTTTAGTTACAACAATTAATGAATATTATGGTAAGAGATAAAACTTAATAGTGTAAAATTAAAAGGTAAACTTAACATTATTCAAAGTGGAAACATGGATATGATACACCATCTTATTGAAGGCCGAGGCTTATATACCCAATAATTTTCTATTGACTTATTAGATCTTTATTTTATAGCTTTGGTGGATGGCTAAGAAGACCTTTTGTCATGTGGATCTGAGTTATCTTCGGAGGAGTTAGAATACAAATCTCATGTTCAAACTACACATCAAAGGATAGTTTGTGCGCAGTTTAAAGAATTGTCCGAGGAGAGAGAGGAGAGGAAAAAAAATAAGAAAACAAAAACTAATCACAATCACTACAAAAACCAAGAAATAGAGATAGAATTAATCATCATTTAAATTGTATTTCTTAAAATCAACTTACATATAAAGGTCCGAGATTCCAGCTATGAGCAACGGGTGCCATGATAAACCATATCACTATGATAGCCCACATCTTCAGACTAAGGGAAAAAATTGCCATCATAACAATATCTATCACGACACGAGAAAGAATTTAATTAGCGGATTAAAAAATGTTATTTTACGGCTGTAAGTTCGTCTTGGTTATTACCTGGCAACTTCAACTTATCATGAAGAAAATAGTGAAGTTTTTTCTTCCACAAGCTTGAGGACTCTGGAAGCTTGAACTTCTGATCATCATTATGGCAGGTAAGTCATAAGTTGATAAAGTTCAACGGTCAAATGCTATCAAATTTTACTTCAATAGATATATTGATTAAGTCATACCAGATCTTCTTCGCTATCCTCGTCATCGAATTCATCTTGAAGGCGTTTTGATGGTGGCTTTGGTTTGACAGCAACAATCAACGAATCTGAAAAAAGAAAAAGAAAGAGATGATAAACCAATTCAACGATGGAGAACAAGAAGAAATAATAATCAAAGAATCTGAAAAAAGGAAGAGATAACAAACAAACTCAATGATGGAGACTAAGAAGAAGATTATTGACTCATACAAGAAGTATCTGTAATCTGCAGGATCAATTAAGCATCCTCCATTAATTTAGTCCCTTTCCCCAGTATCTTTTACTATTTGTATTAAATAAAGGCTCAACGCTAAGCTCAACTAGTAGTTCTTCGGCTTGCTCCCCAAGGAATTCTCAGTTTCCAGTCCACTCAAGGTCACTAAAGGCTTCACCCAGTGGTTAAGTCAGGACCCTTGTAGGATTAGTCGTGGTGCATGCAAACAGGCCCAAACACCCGGATATCGAAACAAAGTTTTTCATACTAAACAGAAACATATTCACTGAAAGCAATAAGTTTAGCTCATTGATATCAAACAAAGCTAATCATCCCTCATATAAACAAAAAAGAAGGTGCCAAATACTTTCATTGAAAAATATTCATCTCTCCTTAAATGTTCATACATCAAGAGAGTTTTACTTTCAAATAAAATATGAAAAGAAAATATATGTATTGTTGTTTTGAGGAAAATGAGACGCATCAGAATAGTTATGCAACCTATGTTAAAATACAAAAAATTCAACAAGCAGTGAAACAACTTTTAGTGTCATGCATTCACAACGTTACTAAAATATAATTCCAAGTTGACAAGAACAAAGAAAAAATTTATTCCACGTATAAAACTGAAGATCCAAAAGTATACAGTAAAATAGAAAGTCGCAGAATCTTAATGGATGTATGTAAGTGTAAAACATATATCTGGAAAAGATTGGAGTGATCATACCACCATCATCAAGTTGAAGCTTTGTATGATTTTCATTTCTGCTATCGTTCAACACTTTCCCTTTCAATATCAGCTTAAGATTCTCAACACTTGATTCATTGTGCTCAGAAATTAATCTTCGCAGCTCGTTCACCTAATCAAAACATATTAAAACCAAATGGTAGAGGATTGCTGATAAAAAAACTTAACAATCTCAATGAAGGAAAAAAGTATCTGATAGTTTGGGAACCCTGAATGACAAGAATAGTTTTACAGTATTTCCATGAAAAATGAGGAAGAAACTAATCAAAAGCAAATGATTAACTTCCTTCAATTTTGCTAACAACTATTATGTGATAAACATATCCACAACAATGTCTGTAAGTAATTAAATGAAAACCCATAAATGAACTACAACATGCATGGTAAAAGCTTCCAACAACTTCTTCCCCAACAAGATAACCAAAAATCAACAGAGTATTCATCTTCTAAGGATGATCATGAGAAGATGTCAAAGATAGAAGCCAAAGAAGAAAAAAAAATCCCAATTAGAGATTGGACAATGAGAAGACAACAATTATAAGAACACCCAATACGGTTATTCCTCAAAAGAACACAAAATCATCTCCTGCGGTTTCTCAATTCAGCTAGTTTCTGTTGATAGATAACTTGACAGAGAAAGGGGGAGTACTGTGATAGACGAGGGGACAAGAAGACGAGAAGGAGGAGCTGGGCCAATGGTTTTGAGAATGATTTCCACCTTCTTGACATTGCTTCCGTTCAAACCCTCTCCAGAATTTCCTCTACCGTTACTTCTACAACCAATGCGCTCTTCAACAATCTCTCCCATACCATATGTCGAGCTTCGAATTCTGATGTTTCAAATTCGCAGGAAAGGATTACCTCGACCCGTCTTCTCTATCGCGCTCCGAAGTCCGACCCCTCCGCCTTCTCTCCCTCCTTCCTCGATCTATAGAATTCTAATGGGTCTTCGTGGGAATGACTTTCCTCGGACAATGACCCTGGTCTCTTCAATTTTTCGAATACGTGGAAAACTCTAAAGGCTGAAGAAGAGAACATGACACACCAATACTTGCATTAAAAAAAAAATAATAATAATAATAAAATAAAAAAATTTCCAGGGGAGAAAAAATTGAAGATGAGAAATTTACTAACAAAGATAATCTAATAAGTTTTAAGATTCAAGATTCGATCTTTTATATGTAGATAAATATAAAATTGTAATATTGATATACGTGTCTGACTAATTAAATTTTGAGTTACACCGAAATTTAACAATCATCTCCTCGCGAATTCATCTTAAATTTTTTACTCGGTTCTGGCTTGAATCTGCAAATTCAGGAACAAAAAGTGAAACTATTATTTAGTCCTACGTTTTTACAAGTAACGAACTTTTGTCCATCAATAACAGAGTTGGAGAAAAACAGAGCTCCATAACAGCTTTGTGGCTTGTTCCTGAATCTTTCTTTCGCTCCAAGGCAAAATGGGTCTCTAGTTTAACACACCAACACTTGCTATTGTCTCATGCTTTTATGTCTACGATCTTCTTTGCTTGTGGTTCCTGAAGAAAATCTGAAGCTGTTTGGTTGCTGAGAAATGGTTTTAGAATGTATGAATTATTCCAGCTAAGATTCGCAGTTGAGATCAAGTAACTTAAGGAATGTAAAATATGTTGAGAAACGCAAAAGCTACCCATCAAATTTTGAAAATGAAATATAGACTAAAGAATTGTATATCCATATGTTCATGAGTAGACTAGCCAATTCGAGGAGAATTGTACAATTTCACACGTATACGGGAACAAAGCCTCGAGAGATACGTAGGTGTCGAGTCACGTCTCCAAAGCATATAAAATTGATTGCAGTTGAAAGAGTGGTTTTTTTTTTTTTTTGTGCGACATTCTGACAAATAAAATGCATTTTAGGGTAAGTTCTAACAATAAATCCGAGTGAATCTATGCTCGAATAATATCTTGTTGGCAGGAGCATAGATCCAAAAGTTGCATATAAAACAGATCCTACAAATTGTAACACATGCAAAAACTAAAAACGAGGGATTTAAATACCTTCCAACAATTCTAAACCATCATATATAAAAGGCAATAGTCAAGTTTGATTTATACAATTTTCAAATAAATCAAACAAAACCAAATCTTTGTACTACTATTATGGCGACAGACTCTTTCTCTCAAATCATGCAATCCACACAATCAGTACTGAACTTTTAAATGCACCAAAATATAAATTTCACAAACTTGTTTGTAGCTAGTTGAGCCAAGTTAAGGGTAACAAACATATTACACGCCAAATACAAGACCGAAATGAACATTGAAGGATTGAAACTTCGATTCAAGACTATAATTGACCGAAATGAACATTGAAGGATTGAAACTTCGATTCAAGACTATAATTGACCGAAATGAACATCAGAGGATTGAAAAGTCGATGCAAGCCTATAGTAACAATGACAAGTTGTAAATTGATTAGATTGGCAGAATAATAGTCATTCCTCCTTGTGTCGGTGGTGTTTTTTACTCTTCCTCTCAGATCGCTTCTTACCCCTTCCAATTCTTGAATCGTCTGATCCGTTATTGTCAGAACCAGCATCCCTCCTGCTCTTACGTTTGTGCCGTCTACCAGGTTCTGCCGAGTCAGAATCATCTGAATGTCGATGGCTTTTCCTCCTCCTCTTCTCCTTCGTACTCTCTCTTCTACGATGACGGTGTTTCTCATCGTCATCAGTTGATTCATCCCTCTTCCTCCGCTTTTCCGTCCGCCTCTTCCTCCTAACTTCATTAGAGTCATCTGAGTCTTCAGCTCCTCTCCTACCACTCCTCTTCTTTGACCTACCTCTCCTTTTCTTCCTTTCAGAATCTGTATCTTCTTCGTCAGAGTCTGAATTTTCATCCCTTTTCATCGGTTTTTGCTTTTTCACTTTTTTCCCTTGCCTTTCAGCAATAATCCTCTCAATCTCTGAATCTGCATCTGAATCCGAGCTCACACTGTCATCATCGTCACTCTCCTCTGAACTCTCAGTTTTCCCATTCCCCTTACTTGAATGACCCTTAAGTTTACCTAACTCCGACATAATGTCTGCCTCGAGTGCTTGTGGATCTTTTTCCTTTTTATCGTCCTTCATACTCAAAAAGTTCCTACATTGAAAACTAAGGTGCCCAACACGACCACACTTTTTGCATGACCCTCGAGCCTCATCTGCATTCGAACCAGTTATCCTAGCCAGTGCAAGAAGACCCTGAAAGCTTGCATATGCATTCTCAGTTTCTGGCTCCTCAGAATTAGATTTCTTATCTGGCACGGAATTCTTGCTTTCATCCTTGTTGGGTGCATATGGGTCGTACCCAATTGCACTCTGCCATATCCCGTGAGTTTGGAGGGCTGCACTACTGTGAACCCTATTGTTCGCAGGCATGCGAACCCTTCCTGCTGTGGCCGGCATAGTGAAGATCAAAGATCAACCTGTAAAAAGAGAACGAACTAAATAGGAAACTTAATACAAGATTCTCACCAAAATACGTATCTCGTACGAAGTTAACAGAATGTAAATAAAAATAAACGCCCAAAAACTATTGATTCCGTATCAGATAGAAATGCGTTGACTTCGGCAAAGATCTAAAAAGTCATCAACCATTAAACCTCGCAAAGAAAGATAGAGACAGAAGATACGGATCGTCACAACAAAACCCTGGCTTCCATACTACTAATTGAGGGGAACAAACACTTCAAATTTAACATAATGAAATATGTAACACTCTGATTTCTCATTTATCTGCAACCAATAGCCTCCGAAACAGAATCAAACATCAGACAACGGTTCAACAACCTCCAAATAAAACCCTAGCTCCGTATAAAAACCAGAAAAACAAAAATTAACAAAAAATAATTCAAAACGCAGATACACACATCTTAAGGAAGGAAACAAACCCGAAAATCGATATACACCAAGAGCCTCGCAGATGAACCTGCCTTGACGACAGAAAAAGAGATCGATCGATCGATCGAGAGAGAGAGAGAGAGAGAGAGAGAGAGAGAGATTGGCTGATAAGGTCGTCTTATAATTTATAGTTTCAAACTAAGATATATTTGTATATATGGTTTCAATTTAACGCACTTTTAATTTTTTTTATTTTAAAGTTTATGTAATTTTATTTTAAATTATCATCTTTAATCTATTTTTATAACTAAATTTGATTTAAAAAATCATATAAAAATTGTATTAAGATGGATTTAGTTCTTCGTAAATTGGATCAAATTTTCTAAAAATTTAGTTTAAAAATAATTAATCGGTTCACTTCAACCGAGTATTCTGGTTAATATTGTGACAACCCGCCATGTGAAAGATAGGACGGCCGAGTGTGAGAATTAAGTTCATACCGGTAGAGACGCACAATCATACACCTTAGAAAAAATTATAAATATATGGTTTATAAGTAGAGTTTCTCTATTTGTTTAGTATAACATGTAAAATTTAGCGCACAGCAGACAATACTGTACTGAAATCACTGAGAGACGTTACAAGTATGAATATATTTATAATTGAAACAAATATTATATTGTCTGTAGATATGTCAAGCGAGCTGGTTGGCGCCAGCCCGCTCGGCTAGCTCAGCACTATAGCAAACCCAGCTCGACTAGTTTAACTTTGTTTCACGAACCAACTCACGTTGAATTTTTTTTTTTTTTTTTTTTTTTGCTAAATTTGTTAGATTTGACTCGTTGGTCTTGACAGATTTGCTAAGTTTGTTGGACTCACCAGACTAAGTTCATTTAACTTATTACGCTTGGTGAGTCAAAATTTTTCAAGTTAAGCCCGCCTCTACTCGACTCAGTCGGTTCATTTGTCACCCTAATTATAATTTATTGATAATTACATAGATGTCAATTTAATTTATACGTGTATAATTTATAATTATGCAACAATTAAATATTTGTAATGATATTCGTAAAATATTTTAATATTAGATTATCTCTAATATTTTTTGTTTGAAATACGTGTCATTTTATATATTAATGAAGCAATTATATTACTAAATGACTAACTATTATATTTTGACATTATAATGATAATAATCATTATAGTTTTAATAACTATTTTTTTGAAAAAATATACATTGCATTTATATAAAATTGAAAACATTTATGCAGATTTAATTTGTTAGGCTCAATTTGCTAAAACTCGTTAGGTTCATTGAGCTAGTTTGGTTTCACTTGTTTAACATTAGTTCATGAGCCAGTTCAGGTTAAAATTTTTTTAATTAAACTTGTTAGGCTCTGTTCATTTGACTCACTAGACTCGTTTCGCTCGTTTTACTCGTTAAGTTTGGTAAGATAAATTTTTGAAACTCAGCTTGATTCGACTCGATCAGTTTGTTTGTCATCTCTAAATAAATTTAACGAAAAAATAAATAAAGATTTTGAAAAATAAAAATAAAAAATTGTTAATGAAAAAGTATAAAATAATATAATTTTTAATTTATACGTATATTAAAAAATATTAATGTTTCATTAACTTTTCAAAAATCAATTGTCTATTTGTTTTACCAATACATACAATGCACGTGTGCCATCATGAGATACGTGCAAGTCATCATACAATGTGTGAATGAAAACGTTAATTAAGAGGCGTAATTAATAAAAAATGGAAAATGTGAACTAAAGTTGGAAAGACAACTAGACATCCAAGTAAAGATTTTAAAAGCAAAGGTAAAGTTTCATAAAATCTTGAAACCATAAAGACAATGATAAACAGGTTTTTAAATTAATTTCGTTAACAAATTCTAATTCCCGTTAAATTTTTCTGTTAAAATTCAAGATTGATGTTCAAAATTATGTGCGGACGTCCAGAAATATAAAAGTGAGGAAAATTTCTCGAGAGCAATGCTGTTAAAATTTAAGGTGAACTCACTAATATGAAAGAGTGAGAAAATTATCCCGAGAGTAGGCTTTCAAGATTCATGGCGAATGCACACAAATAGAAAGTGGAAAAAGTGTACGAGGAGCAGACTTGCGGGATTCAAAGCGGATGCTTAGAAATAGAAAAGGAGAAAAGTATATCGAGAGCGAAGTTTCAAGTTCAAGGCGAACATCCAAAATAGACTTTGATTCGAAAAATGTATTGGAACACGACCTATAAGAGTGAGCGGGCGACTTGTGCATACGCACACTCTCAATTTTAATGAAAAAATAAACAGAAAATTTGAGTTTGTTAACAGATAATAATTTAAGAATTAGTTTGTTAACATAATTAGTTTAAAGGTCAATTTGTCATTGCCCCCAAAAATATGAAATAATAGAGGTTTAAAATTCCTAATGAGTGTGAATTAACGAGATCTTAATTAACGAAGTTTCGTTTAGAGGCTTCGAGTTTTTAACCCTTGTTTTATTGATATAAATTAATATTGTTGTTTTAAATTCGTACTCGTTTGTCAAAGTGGTGTGACTTTCTCTTATAAGTATTGATCGATCTTTGATGGATGACTAAGAAAAATTCAAAGAAGGTTTGAAAATAATATGAATTTGAGATGTCCGATTAATCTCTGTAAATGATTGTCAAAATTCATAATTAAATAAACGATCAAAATAAAATAAAATCCATTCTTTTAGATGTAGTTAGATAAAAACGTTTTACTTGTTTAGTCATAGCAAACTTCAATTTTTACGTAATTTATTTAAAATTTTTTTCTCTAAATAAACGAGCCGAGGTCCAATCAGATTACATAAGCAAAATAAAACAATGGCTTGAGTGAGTTCATTGGTTTAAATTCATCACGAGTTTAATCTCGTCGAGGAAAAGATTTTTTTTAATGAATTAATCAAATCGATATCAAAGTTATTATTAGGTTATTTAACTCGATTACTCATTTCTTGACCGAGCTTTCACATCTAACCCATAAAATGAAGTTTATGGTCGGGTGATTGGATCATCACATACGTCTCACGTGATAAGTTCTAACATATTTTATTTTCTCACAATAATAAGTTCAAAGATTCAATTATGCACAAAAAGTTAATTTTATGGTAATTTTACTTGAAAGCTTTTATAGGTTGAAATCTAAAATAGTGAATGCTACTTTTCAGAAATGGGCTGTACAGAGTGCTAGTTTTACAAAAAGAGGAGAGACAAGGCTCTGAGATATTCGACTTCATATCAGTCATCTCCATTGGCGAGTACTTCTTATCCTCTCTCTCTCTCTCTCTCTCTTCCAGTGCCCTGCCGCCTGAATCTCTTCAGAATGAAGCTCTCCTTGAAGCTTCCCGACGATAAAAGCGATCAGAATCCGCTTCTCAAGGCAAAAATCCCTATTACCATATTCAGTCAGCCTTTCACTTCCGCCATGACTACTGCCGCCAACTCATCCTCCGACCTCTCCTTTTCTCTCTCCTCCAATTTCTCATCTGGTCCTTCTCTAAAGTTCTCCTATTCTCCACCATCTGCATCTTCATCATCACCCCATGGTCCTTTTTCTATCCTCCTCAAGTCTGGCCTCGGGCTGTTTGGCTCGCCGGATAATTCCCCTTTGATATTTTCTGCTCATTTCTCTCTCTCCCGCACGAAATCTGTCGTTCCCACTTTCTCTCTCCACTTTAAACCCCAAATCGGAAACTTTTGTTTCCAAAAGTGTACCTCTTCCAACCCTAATCCCCTTCAGGTTTCCGGGTCTCGCACCAGCGATGGAGTCGATTTGAATTTCAGGTCTTATTCAGATTCTAAATTCGGAAATCAGGTCGTGCAAGAAGATCCCATGGGCTGGCAAGAGTTGAAATTGGAGTCTTCGAGTGGGGCTTCCTTTAATGATGGAATTGGAGGTGTTTCACAAAAGTTGCGGGTTGAAGACAGCAGCAAAAGAGCTCAGTTTCTGTCCGGGATCGCAGTTATGGCGAGAACACTCTTTCCAGTCACCAACCGGGGGGCTTTGATTTTCCGCTGGGGCATGAATTTCCCGGTGAATTTTCCTGAGAAGATGCCGTATTTGACAGTTAACAAGGTCACTGTGGAGAGAGTGGGGGAGATGAAAGAAGTGAAGAAGAAAACTGATGATTTAGAGCTTTTGAAGGGTGTTTGCTTTTGGATGAAAAGGGATTTGGAGGTACTGGAGAAAGAAAACAGGGAAATGAAGCTGGCTTTAGAGGAAATGAAAACTGGGATTTTCAGAAGGAATCTCAACGGAGAAATGATTGGTGTTGGAAAGACAGTTTCACCTCGGATGGGTGAGAACTATTTTGAGTCTGAGAGATGGAGAAATAATACTAATGGTGGAGAAGATAATGGGAGGAGGAACAAGAAGAGTGGCGAAGAAGAACTGAAGAAAAACAGGAATGGTGGGGAAGATAGTGGCAGTGGCCGGAAAATGAAAACGAAGCCAATGAACAAGGCGAGTGAAGTAGAATCAGAATTGGAGAGAGCTATCAAGGCTGCTTCTCGGTTGCAGGTTTGAAGTATATTTGAAACGCCCTTCATTTTTTCGGCCTTTTATTTCTCTTGAATGTAAATAGTTTCATTTTATGAGATTTTTTCTTTCAGTAACTGAGTAACACGCCAGATTTAATAACATCTCTCTTGCATGTGAAATTTGATAATGTTGATGTGAGATATCTTTCAAGCACAGATCATTTTTGCTTGTATAGTTCTTTGGACAACTGCCTATCTTCTAGATGAAATGGATAGTTTGAATAGCATTTTTGATGGCTTATTCAGGGAATATTGACACCTGATTGTAATGCCAACGAACATACCAAAGTCATTGGTCACAGTTCGGAGACTTGTAAAGAGAGTTTTATGGGTATAATTTTTGGATCGAATCTCTCTACTCTAGCCTTCTGAAATGGCTGGTTAACTTAGTAGAAAACCAGGCAACGAATGTTGTGTCTTTTCTTTTTCTAATCTCAAATTTTGATTGGATGGATCATTTGGAAAGATGGCTTTTTGTGGTTTAAGATTTCTTATAGAACTTGAAGCATGTTTTGTTGGGTAAAGTACTCCATTAATACCTTACTTTCAATTTCAAGGAATTGAATCCTGACCTGTGTGATATTAGTTGCAATGTACTCGGGGCCTAATACATCATCCTCCCCAACATTCTTAGCCCTTTTTCACCATTTTTACCTTGGCCATTCCTTCATTTTCACGATTCTCCTCTCTGAGACCCTGGTTGGTTGGTTTGTTTTGCTCAGAAGAAATACATTTGATCAAAACCAATATATCTGCTTGAGATGTTATTTAGTCATTGCTTGTTAAGATTAGGCATCTTTAAAATGAGATGCCAGAGAAAAAAAACATGAGAAAATTTGAAAGGGTGATTGAAAATTTTCCTGCACTCTCTCTGACCAAAATCTCCAGTGCCTAATGAAAACACAAACCACCACCTCCAATGCAACTTTTACCTTCGAAACTAGGCGATAGACATGTTCAATTAGCAGCATATTGTAAGGTAGCAAAAGCTTGAGCTGCCTCTATTGCATGATTCTTGAAATGGTAAAATTTTGTTCATTTTGCTGCCAGTGTCGGTGTCTGAACAAATTTGATATAGCTCCTCAATAGCAAGGATGAAATTAGAGATTCTAGGCATACAAGGAAAGTAAATAGCCTTTTGTCTAATTCATAGACTGTATTTGTACATGTTATAGGAAGAGAGAAATCATACATTCAAGAAATGTAGCAGGTAAATGACATTAGTGAAATACTTCATTTTCTTTCTCAGTAGTGCCCTTTTAAGAGAAAATTACGAGGCCTACAGGTCTGAACTCAAAACAAACAATATTTGGTGGCTACAATTATTGCCATTTTTGAGAAAAACTGATCACTGCGGGAGGCAATCGCCATCAGAACAGTGACATGGTTAAACCACCTGGCTCAAAAAGTCAGGCACTTTCCTTCTCATGAGAGCTCAATCGAAAAACAAAGTTGATAGACTTAAGAGTCAAAGCAGACTATCTTGGGAGGCAATTTAATCATACATAATACATTTCTTATATTCTCATGTTTTAGTCATATGCCTGTTAATGTCTCTGATAGTTGTAGTTGTCCCTGTTTATAGGTCACTGAAACAACAAATCCAATCCAATCTGGGTATTCTAATCACTAACGATTAGAACTTGTACAATTAAAAACACAAGATTTTGTCGCATTAAATTTTTAATTTTCATTTAAACAATATAATATATGGTATTCATCCACCCCATCATTAGTGTTTATTATCAGTGTCAAACAATCATGCTGAACTATTTCCATCAACTTTGCACAATGCACTAATTTAATACTATGTAACATTATATCTTATAATGCTAACAGGTTTACAAAATATTTCACGATGCATTTGGAATTATGGATACAAAAATACAACTCTAGAGGATCAATTTTTCTATAGAACTCTTCCTATTAGAACCCCAATAGACTAAGTTTAGCTCATCTCTGACTTCCTAATGAACATTTTTGATCAAAACTCAATTAGTTAACCTGATTTGTTATCTTTCATCATTTTCTTCAAAGAAAATTTCAGGATGAACTGCTGAGCTTGTGATGTTAAGAGCTCTTTGCAGCTTTCGTCGGTCTAAAACTTCAACTTCTGCCACAAAGATTGAACTGACTGGCCGATGATCCGAGAGTTGAATCTCAGATCGCTTGTAACAAAGCTGTTTTATTCCCTTTCCAAGCCATAGTATTCGATCACACCTGCACAATTCTTTCCACTCATAATCTACCATCTTACGTCTGATTTGTTCTGAAAGTTAGAAAAAGTAAGAATATTTGATATATGTAGAATATGTGATATAACAAGAATATTAAGAAATTGTCTAGGCAAAATTCGGTAGCATTTTTTTATTTAGATATTTAGTATTTACTTGTTTGAATCAAAGATGCTGCTTCCTCTGATATTTTTCTCTCCCTAAATTCATCCAATTCTCCAGTTTTCTATTATCCCTTTACTTTCTCTAATCTCCCCAATCTCTCAATTCTCTACAAATAATTTGACTTTTGGGATAATCAACTACTTGTAATATAGTAGGACAAATATCTACTTTTTCCTTTTAGATATATATCTTCTGATATCTATCATCCTATCAGTTTTAAGAAAGCAATACTAACCAAGCTGGCGATCTTTTCTTCTCTCCCTCTTTCGGATTCTCGCCGACATATCTGGTGGAGTTGATTTCATATTTATAAGTAGGCGGGAAGTCTATAGCTCCCTCTTTCCATCCCTTGAATACACGTCCACTGTGAAGTTCTCGGCTAAGCTGCAAAGCATGATAATTCATTATCACACTCAAATTGAGCTAAATTCCTTATCTTTCCACAGACCAAAATGATTAAAAAAAACACAATAGAGCTTTCCCAATGAGCTCAAACCCAGTAAATTTTCTGCAAAAGATATTTACATGTAGAAGATATGTGTTTCTTACCTGATCATAGTTTATGAGTTCATCCCACTGTTTTAGATTTACGAGTTGCCTTACATCCGAATCCAACATATTAAGTCGATAGTTGAGATCTCCAAACCAGAATATCTTGCTGTTTGTGGAAGGAACCAGTACATTTACGTTTCATATGGAGAAGATTAAAAAACTTAAAGGAACATAGATTAGCTGAAGAAAACAAGTCGTATGTAGCGATGATTTGTCGTTTGAAATATTATTTGGTTTATATCTACTTAAAAGTTTGACGACTTTGATGTTGTTTCTCCCTAATTGGTATTTTTCATTTTCTAATCTAGATTTCATCATGTCTTCAATCCGAAACCTGCCTATGATACTTTTATTCAGCCAGAGCGTTAAAAAAAGACAAGTTAAAGTTAAAAGTTTGGCATGAAAGTGATCTCTTTGTCAAGCAAGTGGATCTAATATCACTACAAAGCTTACTCGTGACACGGGATGGTCTGAGGTTGATTCGATTCTGCATCTACGACAGACGAAAAACGGGTCCGCCTTATTATTTCATTCACATCTGCATTTCGCTTCTGCTCAGCCCCATCTTTCTGACCAGATGTTAGATGAGAACAAACAAAACACAGCCTTGATTGAAAAAGGGACATGCTAATAGAAACAGATCCCTGCATCAAAAAGGCCCAAAGTTTTTTACATAATTGGTTAATTGAAGGTAAAACAACTCTTCCAACACAATGATGTCAACACCCAGATGTTATAAATAAAAAATCATGTGATGATAAGCTACTCATTCTAAAAGTATAAACTTCTAGATCGACATTAATTAAATGTCTCCGTCTGCGTAATATTTCACATTTTATATGATTATTCCAACTTATTGCCCGCAGTCTGCCAAGAATTCCTACACTCATGTAGGATTTAACCCGACACCGTACGACAACACACAAAGGTGAAAATGGGAGTTCTACATTTGGGTAAGAACCTCAATTACACTTGTTTGCAAGTGATGAGAGCCACCTAAAAATAGAATTGAATTCCTCCCAAAACCATAAATTCTTCTCCCACCTTTAGCCTTGGCAGACATTCCTAACATGTGCAAAAATTAAAGCACAACATATCTTCACGTCCCAAATGGAAAATTCTCAAGATAGTGTTGGGAAAGATGTTTTACCCAATCATATTCGAGACATGTTTGAGACATTATGCATCTAGACATGTCTCGATAACTTTGTTTTCGAAGAATTGAAATATTTGATCATATTTGGCGTATATACCCAGTAAACTTCACCGATCACATCATTAACTATTTGTAACGCGATATGATTAGGCAAATCAACTAGAAAGATATGACATACCTTATTTCCCAAGTAACCCATGAGACCGATCCCAACCGGAGAAACTTTCAAATTGTTTACATGTCTTCTCAATCTCTTGCGAACCCAAACCGACACATAAATCCCCACCATCTGCTTTCCGACTATTCGCACATATTTAGAATGCAATTTCGCTCTATTTGTAGTAGCAAATCCACCATTTTCCTCCTCCATGAGTCCTTCTGAGAAAACATCATCTTCCTCTTCGAATAAATTATCACTCACATGAGTGTGAGAATCAATCACTTCTTCCCTCTCTTGCTGTTCCTTCAACATCGAAATCAAGTTTCCCGAACTATGGTACGATCTTCTTAACCCATCAACATTTAACGCATATTGACGAGGATCAAAGGCCACAGGGTTCTCAAACGAATTGAAGCCAATTCTGGCAGAGCTGCTGAATACTCGCCGGAGTTTTGAATTTGAAGAGAGAACTTGAGGAACTGAATCTAATGACTGCTCAGGCCAGTCCAATCTACTCTCAGAATCAATGCCGTAAATCCTTTTCAACTGTAGATTTCTGGTAGTTAAACCCTGCTGTTCCAGGTCAAATTCTTCTGTCATCAAGTCTAATTGATTATCAATGGCCTCATCTGCAAGTACATCTTCAACGGAAGATGTCCTCATAACAGGAGAAGGCGGGGCGCTATAGCTTTTGTGTTTGCTTTCAGGCTCGAAAGACTTGTTCAAAGTTCTTCGAATGATCGCCTCCCACTTTGGTATCGGCCGGCTATCCTCCGCTCCTAGCACATTCCCAGCATTCAAAGGAACAACCTCCTGAAAACTAGAAGTAAACAATAAAAAAATAAAATATCAACACTTGAATCTGTAATAAGAAAGAAAAATGTAATGCATAGAGTAAAACAACACGTTTCCTCGCCCAATTGTCCAAATCTTTAAAAAAAAAAAATCAACAACATAAGAAGTTAATTTGCAGAAATGGAACAAATTTATGATCTTTCAATAAAGTTTCTTGATGAACATATGGATAACTGCTTCACTTTCAAATGCTTTTGTAAATTGGTAAAGTAAATGGTTTTGATATTAGGAATCATTATATTCTCACCCAATTATGTATAAATCTGCTGGATCTTCTGTCTGGAGCCAATCGTCTAATGCAAGGTCTTCACACGGGTGTTGTCCAGCAACGTTCCAAGTGCCAATCATAACCCTAAAGAAAACCAAGTTTCCGACTCAGCAATGAGAATCATAACTTGTTCATCGAGGATTATAATATCAACACTAATTGTTCACATCCAAACCTCACATCCTTCGTATTTATGTATTGAACTCTCAGAGTCTCTGATTTTCCTCTACGGTGCCTGATCGGATAGCTCTTAGGAGTATCTGTCAACCAAAACCGACAACTACAAGTAGTTTAGGATCGAATAAAGAAGAAATAAGATACGTTGGAACAAAATTTATAGATGATATTGATTTGAAACAATATCATAGAAATACTAAGAGAAGTCTAAATGGCTTTAAGATTGCCTGGAATATGGCTTGAGCAGACAAATTTGTTCCCCTGTATTCTACGCAGATGTTCTTCATCCACATCAATTCTTGCATCCTTAAGAGATGAAGCTAAGAGGAGATCCAAATAGCAAAATCAAGCAAAGAAAATGAATGATTAATTCTGACAAAATTGAAAATCATAAATAAATACCATCATCTTCACTCTCTGTTTCAGTGTCGATTTCATCCTCGCTGAAATCATACACCTTAGGCTTGATATTCAGCCATTTTTTCATCACCAACGAAGGCCAAAAAGCCTGAAACCAAATAGAAAACCACAAATTAGACATTGAGAATATATGCAATCTTAAAGAACACAAAAAACCACACCTCGGACCGTTTTCCTCGCCTTGTTCTCATTGCCACAAGATAAATTTCGAAGAGCAGAGGAAGTTAGATTATGAAGCTGTAGAAGCAAAACTGTCTTGAAAATTGAAGTAGAAACAGGAGGTCTTTCCTGCCTTTTTATAGGTCATGAAAATGTAAAGTAAGAGAACTTTTGGAGACCATTTCAAATCCAGGTTGAGAGGTAGGCTGATGCTATTTTAAAAGAAAATTCATTTAAGACCAAGGAGAAAGGACAGATGAAGTATGGACATATCTAACAGACACCCACAACTTCAACTTGTAAAAAAAATGTAGAATGTTCAATGGTTCTTCTACACGTCAAAGTATGTACTTGAAAAATAATATTAACTAAAAAGTAGCTCCATTAAAAAAAAATGGCAATCATTTTCACATAAATTAAAAAATTCTATCATTTTCCACTGTCCTAATATGCTCTCATGCTACATCTCGTTTGGAATTTGCAAATGGAATAAAAAGCCACTAACAAAGCACAGAAAACTTTGAAAGAATTCTGTTTGAAAACATAAACCAGTCAATAGTCGAATCAACCCACTTGCAACTGGGTTTGGCTAATCTACAGTCGATAAATGCATTTTATTATAATAAACAAAACTTCCAATGGTGGGTAATAAAGCAATAATAGAGCAGCTCCGACCATCAATCACTCAATCAGAGTTCTTAAACAACATTAGAGAAGCCAAACTCAATGACAAATTAAGACAAACACCCAGAAAACAAAGAAAAATTTCATCCTAATGATCAAATACAGTTTAAGAAAATGAAAATTAGCCGAAAAGGGCAGTACCTTCACGACAAAGATTTGCAGCAAACCGACCTAAGCAAAGTTGCTGGGAAAAAAAGGCTAAACGAAAAGGTTGGCACTAAAATATGAAACCAGAAGTCAAAGGGGTAAGCAATGAACTGTGATTTTCGTTCACAAAATAAGAGTACAGCTGTAGACCCTTTAGGAGGAAGGTTCCCTTTTGATATCTCGTTCCAGCCTAAACTAGAAAATTATGGCAACTAGAGTCCGCCATGATAAAATAATATATAAAAACTCGTTGATATTTGTTAGGTTTATGACAAAGAAGAAGAAAGGGAAATCTTGAGCATTGAACAGAGATATCAAAAGGGCCCACCGGAGGGGGTCGACCCGACCGACGACGCACTATATGTGAATCTGATGAAAAGCTATTTCCTTTCTGCATTTCGATGAAATGGGCTCGATGGTTTTTGCAAAAGAAGAAATAAACCACACCGTGGAAAGCTTCCGGCTATGGCATCCCCCGAGAATCACAATGGGAAAGGTGGCATTTTTGAGTCAGCCCAATTTGATAGGACGATCCCTCGTTCATTTCACTTTTTTCTATCACTTTAATGTGTTTTGCATTCAAATTTATAAATACCAAACGAGTATCCTGTGAGAAATTGGAGTGTGATTTATCTCCATAGACCAGTAGGTTAGTCTCATCGTCTAGTCTAGAGTCGATACGAAGATGGCTTGTAAGTCCGCTCTTAAGCGGATCATTGTACAACAGGCTCCACGATTTGTGTAGTCTAATGGTCGACCCAATTAGGGATGGAAATAACAAAAACGGAATTGCGGTTCTAGTTGGAACCGAAGGTTCAGTCAAGTTCTCACAGTTATAAGACAGTGACCAGTTTCGCCAGTAGAAAAACAGTGGACCATGGTTTGGTTTGGTTCGGTTTTGAGGGTTAAAAATTGTATTAAAACCACGGGGTCAAATTGCAAAATCCGACACGTGTCTTGTTTGAATCCAATCCAAACTTGAAAATAATTCATAGTTCAGCTCAAACCCGACCCAAATCCTAGAAAACTTGTCCAAAATCAACGTTGTGTATTTTAATGACATTTTGAAACTAAACAAAAACGAGACTATATCTCATGGTTTAATCCCAATTCTAACCTTGGGAATCGTTATTTCACGGTTAAGTTTGGTTTGGCCTCGAACATCCATGGACTTTGTGGCATACCTTGGATAATCAATTTTCATCTAAGATGGTTAGGTCAAACTATAACTTGGACCTAATTTCGATAGATCATATCGACCAACTTTGATCCAATGTCAAGATTGAGTAGTGTCCAAAATGTATTTATATTTGTGGATTGCATCAAAACAACCCATACGAGTTCTAATCCAATCTTCTCAAATATTGCCATTCGCACAAAATAAGCTACTTAAAGTAGATTGTACTCAAAAGAGTAAGATTCAAATCACGCTGTGTCACATTCAATGTAACATTGATAATTGTAGACTTATCACTTGATTTCAAGATATATGTCGATGAAACATTAAATAAATCGACGTATAATTTTAGTTTTACACATGTTTTGATACTCTAGAGAAATTTGTTATTGAAAAAATCTTCACAAGTAATAGGAATAAGATAGTCGGACTTCCGAATCGAATAATGAAATACGATTCAGTTCAAAAATAATAATAAAAGTTAATGTTAAGATCGATTTTTTTTACACTGACTTTGAGTAGAATTATGAATTATTTTTACGTTTGGACCAAATTTTTGTTGAATTTTGTGACTTCGAATTCAGTTTTTTTCTATCAGTCTATTACATAAAATCGTGAACCAAAATCTAGTCCACGGATCTTATACATTAAGCAATGATTATGGTTCCTATAGAGATGGAATCAGAGCGAATCACGACGTAACCACGGGTTCCGGTTCGATTCTGCCTAATCGTATTTATCATGTACAAAATATGAATAAAGTAGGACCTAGAAAGAGGAGTGACTAGAAACGCGTAAATAAACGACGAGTGTGACATCTATCTATCATAAAAAAGAGAGTTAATAAATTGAGACCCAAAGTGGGGCAAAAAACCCAAGGGGGCGTGTGAGGGGTTGCCCTAATTTCTTAGGACACGTGCCCTTGCGTACGGTTGGTGTACTTAACTGTGGAATAGACAAAAGAAGCACGTGCCTTACCCATCTAATCCTTATAATTTTAATAATTTTTCCAAATAAATTACGCTCTAATTTTATATTAATTTACATCTACAACGTGTCATTTATTCGTTAGACTAAGTGACTATTTTCACGACTCGTAACCCATTATAATATCTCAAAAATGAAATCAGAATATAAAATTAGAGGAAAAATGTAACGCTATTGCATTGTATCATACGTGACAAAAAATAAAAAACGCTGCTGCATCATATCACGTAATGAGATAATATTGCAATTATTAAAGAAAAATAATATTTTAGAGATCGAATTTCGAGATTTTATCTACAATACAAACGTTAGCGCAATAAATAGAATAAAGAAAAATAATTTAACTATTAATAGTAATAGAAGAACCACATAGTAACATAACATTATCCACTAAAAGTAAGATTGAGAGCAAAAGATAGGGAAGTCCACTAGCAAAGCTAATGAATTTTGCAACTTGGGAAAAAAAAATTGGAATTTTTATCATCCTTAGATTCATCTTTCCTATCAAACTCTTGATGTCAAATGTTATTTTCCAAGTTGTATTGGTCCAAAATTCATTCTCTCTCTCTCTCTCTCTCTCAACAAAAATAATCGTCTAAATTCAAAGCACTCGGAAAAGGATTTGTTTCGATCTTTAAAGCACGTTTTTTTAATCAATCTATAATTCTAAAATTATAATCGTTACGTAATATTCGCTAAGATAAATTGAACCCAAAATATACTTGAATTTATAGAATCATCTTAGAATACAAAATCTAAAACTTATTGTCAATCCAGGGACGGAAAGTTATGATCTTCTAGAATAGAATTTTCTTTTACAGCGAACATTCAAACTCTGTGTATTCTCTAAGATAACGGGAGATTAGAAGAATACACGCAATTGACTATTTGGTTAATCACTCTAACGACATTACTTTATGATGTCAAACATATAATAACGAACATACGAGATTACCGTATTCTTATATTTGATCGTCACGATATGGACGATTTTGTAAAGTCCGTGCCCTTTTGGAGAATTCATAAAAATAAAAAATAAACATGGTGGAAGAAATTAGACAAATTAGATGGTCGTTTGTACAAAAGTAAAAGTTATGGGCATAAAAAAATTAAAACAAAAAATATATTTCTAGACTAAGTAAAGTACAAAAATACCACTCAATATTAGCTGTCTAGCATTAGTGTTATGGGTTCTCAATGACCTTTCACTATCTCGTCCTCTCTATTTTGACCTTTTGAAAATATGCATCATATTAATAAATTTAAAAATTAACAAAAAATAAAAAGGTTAAGAATCCATAATTATGACGTCATCTTCAATTCCCCTTTCCTCCCCTCAAGAAAAATAAAAAGAATCAAAGTTCATTTATTCTCGAATTATTCTTTTTCTTAGATGCATCGACTTTGCTCGTTACTTTTGAGTATAAGTGAGGAAAACTTGACCATAATCGTGGTTCGAATCGGAATCGTGGGTTTTTTCCCATTCTTACACTTGTGCGAGCCGTGATAGATTCTCGAGATGAAAGAATGGTATTTTGTTGCTCGGTTCACAACATTTGATGCATAAAAACGCACTTACTGAAGATGAAAAAATCAAGCTCAAACTTAATTTGAACTAGGTTTGAACCTAAAATTAACTCATGATTCAGTTAGAACCCGACAAAAAATGGTCGAACTCGACCATAAATTTATATATTTTAATAAAAATAATATATATTTTATTTTGTGACCAAATTAGAACAAAACCAAAACCACATTGTATCTGACGTTTAGTCGTCGTATGTACGATTTTGGTTCTAGTATCACTCCCCAAACCTATGAATTCCATTTGATTCGATCCTAAAACAAGACCAAAACACACCCGAGAAAGTCTTATTAGCTTTAAAAATAATGAAAATTTAGAAATATGTACTAAAAATTGTGTTTTTGGACCACCAAAAAAAAAGATCACGAGCTTATATTCTACATTAACTGAAAGTATGAAAAGGACGTCTACTTTTTATGGTCTACTTCTTCGACTCTCTTTTATTTTTTTCAATAAGGATGATCTATTGATATTACGATAGTCGTATTTATCGACAAAGTAAAACGAACCTTGACTTCTCCAGCCATCGCAAGTGTATTCGTAGCATATAATAAAGCGATTACAAATATCATTTTTCGATCAATTTTATTTGTCTTCTCCCGTATTTTATTCTTTGGGCTTTAAGTCTTTTAACATTATAGTGTTCTAGGTCCAAATTAGAAATTTCTTGACTTTTACAATTTTTAGTAAATCATTGTACTACGTTAGATCTCTTCTTGCACTTTGATACTGTCTTTATTTTATTAATCCATTAAATTAAAATAGAAAATTTTAAATTAAGAGTGTGCGATGACATAATGATTTATATAATTAATATAATAAAAAGTATTACTCAAAATGGACTCTGAATTAAGGGAAAACTTTCAATGGACGTCTTAACCTTTTAATTTCGTCAATTGACACCTCATAGTTTATAACGTTAGCAACAAATACTTTGTTGTTAACGTCCGTTGGATTTTGTATTAAAGTCCATTAAATCTGCCTCTCTTGAATTTGTTATAATTTTATGCAGGTTTACTTTGGGAGAGAGTGTGTGTGTGTGAGTGAGATATTTAACGTATTTTAATGGAAAATTTAACGAACGTTAACAATAAAGTGTCCATTGCTAACGTCTCAAACTATAAGATATCAATTGACGAAATTAAAAATATATAGTATGAATTGAAAATAACTTTGTATTTCAGGGTTTATTTTTTATAATTACCCTATAATAATTAATTGCATTAGCAGACAAGAATAGAGTGCATCTTAAAATTAACATGATTTATATGATGAATATTAAAATAAATTCTAAAGTATAAGATGTTTTCAATTGATATTTTAAACTTTTAAGTTCGTCAATTGACGCGTTGTACTATGAGATATTAGTAGGATGATTATCTGAACTAAACATCCTCGATCGCTCAGAAAACTAGATTGATTTGAGCGAAAACTATTTCTAAGGAAAAATACTGAATGATAGTGGAAGCAATGGTTTTATATTCTCATCCAGGCATGATTCGAATTGATACTGCAAGGACAAAGGTTAGTGAACAAATTAGCATAATGATCGGTATTCTCGGTTCAATCCGAGAACACCATAAATGAACGAGTAATAAGTAATGCAAATGAAACCCAAATGGAACAAAATTTTGAAAGAGTTCTAATATATTGTAATACAAAGTAACCCTGCAAATTTCAATGAAAAATGATTAGAAACATAAGATTTATGCAGAAAGATCCGTAACCAAATCGAGAGGCAACTTAGAGCACCTACGGGTGATGTAACATTCCAAAGAAGATTACAACGATACATTGGTTTTGCTCACTTTCTCCCTTATCTAAGATCTTAGATAAGATGCAAAATTAGTTATTATAAGAGCTTCCAAGTAACCTTAGACTTGAAAGACAATTGGAGGCGCAATTCCACTCGAATGCAAGCACCCGAGGCCTTACATTGAGACAAGCTCCTAAGCACGAGTTTCTGAAAAATACCTATGAATAATTGATCAAAAACTCTGTACAATGTCTGAAAATTATTTTTAAATTTGCTAGGACATCTAAAGGCTTAGTTGGTGTGAAGAAAAAGGAAATAATAAACTCGGTTTGATCCATCCATATGTGGTTATACGCGCCTTCATCTTTATCGTGGATGATGGCTCATTTTAAGGTAAATATATTGTGTCTTGTGGGGAGGAGCGGGGGTCTCTAGATCTAAATTTGAAATGGAAAAAGAGACGTGCATCACACTTTATAGGTCGGACCAAGAGAAGACCTCTCTTCGGGCGAGTTGGACCGTGGGTGCGCGGTGTATTCTTCATTCCATGGGCCTCATCTTCTTGTGGTATTTTTAGATTACTTTTTGCGTGATATTCTCCCTGTTGCGTTAAGTGGATTTGGGGTCCTATAGGTGAATTGGACCTCAAATAGATTGGCCTTAGTGGTGCGCGTGCTATCCATCTCCTTAGAGTGGCAAAAAAAGGTGGCCCGTGTTTTTGCCTTGCGTGGTTGGATGTTTAAACCAAAAATACCTTAGTTGCTTTACCTTGGTGACCAACAATCCTTTAGCGCCTTCTATTATTGTCTGCCGTATTCGTAGTGATTTTGGTCTCCATGTTAGCCATTCTTTTACGATCTCGTAACTAGGGACACTACGAATCGCAGAGGAAATGCAAACGGAGGTCCGGTTTCAAAACAAGACAATCATTGTCGTCCAAAAGCAGATTCCTGCTTTCTTATCAGGTCGACCCTGTTCTTATGAATCACGGCCACTCAGGAGGCCTGTTTCGTGAGCAAATCGTCTGCAAATCGCCTGCGAAGAAAAAGACTAAATTGTTTTGACTCAAAATAGACGAAATTAATAAAATTAGTAGTTTCGGAATAAAAATACTCCTCGCTTTAATATTCACCCTTATTTATATTGTTGTAGCTTAAAAAGTGTTTAAAAATTCATGTGTAAGTGCGCCCACCAAGTGAGGTGGATCCCATCACTATCATTGTCAGATCAAAAGGCTGAAATTCATTAATAGTCCCATCCTTCCAATCAAAAGTAGGTGCGTTGTCCATCACTTTCATTTACAACCACCAATCTCACACACGGTTTGTAATCAACCCACGTGGCGAATCAATCAGCGCTCATCTAGTTTACAGCCTACTGCCGAAATGTACAGAATCACAGCTCTTTCCTCCACTTCCGTGCTCAGGCTTCGCTTTCTGCCTGGTCAATCAGGTCATCGCCAGTTCGCCACTCGCCAGATGCCGGCCGCTGACTTGCCAGCCACAGGCCGCTTGATTCGGAACCGTGTGAAGTGGTGGGACCCAGAAAAACAGAACGCCACGTCAGCGTGGTCGAGAGCCGGTGATGTGAGAAGGGACGGTGGAGATGCCTTGCCGGGAGAGCTCAGTCAAAACACTCTCAGTTGAAGGAGGCTTAAGCCCCAAAGGAAGAGGCAGCCATGGTTTGCTCATTGCTTCTTTCACAACCATGTCTATTACTTCCTCATCCTGCACTCTCAAAATACTATTTCATTTAAAAACCGGTTCGGTACAACAACCCGACCAACACAACAACCCACATCTTGGCTCGGTACAACAACCCAACCAACACAACAAACAGTATCAATATCGTTAACAATTGCGGTAGTGATGTGCAATGAAATAGTTTGGACTTTCGAGAAAAAAGACACGAGGTGTTACCGGTTGAAGGTCGACTGATGTATGTGTCATGGAAAAGCCATTATCAACTGCCCGGGAGTCGGGGTAACTTGAAATGTTCTGTAAGAGAATGCAAGCCGAGTAAAGAATTTGAACGTGGTCGAATGATCAAATCTAGAATCTTCAAAATCACTCACTCGGGAATAAGTAGAATAAGCACCATGAGGGGGAGGCATGATGGGGCAACCCCATGCGTCAGCATGTATCTGCAATAACATTTGAATATCGTAACCTATCATAGCTGAATGTCACAAGTTTATCACGTCAACCAACTACAATTTGATAGGCTGAAGATGGAAGAAGAGTTCAAGTGATGGGAGAAAATGGAGAGAACTGCAGCTTGATGAAGATGGAGATGATGCAGTTCCAGCACCAGTTCCATAGCACCTGGATGTTCTGAGCTCTAAAACCATGTGCTGCACAGATTGTCAGCACTACAGTGCTGTCTTTCGGGAATTAGCACTAGCATCCCGGCGCTGCCACTGGAACTGCATGGTCTCTGTCTTCTCCCATCACTTGAACTCCAGATAGGTAAGAGTGGCTTTTATGTAAAAACTCAGTTGGTGTGAAAATTTCTCAAGGGAGGTATTGTTACGTTCTTAAGAAATGTGTTCGGATACCTATCACAAATCACTCCGGCTAAAAGCACATTCTCGACAAAGAATATTACCTCCTGTGAAGTTCGCCAATGCCAAGCATCGAGAGGTGGCCAATGAGGATGATAGGGAGGCGGGGTCCATGGATGAACTCCCCCTCGATGAGCTCCGGTTTGTCCCCAGATCGGATAAACCGGGCTTGTGAGTTTCTGCAGATCGTAATTGTAATTGTAATTGTTAATATAATATGGCGGAAAGGCCATTATAGGCCTTTGCGGGTAGTAAGTGCAAGTCCTCCTCGTCGGGTCTTTCGTGTTTGTCCATCCAGTATCTTCTTCCTTTGGCAAGATTTGTCTCCTTTGCATCCGGTACTTCTGTGTGATAATTACCCGTTAGAGATAGAGAGAGTGAGAGAGAAAAAATACTCGATGATTTAAAAGATTTCAAGGAACCAACCTGGAGATGGCTTGCAACATTATGCCTTGTCAAACCTTCCACTTTCATTAGTTCAAGTATTCGCGAAGGAATTGCTTGATCGATGCCTAATTGATCTACTGCCTTCACAAACTTTTTGTGTAGCTCAGATGTCCAATCGACCTGCACGAGGGAACATAACTTTCCAAATTTGATGATCGGTAGGAAAAAACAATGAAAAAGGGTGACAAAAGTTGAATCGACTATGCTCACCTTGATTTTCTTCCGGTTAGGTCTTGTCCTACACAAAGTATCGAGATCAGTTGTTTTAATCACGTTTTCACCATTGTTATCGGTGTTCTGAATATGAAGATTAGTATACTCTTCTTCCACTTTCACTTCTTTCATTTCAGATAACCCGAGTTGTCCAACTTGAAGAGTGTCTTCAACAGGTGAATCATCGCAGATAATGTCGACAGATTTCTCTAATGAATGGTTAGACTGTTCTTGACAATCCCCATCGTCCACTAATTGCCCTCCTAATTGCGGGGTTGAAGGGGCAGGATAGTGATCACTACCTTCTGGGTACTTCTCTTCTCCATTTTTCTCAGACAAAACATCAGTTTCTGCCGATATTTGCATTGTATCTTCTCCATTTTCTGCTCGGAGTTGAAGTATGGATAGTACTGATTCTTTGATCGGCTTTAAAGAAACCGAGAGTCTGCCCTCCCCTGCATTGAACGCCTGCTAGTGATCGAAATATCAGATTTTTTTTTGGTTAAGAGAAGTTGCACGAGTTATCATTCTACTATAACAACACAGACCTTGTGAAGAACATGCTGCCAAATGTTCCTAAGTTTGTCCTCGGAAAGTGGTTTACGTAGAAACTCAACTGCGCCGAGCTGAAAATTAAATTAAACATTAGCTAAGCATATTTTTAAATCCATATCCTTATTCTCAGCTAAAACATGAATTTTAATCTAACTTCGAAAGAAACTAGACCAAAGACTTACAGCTATGCACTTCATCATCGTATTTAGGCAATCAAAATTAGAAGTCACTGTCATCGAAATCGGTTAGTAACGATGTAGGCAATTCGACCAGAAAAAAATTCAGATAAGTGAAGAGACAAATCAATCCTTCTATTAAATTTGGATTAGCAAGGCTTGGAATTCAACTTACTAACAGTTGGCAAGTCCTTTGCAGACTCCAAAAACTTGAAACTTCCTTCACAATTACTAGCACTCACCTGTAAGCAATATATCGGCGAATCAAATTAGAACATCTAAGCGAATCGATTGTCTTTGTTGACATCAAAGAATCATACAAAGTTTTCTTGGTTTACCTCAACGATGGCAACATGAAATGTTGCGTTTTTGCTTGCAATTGCCGAGAGAGCTTCATTCTCGTCTCGATATGTGTAAACTGCAATTGCACGAATCGTGTGCAATCAGTCCATAATGTCAGGAAATCGATGGAAAGAAAAACAGTAAGAAATTAAAAAGACTCACCAATATACTCCATTTCTTCAAGCTTGGATCTTATTTCATTTGCAGAATCGGCGTGGCCATCGAGGAGAAGAACTTGGAGGCCTTTCGGAAAGTCTTTCCACCCCTGCAAATCACTGGCAGTGCAAACCATTGCTGGTTTGGCATCGTTTCTTGAATCACCAATAGTTGAATCAAATCACTGCTTATCAGCTGCAAAAATTTCAATCCAGGAAGAACAAGTTCTGGAGAAGGAGAAGTATTAAAAGGGTAGTGACAGATGAAGTTGCCCAGTTGAATAATGTCACTCAAACATATAAAATTAAGCTTTATTCTTAATATTGCATGAAAGAACAAGCCTGATCTACTGGATCAGCACTTTTGAAGCACACAGAAGCTAAACCAAGATTCAAAATAGATGGAAAATTCACTCAAAATAATGGATTATTTAGAATAAATACAGATGACTTTCTTGGGATCAGCAGATGAGCCTTTCCTTCTATGATCAAAATACAAATCCTGATAGAAGTAGCTTCTACTTTTTGCATAATTTTTTATTTTTTATTTTTATTTTTAGAAAGTTAAAGATAGAACAAAACCATGAAAGATTTATCGAAAATAGCAAGGAACAGACAATAAAATCATAAACTTATACCAAAAAAAAAACACAAAATGGGGGAAAAACCTGAGAATGTTCAGTGCAAAGCCAGATAGAGAAACACAAACTGAAGATCAAAACAAGAGACCCAACTCATAAAACCCACCAGAAAATGTATGAGAAATCAAAACGAATACTCTTAAAACATTGAAAAATCGAAGACGACAAATAATGAAGAACCTACATATATGGAGAAGGTTGAAGGAGAAACGGATGGGTTTTTCAGGACTTCACAGGTCGTCTTCTCCTTTCTCCTCCTTCTGCTTTACAGTCTACGCAAACGCAACAGCACAACTTAGAGAGAGAGAGAGAGAGAGAGAGAGAGAGTAAAGCCTCGGGCAAATGGCAACTTCTACAGACCACAGAATAAGTTAAAAAACAAAAGTTCACCATAAAAAGGTTTGAATTTGACACAGCACTTGAGCGACTGTTCTACATGTTGAAAATCTAAAAATCTATTATTTAAACATATAAATTAAATTAAAAAAAAAAAAGTTAACCATCAAAAGGTTTAAGCTTTTAGCTAACCATTAAAAAAGGTTTGAACTTTCCTCAGCGCCTCCTCTTCCTAATCCTGACTATCCCAAAAAGGCTGTTATTTAAAAAAAAAAAAAAAAAAAAAAACTTCTCCCCACAAAGTAGATCATACTAACATGATTGTACCGGCTAAAGATGTCATCCCTATTTTTGTAAACCAATAAAAAATGAAGAAAAACCAAGAGAGGTTAGAAATCGGATCAATACATCTTATTAAATAAATACGTAATTTATACGTATTTTGTTTAACAGATAAATTAATTGCAATGTTCAAATTGGTGATAATTGAAAAAAAAATTAAATTTTAAGCTGTAATGACTTAAAACGTCTGTGTCTAAATTGTAATTTAGACCGTATTTTTCTATATATATTCATGCAGTTAAACTATTAGTATATGATAGAATATCGAATCAAGTTCATAAAAATCTAAAAAAGTTTTGTTCGAACAAAGTTTGATATTTTTTTTTCAATAGAAAATTGGGATTGATAGACGAAACTTCTAGTCTTTCGACGTATCTCGGGTTATTCGCTTGGTAAATTGACTCGAGCAATAACAAAGATTTGACTCGAATTATATGACTAGTTGGAGACACTCAAGAAATCTTATTAAAATTTTTTTAAAAAATTATTTATTACAAATTAACAAGAAATAATAATAGTAGAATAAATACAATTTTTAAATTTACACGAACAATCCTTTAATAATTAACTAATTGAATATTTATTTTCCTTTAATCATTATATTAGTACTACCCATACCTTTTAAAAATAGGCACATGATTTTTCTTAACTTTTTATTCAATATTATAAATATTTTCTAGCAATTCTTTTAAATTATATTAAAATTACAATTTATTTTTAAAAAGATAATTAAAATTAAACCTAGGCAATTGGTATTTATATATTAAAATTATCATTGATTTTTAAAAAAATAATTAAAACAATATTAATTTATTACAGTCAATTAAAATATATTATTTAATTAATTTTATATATTTAATTTAAATTTAAATTACTATTAATATTTTTTTTAAATTAGAATTTGTATTTAAAGAAAGTAATTATTGAATGCAATAAGTGTACGGAGGGATGTGTCCTGTCAGAGTGGAAGTGGATAAAATGTCTGATTAAAGCCTAAAGGTTAGTTGGCAGTTTTAGACAAGAAATTTAAATAATTATTTATTTTTTAATTATCTATTTTTCTTTAATTTTTCTAATCTAAATTTAAATTGTATTTATTTTTTTAAAATGTCAACATTTTTTTAAATTTTAAAGGTTATTTTAAAATATTTTTGGTATCGAATTTGGATGGATTTATTTTATAACATATTTTATTAAATAAAAAAAATTTCACTTACAAATTATTTATTTTTTTACTTTCATAAATTATGTGTGATGGTACGTCAATACTCTTATGGATTGCATTTTCATAATTAATAAAATAAATCTGACGCATATTTAATGATTTATTATTAATTAATGTAATAAATAAATTATCAATGATCACATTTTAATTTTATTTTATTCTTTAATTTATCTATTTATATAATATAATTTTATTTTAATTATTTATAATGCAAGATTAATATTAAATTTCAATTACAAAAATATTATATATATTTACCCTTAATTTTCATATAATATTGAGTATTTTTTTTTGTCTAATATGAATAATTGTCTTACATTAGATACTATAGTCCAATGATTTATTATTAGTACCCTATGTGTGTTTGCATGTTAGGAGACAAATAATGAACAAATATTGTTTTATTATAATGTCATTTTAATAACACGTAATTTTATATCTTTCTCGTATGATTTAATTAAATCACGGGGTAATTATCGTGATTTCTACGTTAGCTACCATAGTCTAATGACTTATTATATAGCTACCCTATGAGTGCATGTGTATATGGGCATTATCGACAAATAATGAACTAATATTGACGCGTGTAATTTTTATATTTTTCTCGTATCATTTAATTAAATCACACGATAATTATTGTGATTTATTTATTTTTGAATTATATAATTTAATAATCAAATAATAAGAAATTAGAATATAGAGAGACTTATCTAGATTAAATGGAAGATGTAGACTACACAAACAAATGTCACATGCAATCCTCAATTTTCCATGTCACTTCCCACTCTAAATCTAAACACCCATATTGGATTAGTTAGGGTAATGAAATATATTTCAAAATACTTCGTAATTGTTCGAAAAGTCTATGATGACAAATAAATCAGGTCTAATAAACACGTTCGTATGATTTTTTTGAAATTTTTATCGCATCGGAAGTTTTTCGTCCCAATCTAAAACGAAATTGGAGTCAACTTGAATGTATTGAACACGATAAAAAGTCGCTTGGAGCAATAATTTTGTATGGGTGTAAATTGATATTAAAGAGTAGATGAATGTCATGTGTAATCCATGTGCATAATAAAAGGAGGGAGCTCCTCCATTTATTTCTTAGTCATGTCACACCTTTTTTATTCAATTTTCAGTACATATTTCCCTAATATTAAATTTATTTTATTAATGCTACTAAATATATACTTTCCTTTTTGGGTTTAACATATTGTTGAATACTCTTGTATCGAATAAATATTATTACTTGTATCAATAAATAAGTGACATATAAATAAATTTTTAGTCGTAAAATTATTATATAAAATTAGACCACTATCATAATTTTAGTCAATACTTAACCTATATTAATTTAAATATATGCAGAATGTCACGACCTAAAATAAATCGAAAATGAGAAACAACTTATAATTTGACACAAAAAGTGATTTACACCATACAGCTTTTAACGAAAACAATTATTAAAACAGCGAAAAACTTAAAAGAAATAAATAGATATGAACCAAAACGATAGAGTAGATCATCGGTTCAACAGTGACATTTAGATAATGAAACAATATCAATTTAAATAAACTCCGAGAAAAAAAGATACGTAGAAGTTTAACTTAAACATAAAATAACGATAAAGTATATAATTCACATCTCACAAAAAAAAAAAAAAAAAACTCTCAATTAATAAGCAACGACTAAAGTAGAAGTAGTGTCGATCAGTGATGTATTGGCTCCTAGAAACCTCCTTGATTATGACTTGAAAATGATGTTGTTAGGGTAAGTCGATTAAATTCAATAAATAAGTATTTAATTGTCATATATAAAATTTTAAATAAAAGTGAATATGTTTAATGAAATCACGTAGCAAAATCAAGAGCAAATGACATGTGTCAAAATAACTCAATATATCATAATACGTAAATAAAATAAATCATTATTATTATAAAATTTCAGTGAAAATAGAGTAATTCATGAATTTCAAATATACCATGTTCTACGCATATATAATTAGGGGTGGGCAAAACCGAATCGACTTACGAGTCTCGACTTGAGCCTCGCTATTGGGTAGGTCGGTTTTTATGCAAGTTTTTCTCTGTTTGGGTTGGGTTCGGTTCGGGGTTTTCAGTGAAACCCGAACTTCAATATGAAGCCCTAAGTTGGTGTTCAATTTCAGACCCTTCGTCCAGAGTTCAGACCTAACTCGCGAATCTCAATCGCGATTTCCCTTCGTCCCTTCCTTCCAAGTCCAGCGACAGCAAACCTCCGGTGCCGGCTCCGTGAGCCTCCAGCTCTGGCTCTGGCTCTGTCTGGCTTCGCGAGTCACGAGTCGCCTATGCCAACCTCTGCCGTCTCCATCGTCGCATCTGTAAGCCTCTGCCGACTGCCTTCACTTTTCAGCGAAGAGTTTTCACTGTTTATTTGAGCTTCCGTATTTCTTATACTGTGTTTGCATTTATGGTCTGGTGAATTTGATGGTAGAAATAGGAAGTAGAGTTCAGTGTATTATTCTCTGCACATTGCGATTCGAATTTTTTTTTCTTCAAAGTTGAAAATAAATTGCATTCCTTCTATTGAACAAGGCGATTGCCATTAAAAATAGGAATATTTAAACCTATCAGCCATAGAAATAGGAAAGCATCTTGTTCTAGGAAACCGAACCTGGACCGACCCGAGCCGGTTACAACCAAATGTTGGTTCGGTTCAGTTCAGTTCACCTCCCAATCCAAACCAAACCATTCCCTGTGCTATATACAATAACAAAGACCATGATTGGCCATTGCAAAAGCCCCAAATAACTCGGATAATGCGTAAGAGTTTTGTGTTCAAGAACACGATATAGTTAATTGTTCTATTTATCTAGTTTACAACAAACAAATACATTCTTCAATGTTCAAATATACGAAACATATAAATAACCTCGCACTTGTCAATCAAACTCAGTTCACCCGACTGAGTCGATCAATATCTCATAATGATAAATATTTATGCTCAAATGAATGATGATAGTGAGAACATATATGCAATTTAAAAAAACAACGTAGCCAAAAAACAGGTAAGCTTACCGAAAATATGAGATTTTGTTTAAAATCAAGTTATAAAATAACGTATGCATTGTTGAATCAAATGAAGTAACTACCGAGATCAAATGTTCATTGTCCGAGAAGTCCGAAACAGTTAATGTTCATATTGACGTTAATAGGTTTTGAAAACCTTCAAAAACTTCTTTGGAATCTATAATGGGGATATAAACAAAATTGGGAACTTTACGAATTATTCCCGTGAGAAAACAAACTTAAAAATGTGCCTCGAAAATTGTCTTTTCGACCATAAAAACTCTCGCGGTTGCTGATCCAAATGCATGCGGTGACATGAAAGTTCCAAATCCTTGATGTCGAACATTCGACTAATTGCTCAAAAGTCCAGTTTGATCGGTCTATCGATCAACTGTCCGAACCTATTTCTCAAAAAATTCTAAATCGTGACGGTCCGACTGATTTCTAATGCAGCTAGTCTCTTGAAATTGATAGAAAAAGCTAGTTTTTTCCATTGTTAATCCAGCTGAAAACTCAGAAACTCTTTCCCTTTATTCTTTTTCTCAATGCGAAATCTTTCTGCGCAGAAGAGGAGAGATAAATACATGGAGGTTCTTGTGGTTTTCAATATAATTATAGTGAGAGAAAGCTATGGTTTTTTTAGTTCATTTGCAATTCTCATTTTAACCTACCAGATAACTCGGTCGAAATCTTCTCTACGCCCGATTTCATCTACAAAGGCGAAGCCCTAACAATACATATACATTGATTACAGAGTTGGAACCATGACACCCACTCCGACACAATAATTCACGGATTAAAAAATGAATCACAACTTGTCACTAGAAATTGTCATTTTAACCTACCAATCATAGTTGCTTTGATCAACTCGATTTAAACACTCATTTTGAAGATTAAAAAGATTGTCCATTCAAAATTAAGTACGAAATTGAATATGTACGTATATAATGGGGCAAATCAATGTAGCAATTGTGTGTTAAAATGACCATTAACAACGAAAAATGTGAAATATCTGATAAATTTTATCAAGACTTGAACTGTTAACACATAAATATATCATCATAAACATCGATCAACGCATAATTTCGTGTTACGATCAAACTCGACAAACTAATTCAATTCTTTGAAAAAATAAGAAGGGCATTGAAAACTTTATGGGTAGTGGAAGGGAAGGGCCACATGATCACTATCTTTGATCTTTGTCCCCCCCCCCTTATCTCTTCATCTCTCTACGAGTGTTGAATCATTTTCAAGAGAGGGAATTGTTTGATTCAACAAATGTGTTGCTTGCTTTAGTCCGCGTCACCTGCCCTACTGTTACACCAATTATTGGTGTCACACCCACCTTCTTGTGGATACCCTAACTCTTAAATTAATAAAATAATCACTTTTTTAAGTTTCTACTCTCATTTCACCACCACATATTTTTTAAGATATACTTTATATATATACACACACACACACACTGTGTGTGTGTGGACGTAACATGTGAAGAATCTTTGCCCATCATTTTGTTTTTCCACTTTTGTACACAATTTAATATTTGGATACTTTAATTAAGTTTCTCTTCTAATTCTTGTCGGACAGTTGTTTGTTTTTTAAATATATATATATATATATATTAAGATAATTAACAAAATAATTCCAATCGTTAAGGAGTTCGTCTTTAATTTATTTTCGTAATATAAGAATTATTTTATTAATTATCGTAACATAATATAATTTAATATAGATAGTTTGGATTAAGTGATTAACAAAATAACCTTTAAAAGTAACCAATTTGTTTTTTAAACTTACTTGCTCTTAAAGTATTATTTTGTTGAAAACCTTGCTCTAACGGACTCTCGAACTCCCCGAGTAGGCTCTCGATCTTCACTTTATATATCAAAATGAAAAATTTTGTAGAGTCTACTTTAGAAAACAAATCAAACGACATATTTGCTTGAACAATTTACCGTATGTTCTAAAACATATAAAAATAATTTAAAAAATTTCATGATTTTTTAATATTTTTACTATTTATTATTATTTTTTAATAAATAATTGATTAAAATTACATGTGTTATTTAAAAATTATGAAATCTTTACGATAAACTATCATTGTACTTACATTTAGAGTTGTAAAACACTTAGCAAATAGAAGTTGTCATGTGTTTATTCTTAAATTTTTATAAAAAAAATAGAATAAATAGTCCTGGCTTTGATACTACAAATAAATGCATGGTAGTTTTAAATGAGAGTATAAAGAAAATCTATTGTAAAAGTTTCATAATTTTTGGATGACATATGTAATTTTAATAAATTTTTTTCTGAAAAAAATGTAAAATTATAATAAATCGTAAAAGCATTAAAAATCACAAAACTTTTCAAGTTATCTTCATGTGACATGTTGAACATGTGATAAAAATTTCAACTAAATCCAATATCATTTGATATGCTCTATAAGATAGTCACTCTAGACTTTTTTAATATCAACATATATAGTCAAGACCGAGAGACTGTTCGTCGAAACCAAAAGTATACTAAGGATAATACTGTTAAAAACTATACATTAAAGACAAGTTTATTAACAAAAATAGTTTAAGAACAAATTTAATAATACCTTCGTATTTTAAAAATTATTTTATTAATTATTATTAAATTAATTTTTTAAAAAGTGAATTCTAATTTTATAATTTGATATATCTTTTATTCATACAAGAACAATTTTAAAAAATAAATGGCATATAACTTAAAATATAAAATTAAGATATTAATGTAATTATATCTTAATTACACTGCACAATCATCTAGACTTTGTGATTTCAACATCAGTATCAATCTTAACAAGGACAGCGTCTCTATCTTTCTAAACAAATAATAATTTCAAATATTTTTCAAAATTAATTTGAACATTAGTTTTCAATAGCAAGATCAATCTTAACAAAGGACAAAAAATAGTTTATATTTCTTCTAATTCACACTTAAAATAATAATTTGACTAACTATCAGAAATTCTTGATAATTATAGACTTTATTCCACTCCCAAAACAAATGATAATCATCAAAATCCGGCCACCTATCTGTCTCCGGCGACCCAATATTGTTTTACGGCAACCACTATCTTCTCCGGCACGAGCGGCCCGTCCTCGTGGTCCATCATTTTGACATTCCATCTCATGCCTGATGCTATTTCCACGACCTTTGCCAAGACATCGACTTCGTCCCGGAGAATTACAGTCCCCTCTGGCCTCAGTATACGATCCATTTCCAAGAGTATGTCCTCCAAATTGCACCTGTTTTATGGGGTAGAAATTTACGAGATTGAAGACAAGTTCGAAACTTAAAAAAACTGCAGATCATACTTGCTTCAAAATTTTTCAGAGCTTGAACATAATAGTTGCACTGAATTAAGTAATAAACCAAAGGTGATTAAGCAAATTACCTTTAGATAGAGCACATATTTCTCAAATTAACCAAAAATATTTATAGCGTACCTGTTCTAGGAAAGAATCTGAATAAATTAAGTAGAAATAGAGGGTCTTTGGCTTACTTATACTGATACAAGCTGAAGACGCCACTGCCGTGAATAAAGTCATACGTTCTCGGGTAAGTAGAGAAGCCTTCGCACCTGCATTTGATTAAGGCGACAAATTTTCAAGCAACCAGTAAGAACATTAGTGTGTCTGAATATCGGAAAGAACATGGAATATCGAAAACCACATAAAATGAACAAGTTCTCGGACACTCTTGACGAGTTATTCGTGACTATATTCATATGATTAAACTTAAAAGAATGAAGGTCGTCGGAACATACCAGTCATGATACATGCCGGTAAGACCTCTCTCGTAAACGACCCCTAAAGTGTTATTGGCAATTGTAGGGACCACATTCATCGTCCAAGATCTTTTTGAGTGAACGGCTGCTGCAAATCCACCGAGGCCTGCATTCATATCCATCACATTCCTAATTCTAGTAGATCCGATCATTTTATTGATCTTTCGGTAGAAATTTAATCGCTTTATCCAAAGTTTATTGTCTTCTTGTAACATTTCATCTGTAACCCCAGGAACTATTCCTGCAGATATTCTTGGAGGAATTGAATAAAGTCTCATTGGAAATCTCTCTAATTTTCCACCGGAAACTTCATTGTCACTCATTACGTCCGGGAAGGGAGTAATGCATGACTCCATTTTCTGGTACCTGAAATAGAAAACTTCAAATTTTACGCGAAAGGTTCATTTTGAAATGCAAAATTTATGAAGTCGATGATGACTCACCAAACATCATCAGAATCTTTTGCTTCGCAAATATTACGAGACTTGCTTTGGCAAGATTTATCATTTATTTTCTTTCTCCATATCGCAATATCTCCTTTCTCATACTTTTTCTCCCAGCATAGAAGCTCGGCCAGATCTTCTATTTTCTTCTGCTCTGCCCTGAGATCTGCCTTCGTTCGCTTCCAAGTCTTGTAGTAGGTCTTCCAGTTAATTGGAGGACCCGACAAGATCCAATATCCACCCGGTCTAAGGACCCGATCGACCTCCATCAGATACATACCATCTATCAACACAAGTTAATGTCTTTAAATGTCATCAAATTCTACTATAATACAATCAATCTCCTAATCAATACATTTGCTTGAAAACACAATCTAGAAAACTAAAAGTAGCATTTTTTTTTCCGAGACAAGGCCTGCAAAACGAGTAATGTTCAAGCATCTAAGATTAATAAGCAATATACATGAGAAACAAAGGGGTATATTTGGTGAATTATATATCATTATCAAGCATATATGTAGTGATGTATGCAACTGAGGCATCATAACAGATCGGCAAAGTTCAGACTGTTCTTCGGCCATAGCCATTATAATGCGACAAAGCATCAAACTTTGAATACTCGTAATTCTAAAAAAATGTTGAGATTTTAAAATTTGACGAACACAGAGAAAAGTCATCTTAAAAAATGAGTTTTTTCTGCATAACTTGTTCTTAGAATTCTATGCTGAGTTATTCACCGCTTACCATTAGAAGTCCAAGGGATTAGGCATCGAGAGCACTGAGCCATATCAAAGGCTCGTGACGGAAATGGAAGACGAATTGTACCGAGAACGCCAATAAAAGCAGGCACACCTCTCTCCAATGCAAATTGGACTTGTGCTTCATGGTTGTCTCTCGGCGCGAAGGACAAGGCCAATACATTTCTTTTCATCAAGTATGCTCCCCAGCTTGCAACCTAAATTCCACAACATTAGTCCAGAAGAAAAATCTTAAAGTCTACATAGCGATTGATTAGAAGGTAATTAATAATGGAATAGAGTCCATTAAATGGTCAAACAAGAGCAATATTGATTTTTCCGAACTGTGAATGAAGGGGTTGATTTGGGGAAATAGTAACTTGCCGGGATGACGAGTTTGTTATGTAGGAGGGGAGTGAAATGTGCGTGAAGGGTTAGGAAATGAATATAAATGTTAGGGGGGAGGAAGAGAGGGATACTTTGGATGAATGAAATGATATCGTATTGTTGGCTATGGTATTTTCCGAATCTTTGGCATTGTTGCGTAAGTAGGTTATGGTTCTCAGTATATATTTTTGCAAAAGATTCTGTAGTAGGATCCGACGAGACAATGAACTTACTCCACAACCAGTATCGAGGGCAGTTCTAACGGAACCATCGGACAATGGGATAACACTTGCTAGTTCATCGATATAAGCATCGGCTCCTTGAGGAAACATAGTACCACCGCCAGGAAATTTGAATACATCTCCCTGAAACTGTACCCAATTTTGGGCAGCTTTGTCGATCGTTAGATTCTTGTAAGGAACATTAGCGTAGTGAACATAATCTCGACCCTTTGGCCATGGAAATGGAGCTTTATACCCCTTTGGCGCTGGAACAAGACAATGCAGCTTTTCTCCGTCAGGAGGACAATGCCTTTCTCTATAATTCATATTTTCTCTCGGGAATTTCATAGCTCGATCTTGTTCTTGACAGGGCGTGTAATCTTTGTAACTCACATCACACGGCTTAAACATCTCCGATTTAGGCTCGGAAGATTTGGGAATCTCTACCATGTTGTGATGAGATTCAAAATCTAAATCTTTGATTATCCCGCAATCTGTCTGCTTGGTGACTGCCTTTGCAATACGATCTCCTTTTCCGAATCCACTCCTTTGCCATGCTCCCAAAATGTAGAAGAAGCAGCAAAGAGCAATGACGGCAAAAATAGAAATGGGGCCCCGTGATCTGTTGCCTGACGAATGATGCTTCAAGACCATGATGTGAGTGATTTGGTGAGAACAATTTCCTCACACCTGTTATTGCAATTTGAAAGAAAAAGGAAAATTGGCACAAGAATGTAAACTCAGTTCTTCACTGTCTAGATCTCTATCTGAACAACGAAACAGTTCAAGAACTTTTCAGATAAAGAAGGAAAGAAATTGAAATGAATAGAGCCAGATGCGAAAGAAATTACAAGCAAATGGAGCAGATATAAATTAACTACTACAAATGGAGTTCATAAAGCTAAATCTAAGAGATTCAATGAGTAATGATCTACATAAATCTTCTTTTTTTCTGCCTATCCGTTTCAAAATCTAATTTTTATAACAAATTATACTTTATACGACAGATTTCAGCCTAATTAAAGAACGAAAAACAAACAGAACCCAGATAATCAAACTACGCAGAATGTTAAAGGGTGGTGAAAGAACACATTCCTAGAACTGAATCCGATAAACAAGTCCAGAAATGTAATAGATTTAATCACGAACTAGTAGCAACATGGATCTTATCCAAATGGACAGAGCAAAAAAAGAATCGTAAATAGAAATGGTTTCTATCCAAGTGAAAGAAGGATCAGACAATACGAACCTGTAAAAGTGAAAAGCTCTAAATGGGCACAAAGCAAAGCATACTCCGACTGAGACCCTTTTACCTCTCTCTCTCTCTCTCTCTCCCTCCTCACCCTCTCTCCTTCCACTGTCGATGTCCCCAAAATGCTCTATAAAGTGGAGTGGCTGAATCTTAGAGGGTAGGAGTTGGAGGATGAGAGAGAAAAATTAATGGCGGATACGCTTAGAGAGCTACAGAGGAGTAGAAGAAGATTAACTGGAATAATACAACCAAGATTAGCAGACAGAAAACGAGTGAAAATCATTCAAGTGATTCGAATTTGCGTGAAACTTGGAAATGAATAAAACATGGAGAAAAATTCAATTTTTGTTGAAAATTTTATTGTTGGAAGAGTGATTATGAGTTAAAGTTTGTTACTTTTTAAATTGAATCCATGATCATCATGCTTAACTAACTCCTTAGTTTTACACAAAAAGCCTTTAATTTATGTATCTTATCATAAGTGTTAGTTTTGTTCAACATCGCTTGAATAATAAAATTATAAGAAAATTTCAATTCAGATCCTATCATATGATTTTCTTTGTCATTTGCTCTCTAACGTTTTTTATACCCAATCAGATCCTATCGAATACGTCATTTGCAATTCAAATCTTCTCGTTTAATTTTTCGTTAACTTGATTACGTGCATAGCATATGACTTTTTTTTTATATTTAAAAATTTTAAAAATTTTAAAAATTATAAATTAATTTTAAAAAAGTAACAAACGATATTCAATTTATTTGAAATTTTTACCACATATTTACCACATTATGAGAAGATAATCTGACAATTTTAGTTATTTTATAATACTTGTATGATTTATTATAATTATTTTATAAAATAATTAATTAAAATTATAATAAATCGTACAACTGTTAAAAAATCACGAAAATTTTTAAATTATCTTCTTATAATATATTGAATATGTGATAAAAATTTAAGTAAATTGAATATCTTTGTTTGCAGTAAATATGTGAGAGGACGGTCAGTTCAATTGGACCGACCATCCTTTTAGCAAATAAAGATATTCAATTTACTTGAAATTTTTATCACATATTCAGCACATTATAAGAAGATAATTTGAAAATTTTCGTTATTTTCTAACACTTGTACGATATATTATAATTTTAGTTAATTAGTTTATAAAATAATTATAATAAATCATACAAGTATTAGAAAATGACGAAAATTTTCAGATTATCTTCCCATAATGTGGTAAATATGTGATAAAAATTTCAAGTAAAACGAATATCGTTTGTTATTATTTTTAAATTAATTTATAATTTTTAAATATGAAAAAGAAGGTCACGTGCTATGCATGTGATCAATTTAACGAAAAATTAAACGGCAAAGTTCGAATTGCAAATAGCATATACGATAGGGTCTGATTGGGCAAAAAAAAATGGTAGAGACTAAATAACAAATAACCTTATACGATATGATCTGAATTAAATTTTTTCCTAAAATTAATCAATTTTTAGTATTATTTGTTTGAAATTTTAAAAGTTATGATCTTTTAATATATTCTTAACAAAAACTATCGTGCTTTAAAAATTGAAAGTTTTTTTAAAAAAAATTCTCAGCTGAAAATGATATTTAAATTGTATTTACCGAAAAATAATTATTATTTTTGTTGAAATTAGATAATATAAACATTGATTGATAGCACATAGAGATTGGAAAGTTAATGACGCAGGATCACTACCTAGTACTTTCCATTCCATTTTATCCTTGTCTTTACCAATATTAGTTATTGTAAATTCTTATTATTTTAATTTAAATTAATGAATTTAGGATCTACATACATTTGAAAGAGAAACGCATTTCAAAGTTATTAGCTTCTCACGCGTTATGGCTTGGCCGTTTTATGATTGATATCGACGGACAGACTTTTTTATTCGGTATTTTTCGAGAAAGAGAATTTGTTTATAAATTTATTCGAAACTGTCACCGTAACGAGAATGATGCGTAATTTTTTTTTGCCCTAAATTGCTCAATTATAGCTCATTTATCATTATGGGCCTGAAATATTTTGATTTATTTAAAAATCCTTGAACTCAGAGGTAATTCGTAATGTAGTATAGAAATACTAACCTTCCGAGTTTAAGGTTGTGAGTAAGGATGAGAGATTATGACAAGTTTGGGGATTGAGTTGATTTATTTTTAGAAATTAAATTGGATTAAATTATTCTAATTTTTTCAATAATATAATGATTTTTTTTAATTAAATTTATTGACAAAAGTTGATTAAATTATTTAAAATTGAAATTGTGACTCAAATTAAAATCTATAGTGCAAATTAACCATTAAACTTGGGTGTGATTAGCAAATAGATAATTATTTTTTTTTTATTTTAGTCAAATAATTTCATTAACTTAAAACGTGTCAGTCGAAGAAATCACTTTTTTATCGTGATATTTTATGTTATGCGATTTTCAATTTAAAACTTCGTACAAAAAAACATTTTTCGACGAGTTTAGTAATTTTTATAAAAAATAAATAAATTGAATATCTCGATATTTAGAATCACAAAAACAGATATATCAGTAATTGTTTGAGACTTAATTGCTAATATGGATAAATTTATGGGATTATTTGTTTAAAAATAGGGTCTTTTTCAAAAAAACCCATAAACTTTGGTTTTTTTTTTAAAAAAACCCGTAAACTTTACTATTCACCAAAAAAAATCAAAAACTATCTTAAATCTGCAAAAAAACTCTTCCTGGCCGGCCAGTGGGTGGACAGACCCGTGGAGGCCGGCCGGTTC
>CM039523.1:1623393-1731706 GCA_022433055.1 Begonia peltatifolia
TTTACGGGTTTTTAAAAAAAAAACCAAAGTTTATGGGTTTTTTTGAAAAAGACCCTTAAAAATAAAGTTTAATGTCATAATTTTCATCTTTAAATTTAAGAATAAATAGGTAGAATAAATGAATATTCAAGTAAAATTATTTTTTTAAAGGTGTAAAAAGAGTTCGATCCGTCCGGCCTCTTCCGCCGCCGCCCACGATGGTCTATTCCCGCCGTCCTGATCTGTTCATTACTTTATGAATCTTCTGCTAGGATCCCAGATTCGGATATGTCTCTACCTCGGAAACCTAGGGTTAGAAATGATACTCCTCCTGAAGCTAGGGGTGAAGAATTTGGATTCGGAAAGAGATGGTGAGGATTTGTCAGAATCAGAAGCGCCATCACAGTCCAGCACCTGATACCAGATGCTGGTTAAGGTTTTGAAATTAAATAAAAAGGTTTCACCATAGCTCATCATCTGAACCTGGTTAAGGTTTTGAAATTTCCCTCACTCATCAATTTCATTATATCAAATGTTAGTAAATGACGGGACAATGCAACACTGTTATCTCACTCGATCAGGACTTAATGGATCAGATATTTCACCTCCCAGAAAAGGGAAGAAGAACGCCAGGTCACCTGAACTGTCTGCCCATGGACTCACGATAGAAACTGATGCTTCAAGAATATCTTTGCAACCAGACCTTTCCCCACCAAGGAGTGTTAACTCCTCCAGCTTCCTTGAAAGAGCAGCAGAAGACTGGTTTGATACCTGGTCGAGAAATCAGGGAAGAGATTGCTAAAACTAAGAAAGATGATTGATTAAGGTGAGATCCTACTCGTGAATTATGATGTAGAATGCCTTCTTGTAATCATCAAATTCTCTGGGCTGACTTTACAAACCCAAAAATGAATATTTGCCCACTCATATGTTTTGCCTCTTTCTCCCACTTGTCTCTGCGTAAAAAGCATGACACCAATATCTTGGTAGATTGAAATAAGCAATAAATCCTGCTCCTATGAGTGTTGTAATTGTTGTTATATGCTTCCTATCCTAAGTATCAATATAGCTCTTCCCTGGATCTGTGCTGTAGGATACATGACTGTCTTTAGATCCCTATATACTTGATCTCAATCTTTCATATGCGTGCTTTAGCCATTATGTCTTTTATCCATTCCAAATCATGAGATTCTGAGATAATATTGTCCTTCATATCAGAGGGTAAAATGCTTTTACTTTCAGTTTAATCATGTCAATCATTGATTATTGTTATATTTTTTGTACACTCGAATATGAGACTTCGTCTTATTTGGTTCTTGTCTTACATTATTTTCTTAATCAGAAAAAAAATTTCTCCTGCAGTCTCATATTTGCTCACTCTTACAGATCTAAAGAGATGGATCCATCTGTAAGTGGGCGGGGAGCTGAACCTATCTATTGGGATAAGATTAGAAGTATGTAAATGCTCACAGTTTCAAAGATTACGAATTCTGATTGATGGATGAATCGAAGTTTGAATTTTTAAGATTCTAAGGACCGAATTTCGGAGGAGGAGTTCTTCAAGTCGTGACAAAAAGTAGAAGAGAAACCCAAGGTAATTTAGAAATAACCTGGAAGGTACCATTTTGATTTGTTGCTAGCATTATTTGACGACTTCCCAAGTGGTCATTCAATTTAGTACTACTCGAATTCACTGCTGGAATACAACAATAAAATTAAGAATCCAAATATCAAATTTGCATTCATGGATGTCATAATATACTTGTGGCTAGTTTCATATTTTCTTAATATGTGTAAATTTGACTTGTTAATGTGTAACCAAGTAACAACTTAGTACCAAAATCACAATTTTGAATCCTCCAAATAAATGTAACAGCTCTTATACCTCAGTGATGTGTAACAACATCAACAAAGAAAATAATTAATAAGGTCTACACGGCCTTCTTCAGAACTGTCCTTCAACTGCTGGTTTTATCGCTAAATAACCGACAAAGTCCACAAACTTGAATCAAAATATTGATATATACCTATCAAACCACTCAGTCTAGGACTTAAAAATGTCGACTTTGAATGCAAAATAATCTCTCCCTTCACGGTTTCCCCACAAATGGTAACAAGATCACTATCTATTGAACACGGTCCCTTCCCCAAATGAATAAAATCTTCATCCAAATAATCTCTTTAATATTCAGAGCTTTATCAATGCAAAAACAACAATGAAATTGAGTAAAAAATTTGAAATCACATACACCATTCACGTCTAAAGAGGAGAATAATTAAATCATGCACAATAATGTCATTCAAACCCTTAAAGATCCACTACAAACCAATATTCCAATAAACTCCAACATAGATCACATTAGGAACCAATAGCAAGATAAAAGAATAAGATGAACTTGATAAGAATTGAATGAACCACCCACACACCAAATCAAGTTAATGTAACAAACCCTCTTCAGATTTAATATAAACGAAATAAAAATACAAAATAAAAATATGTTCAATAGGTCTGTTAGTTTTCATTTCAAACTATTTTTCCCAAAAGATAATTCCTCAATGCTACAACTTTCTCTTTAAATAAAAGTTATTTAGGAAAAGTAAAAGACACGATTAAAAAGTTATTTAGGAATTCTAAATGACAACTAAATAATACCATTTTATCTTAATAATTTATATTCCCTAGTAAATTTTATTAGAGCTCTATCATTATTCTCCTCCCAATGAGCACTTTGTCCTCTAGATGCATGAACCTGTAATTGCTGATTGAGAAACTTGATCCATTTTCTTCTTCGAGGAGTGGTGTTCGGTTACTAGACGTTGAATCCAAATGTTGACTTGCTCTAGTACTGTTTTATGTGCATAAGCTTCTCAAACAACAAACACTCTTTGGCTATAATGATTTCTTTCACTACAAATCTGATATATCTCTTCTAAACCTCAAATTCCCTTTTGTCTCCTCTTCTATTAGTAGGAAATGAAAAGGAAAGTGTACCAATTGTTGGTCTATTGATTTGGTTTTTTGTTGGGTTTTTGTGTTTGGAGAGCCCGCGTTTATTTGTTTTAATAGATCATTTTGATTGTAAGGGCTATACCCAATATGCCAAGGGTTAGTTTCTTTTCTTGCCAATGCACCCATGCCTCCTCTTCTCTGGTTGGAGACTCTTCCAAATAGCAGTTGCCCCCTTCAAGTTACACTCATCCCTCACATATTGAAGATTCAGTCGAGTAACACGCGGTTTTTCCCTCCTTGCACGTCAATGTCTACGATGAAAAGCCACTTTCCTGACCAAAAATTTCTCGCGGTCTATTAGAGTTCGACATGAACAGTCAATGGTTTCCTCCACCTTTGTCTCTGGTTTGCTTTTCGTTGGAAAATCTCACCGGTGGCATGCTTTTTTTGGTGTATCATTTTTTTTGGGGTCTTGTTGTGCAAAAAATACACTACACAAGTATACGCATTGCAATCAAGTTAATATATAAAATATCGATCACACGAGGACAAAATGTATTCAATTCCAAATTAATTGTGGAGTAAATTAAGTTGGAAACGAAATCAATAATTCAAAGATTAAATTATGATTGAAAATAACAATAAATCAATTTGATAATCGAATTTCTCTCACCAAACAATTTCTTCACAACAAAAGCCATAGGGAATGTTATAACATTGAGTTAAATGACGTAGAAAATCTTATTTAGATCAAGGTTTAACATAGTTACTGGATTAATTCTTTTCATACTATCTTTTAGATTTATGAACAATGAATATTACTTAGAATTTCAGTTAAGTATCATTCTATACAGACATAAAAATTAAGCAATCGGTATGAAAATGTTTAGAATTAACATGTCACTTGAGTTAACCATTCATGCAATTCAATACAAGTTCAAATTACTATTTTATGACATAAAATAGAATCCTAATCTTTATTCACATGACATGCATGAAATAAAGTCAACAATAAGCACATATTGAAGTATTTAACGAAACATCATAACATTCCATAAGAAATTATTAGTTCGGTACTCCCTCATCTAGTCAATTGAAATTTAGTTCATAGAAAATAAACAAAGAAATAATACACCATAATGTTTGACGTAAAAGTAAGAAAAAAAATATATAGAAGATTTTTCATCATTATTTTTTGTCGTGCCACAGGTGAATGCTCTTTTTTCTTTGTCTTCTCTTCTTCCTTAGAAGATCCTCTTCTTTCTTCTTATTCTCTCTTTTGTTGCAAAAAATTGAAATACAAAAATCGTAAAATATATTTGCTCTTTCCTTTCTATAATATCTCAACACTCAATTTCTTCAATCTTTTAGATCACTTATTTGAATAATGGTATCATCTTCTATCTTGTATTTCGAATAATTCAAATCTTTCACATTAGCATCAGTATGCATTAATTGTATATTAGTGATAATTTTTCAAAAAAAAAAAAAAACAAATAATACTCACATTAATAAAAACAAATGTTATGGGTGATGTTATAGCATTCCCTGATGATATGTATATTTAATTCATTATTAAGTTTTAGTAATATATACATAAAAACACTTGTGTAATAAGTTTTTTTCAAGACTTAACAGGTCTTCGTCCAAATTTTTGTCCATGCGGACGCGATTGCGGTATGCTCCCAAATTTACCTGCGCTATTTGTAGCTTGGATGTTGATTTTTCCACTTTGTCGATACTCCACACAACACGACAATGACTCTTGATGATAGATATCTGGTGAACTTCCTCCATGTTCTTTGGTGAACAAACACATTGACACGGAAATGACCTGAAAAGATTCGAGTTAATACCCATTAATATCCTATGTGCTCGGGTGTGAGTGAAACCAAAGAAACAGCGCACACAATGAGGGAAATGATGATGGAAATGGACACCAAATGGAGCTTGAAAGTGTGTTTGTGTGAAGAACAGAACCTTGCAATGGATATTGAAATTATGAGGTAGAAATGAAGTGAAGTGTGAAGAACCTTAGGTTGACCCAAAAAGCTATGTTATGCTTTTTGGTGGATGTCTTCCTTTGGAAAGACAACAACTTTTGAGGACCCGATTCTACCTCCTCAACCTTTTAGACGCTCAATGAGAGAGGAGAGGAAGATGATAAGAGTTCACCAAACAACCTTGATCTTATTGAACAATGGAGACACACTCCTCACGGTTTAAAGAATCGTGACTTGCTTTTTGATAAATTCAAACTACCTTAGTTGGAAGAAAAAGAATTTTGTATTAATTTGGCAAAAGTTTTTTTTTTACACACGCTAATAGTAATGCTTATATAGAGTCCTAAGATGGCTGGTTAGGGTTTTGGAAGTTGAAAAATGGGGAACTTTGAGCCATTGATGCAAGCGGCCAAGATGAGCAGCCGGGATGGTGATCCGAGCGTGCGTGCACATTCGCTGATTTGTTCAAGGGCGCTGCATGGCCACGTCATCCATCCTGCTGCACGCATCCTAATGTCCTTGCATGAGCCAAATCATCAATCCTTGGTGCTCCTTTGAACTGGTGCTTGCATGAGCTGAATTTCGGGTGATAGTGATTCCATGTGTGAGCCGAACCATGAAGTTCGAACCAAAACCATGCCACCATCATACATCTAATTATAACCACACAATGTAATGCATGCAATATAAATGATTTAGCGTTTGCCAAAACAAAAAAAGCTAGTGTTTGTCAAAAAGAAAAGAAAAATACAACATAATGGTTCTACGTTGTCGTTACCAGGAAGATAAATTATTCTTTAGTTTTGAGTTGAATCCATCCGAACATCCCAAGTCAAAATATGTAGAGGTTGATCGATGTCCATTGAACTAGGTTTTCATGTAAACTACTCAAGGAAATCATCACTTGCAAAAGACATAAGATCATGAGTAAGAAAATTAAGTTAAAGTAGGGGTCTCTGTTTGTGACTGAACGATTGGTCTCCTTGGCATGTCATTGTTGTTTGGCGTATGTTTTGATGCCACCATTGTGCCCAACAAGTTCAGAACTTCTTCTAGTTCAGATGTTGCCCCTTTGCCCGACGAGCTTAGAAATCCTATCGGATTATCTCCACTGAACAGAGGCGTCCAAGTTCCTCAATTTCAGATTTTCCTTCATCACTTTTAGCATACTCGTGGGTATCTGAAATCCTCCTCCCTTCATGGATGGAAAGAGATCTGCCAACTGCTGCATAATTGAAGCCATTTTTGCCTTCATCGCCCTTCTTTCGTCTTTCAGCAAACCAGTTTCCTTCTTTAACTCCTCGTGAAGCTGACTCGCCTCGGTTGATATGGAATCTCGTTATGATACCATTGTTACAAATAATTAAATCATGCACAATAATGTTATTCGAACCCTTAAAAGATCCAACACCAAACCAATTTTCCAATAAACTCCAACAAAGATCAGATTAGGAACCAATAGCAAGATGAAAGGATGAGATTAACCTGATAAGAATTGGATGAACCGCCAATACACCAAATCAAGATGACTACATTCAATAAGCTGGAAACCTCGTTTCAGTTTTCTACAAGAAGATGGAGAATGAAGCTTCGGATGCTATCACCACCTTAGAATGGATAAGATAATGATTGCCACACATCGATCCTTCAACAATCCTAACATTATTCAAGAAGTAATTACACATGATGAAGAAAAGGGCTCTACAATTTCTCTCTCCCAATCGGCACTACCATTTGACCTCCTTAGTTTTTCTCTCTCAATGGTGATGCCTTATCAATGGCAAAGTTGTAAATACAAGAAAAAGTATAATTAAAATGAAGTGAACAAAAATAACATGAATTAAAAAATCGTCATTATGATTTTGTTGAATTAAATAAATCTCTACGTGCAATGCTTTTTAAACAAAGCCCATTTTCTGCTGTTTACCTCATTTTAAAAAGCTTAGAATGTCAACTTCAATCTTTATAAAAATGATCTTTTCATTTGGGACCGTTAACAATGTTGAATTTGCAAGATACTCTTCAAATGTCAGATCTGCAAAAATTCTGAGAAAACTTTTAGGTCTTGATAAAATGTCTAATCTTCCAAGTGACAAAGTGATTTGATTTTTGATCTCATCTTCATGTTATTGATCTATGTTTTCTCTCAGTTGCTTGTAAGAGAAAGAGAGAAGAAAGAAGAAAAATGTTCGACACCTCTTTTACCTAGAACCGAATGATTTGGTCCATCAGCACATCATGTGTCCTTATGGATAGTTTCATATATGGCTAATACAACTGATTATTTGCTTTAAAAACTGATGTAAAATTAACTAAAGAGGATATTTAAGTATTTTAATTAAATTAGTTTATTATAAATAAAGAGTGAAGAAGTGAGTTAAACATCATTGAATATTGTCCAAGTAAAATTACTCTTTTTAAAGTGTTATCTTTTTGAGCGAGTAGCTTGTGGTTGTTTATAGGTCAGCGTTTTGCAGAACCCGTAGTATCTTTATTTTCTGTTTTGTATGTATTTAGTCGTTTTATCTTAATGATGTTGTTCGATATTTAAAAAAATTTTTCCATGAAATGTTGAATTTGATACCTAAACTAAGATCTTTCTCCTAATTGAATCTCTCAAGTCTGAGTGTAAAGAGTTGTAAAAATTACAAATTTCCATGATTTATTTATTAAGTGAAATTGTGTTAACTGATCGTCTAACTATAGATTTTTAGATAAACAACAATAGGTTATTGGTTGCAATTTTTTAAATTATAATCATGACTGGGTTTCTGATAGTTTTTAAAAATATCCATTCATTCTTTTGGCTTTGGTTTTTCAGATGTAGTCTGCTTATCAATTTGGCAATTTGATAATCTGAAAACGATTTTCAGATATAACTAAGTTTGGTATTTTGTGTTTTATTATGTAAGTTATGCATCTTTGCTAAATCTATTTCTGACATATGTCGGCTCTGTTCTCTAACGTTGTATCTTTTTTCGATATTACAATGACCTGTCTGTTGCTTTATTTTTTCAGTGTACAGGAAGAGATAAAGTTGGAATGGGGAGAGGCCTTGGCACGAAAGCGGGAAGCTGAAGCAAGGATTCAAGAGTTAGAACTTGAGAAGGACTGACCCGTTGCACGAACCAAGTAATTTGAAAGAATTGTCACTTCAAATTTTTCTGTCCTTGTTCTGGAATATTTTTATGCAAGTCATTCGTATTAATTCTTCGTTACTTATTCCCATTCTTAATTTCTTAAATATTTATTTCCCACCTTTGGTTGGAATAAGATATTGAAGGTCCAAAATTAATATGCACTAATGTCTAAAATTAACGTGTACAAGGACAGAATCAGTTGTTCTGTTCATCTGTTGCCATGCCATCTAATTGCCATGGCTATGTCGCAGAGTTGACCCAGAACTGGACAAACTGCTGAAGGACAAGTGAGATGGGGGTGAAGGTAACTTGAAGTTATAAACATGCTAACAAGGTGGCCAGAAAAGTAGAATGTAGTTTTATTTTGTGTTGGTATATTGCAGAAAAATACCTTGATCCACCGGACGTTCCTGCTCATAGCTGGCTGAAAAGAAGATTGGATGCTGCACATAGTCGATATGGGATAAGACCAGGCCAGCATTGGGATGGAGTATCGGAGCAATGGTGGGTTAATTTCTGTTCACTTTTCTGAACAAATTATTTTAGTGTTCTTTTAAACTCGTGAGAGAGCCTCTTTCATAGTCCTTGACCATAAATTGCTCTCTTTTTATGACAAAATAAAGTTTGTGGTTACTTTTTGTAGGATTTGAGAAGGGAGTGTTCAAATGGATGAACACAAAACAAGCTTCTGAGAGAGAAGCTCATCTTTGCTGTGTCTCTGACATGTGAGAAGATTAGTAAGACGCCCCTCTTGTCGCAATTCGGAGAAGACCACAGTAGATTTGACCATTCAGATCTCTACACGAAGAACAAAGAATAGAAAAGAAAAGAAGAGCTGCGAGAAATTGGTGTCAACAAAGATCGAGATTTTCTATCGGCATTATCACTTCAAATTACGACTCGCGAGACTTGATTATTGACTTTAACAATGAGCTTATAAAGTAATCCAACTGATATTGAATTGTATCTCCCGATTCAATTTGGATAAATTCAGTCCTTAATAATAAGGATTCCATTTTCGATTGGTAGACTTGTGAACAATTAGCTTCTAACATAATCGAAATCGATTTCTACCGGTTCAGTTTGGTTCTATCTCAAAATCGACTCAGCTGAACTCCCCACAAGTAAAAGCATGGAGAAATGCGTGTTGGTCATGTTGTGTTAAACTAAATGTAATTGGTAAATAAAAGACAAGGGCCCACTGCCCAACATCTGTCAGCTTCCTGGTAGATTCTCCACTGATTTTCTATTCTTAACAACCACTGTCTCGCCGCCTCCAATTCATTTCCAAACGCCATTTTCTTGGCAGCCCAAACAGCTTCTCCCGCAAAAGTTGTCGCACGAAAACCATGGCTGCTCGATGCGCTGAAAATTCTTTCGAGAGGTAATTCCGATCGTGTATGTTTGCCCATATTTCAAACTTCTTCGCATAATAGCTGCATTCGTAATCTGGGTTGATTCTTCGTTTTTGCGCTAGTCTATGACGCCATTTTCTTTTCTTTCTCCCAGTTCTAAAATGGGTCGTTCTGCCAATGAAATGGGTATTTGTTTATGGGTTTAATATCTGCAACGAAACTATTTTCGACAGGATTTGTTCGTTTGTTTTACCTTTCAGATCATTCGATTAGTTTGTTTGAGCTTCCGCCCATCATTACCAGTTCGATTCTTTTGAATCCTAGCACTCTTGATTGATATCCACAAGAATAAGCTCTGCTAATCAGATTTTTTCTCTGTTCTAATCCTTCGCTGTTTGTATGTCTTCCGATTTTCCCGTGCTTTTCCTCTGCAATGGAAATTATCACATTAATTTTGTGTCTCGATTCAGCTTTTTTTTTTTTTTTCTTGTTTTGACTATATTTACTGTTGTTGATTGTGTTAGTTCAAGAGAATATTCGACCCATTCATTTTCCACTGTTCAAGATACGATGGGCATGAGTAAAAATTGATGATAAACAGAGTTAGTGTAGTTTTTCTATTATGAGCATTGGATACCATCGCGGTGAAGATAAATTTTCTAATTGAACACTGAAAAATTTTATTTCGATCCAATAAGGGAGGAACTCTATGGATTTTTTAATTTTTTCTTAGAAAGATCTTTTAGCTATTGCTCTTAGTTTATTCTTTACAAATTCTTTTGTTGATTTGAAGTCTATATTGCTTCAAAGAAGATCAAACATTGATCTTCATCACTTGCTTACCATTTCTCTGTAAATCCACTTCCACGGACACACCGTTCTGGAAACTTTCAGTTCGTTTCTAGATCACCTAGTAGCTTGGCAAGTGCTTTGAAGGGAAGTAGCTATATTTTGCTACAATAACCATGTTAATGACTAAAGGGCATGGTTAATTCTAAGTTAATTTCTTGATTTTTATTGTTTAACCTCATATATGATTGCTCGATGTTTCACCTTATGGAATGGAGGTCTTGAGGAATATAATACCCTTATGTTTTAAACACTTTTTATCTTTTATGTAAGTTGATTGGTAAACTCTGTGTGTGTGTGAGAGAGAGAGAGAGAGAGCCTCCTCATGGTATCAGATTCTCTTATTCTAAGTTCAATTTTGTGGTGGCAGCAAAAGCTCTCTAGCAAAACTTGCTCCACTCGAGGCAATTCTATTCGACGTAGATGGAACATTATGTGATTCCGATCCACTCCACTACTATGCTTTCCAGGAAATGCTTCAAGGGGTAACTTCTTTTATGTCATCTGCGAATCTCCTTTCGAAACCGAGAGATTAAGTGTAAAAGGGAGGAAAGTAAATGAAAAATAGTGAGAGAAAGAGAGAAATATCGAAAAGAAGATGAAAATATAAAATCTCGCCTTTCTTTTCCTTTCTCTCCTGCTTTTTTAGATCAAATTACAGCTTTGATTTCCTTTATTTACCTTTTTCATGGTTTTAAACTTCTGAGCTATGATATGTCTCTTAGTACACCCCTTACTACAGCTGGATTAAGCTCATATCTGTGAAGTAAATTAGAGATTCTAATAAATCGAAAAATCTTTAGATTGGCTTCAATGGAGGAATTCCAATAGACGAAGAATTCTTCATTGAGAATGTTGCTGGCAGGCACAACACTGATATTGCAATGAGACTCTTCCCCGATGATTATGAGCGAGGATTAAAATTAGCTGACGAAAAGGAAGCCATTTTTAGAAAGTGAGCTCTTTTTCTTCTCACTTATCTGAAATTTAAGTTTTAAACTTAACTCGATTCATTCGTTTCGTGAAAAAAAAAAAAAAAACAAAACAATTTAGATTAGTCACGGAGCAAGTGAAGCCTTTGAGCGGTCTGTTGAAGTTGAAGAAATGGATCGAAGATCGTGGTTTGAAGCGGGCAGCAGTTACTAACGCTCCGAGAGTAAATGCTGAGCTGATGATCTCAATTCTCGGGCTTTCGGATTTCTTCGAAACCATTATTATAGGCGATGAATGTGAACATGTGAAGCCACATCCGGACCCCTACTTGAAGGCTCTCAAAGTACTCAATGTATCCAAAGATCACACTTTCATATTCGAGGTCTGTATTTTTTTTTTCACTTTTGATGCTTATCAAATTTCGAAAACTGTTTTTGACGAAATTTTGTTGGGAACTTGCATTCTAAACGACGAGATAATCAATCTCTAATTTGAAACTTTGACGATTTGCGTAATTTACCTTATTTTTTTCGATATATTTTCCGAGCATACCAATGATTGTTGATGTTTAACAGGACTCTGTATCTGGAATAAAAGCAGGAGTTGCGGCAGGGATGCCAGTAGTTGGTATATCAACTAGAAATCCTGAGCATTTGCTGATGGAGGCAAATCCGACCTTCCTTATAAAAGATTATGAGGATCCAAAGTTATGGTCTGCTTTAGAACAGCTTGATCAACAAAGGTAAAAGTTGAAATATTGTTGAAACAGATGGACAATATCTTTATATTGCTCAAATAATTTCCGAGTTTTATGACTTGAATAAATGAACTGTATACTTGGACTAGAATGGTATAACTCAGTGAAATTCTACAAAATTTGGACAATCTTTTCAGCAAACAATGACTGTTTCATCTGTTGTTGCAAAATATTTTAGCTCTATAAAAGAATCTCGACTATACATAACCTGGAAATGCAGGACAAATAGACCACGCATTTTGTCCCCATTTGCTCCAAATATTATATTGTTCGTTTTGTGCCAGAGTCCACACATATTTATTATTGGAATTAGCTTCAAACGCGTTGTACTATGTAGAGAGATAAACTCTACTTATAAACTATGTATTTTTCATTCTCTCGAACGATGAGAGATTTTGCACCCCTACTGATATAAGTTGAATTTTCACACTGGGCTATCTTTGCATACACATGACGGTTTATCACACTTGATGAGAACTCCAATTTCTTCAATGGCATTCTTTGTTTTTTGCCTTGCTTTCCTTTCATCGAGATAATACTGGTAAATGTAAGAAATGAATCCCCACAACGCGAAAACCAGAGCCCTCGCCTTCACTCCCTCCATTTTATCATGGAAAAATGTAACTGCAAGAACGAGACGACAGGCAAAGCCAATGTACTAACTACATTGGAAAACAAAGACGATACCTCAAAGGCCAACCCCAACAAACAGATCGACGAGATTCGCCACATCACAGCCGTCCAAACCAGAGTCATTGCCTAAAATACTCTTCCCTTTTCATATTCCTTCATTTCCTAGGCAGAGTCTTCCATTCTCCACTTGCAAAAAGTCTGACATCAGTGCAGCAAGTTGCCACAAAAGGCGGATATATCTGCATATTCAAGACAGCTGAGAATGTTTGTGATGTAGGAGCATCACTTCGACATGGGGTCGGCCCCGTTCGAAAGGTTATAAATAATCTGCTCTAATCAATCATAATACGAGGTTCAAAAATTGCCATCTACCATCCACAGAAACTTAATTTACAAATTCCAAAACCCCGAACCATTTACAGAGAAAATCAGAACTCCGCGATGGAATCGGAAGAAAAGAAGTAATTGAGCGAAGCAGAATCAAACCTCCGTTTCGTAGTTGGAGCTCTTCGGATGCTTCCATGGAGGAGTTGCAGAGAATGGGAAAGGAGTCAAACAGGAAAAGCGAACGAGAAATGGAAAATTGCTGTATACTAGAATCCCGCATCAGAAAAGGAGACGAAGTAGGAAAAGAGAAAGGCGTATAAGATCAAGGGTTGGCCCCCACTTTCATGGAGATTTTTCTCAGCTGAGATTTTGCAGTGTACCAGTTCTTATCGGTTACATTCTGATACGTCAGCCATTTGTGCACTTGATGTTAAATTTATTTTATAAGGAGAGGGTCCCGACAAGTAGCTTGCTATTTATAGTAGCGTATTTATTTATTTATTTAAACTTTAAATTATGAATTTTTTAAATAAAATTTTCAACTACCTATTTTAATAATTTAAATATTAAATATAACTAATTAAATCTTTACATATTATTAGATCACCTACCTTTCATTGTTTTCGGTCACTTAAAAAATCAATCAATTAATTTTAAAAAAATAACAAACGATATTACAATTACTTAAAAAATTTATAACTTGTCCACTACATTCCGAGAAGATAATCTGAAAATTTTTATGATTTTTTAATACCGGTACATTTTTATATATTATTTTATAAAACAGACCTAAAACAGTTATGATAAATCATACAAGTGTTAGAAAATTACAAATTTTTTTAAATTATCTTTCCATGGTGTGATAAACACGTGATAAAATTTTTAAGTAAATCTAATATCAAACGATATTGAATTTAATTAAAGATTTTATCATATCATAAAAAAATAATTTGAAAAAATTTATGATTTTTTAACGTTTGTATGATTTATTATAATTGTTTTACGTCTGTTTTATAAAATAATTTACTAAAATTACAATAAATCATACAAGTATTAAAAAATCGTGAAAATTTTCAGATTACCTTCTTATGATGTAGTGAACATGTGATAAAATTTTAAAGTAATTTTAATATCGTTTGGTATTTTTTTAAAATTAATTTATAAAACAGAGGTAAATAGAAATCATACGTCGGTTCTCTTTAGAATGGACGTCCGTTCCAATGATCGGAAACAACAAATGGGGTGATCAATCATTTGCCAAAGTTTGATTTATTACATTTCAGATAGTTTAAATTTTGTATTGTTAGAGTTGATAATTTAATATTTTGTTTAAAAAAAACCTAATAGTTTAGAGTTTAAATTGGTAATTACCCTAATTGTAAAGTCTCTTTGCATTGAGATTTTTTTGAGTGAGATCGGAAGTTTAGGAGTTCGGCTTGTCTCGGTAAATTTGACTTTTTGTTGGATTGACTCGGTTGTAAATTGACAATTAAATAGTTGTTAGATAATATGTGTATAATTTGTAATAATATAATTGTTAAATATTTATATTGGTATTCGTTTAATATCTTTTAATAAATACATGTCATTTTATATATTAATAAAATAATTTTGTTACTAAAAATTAACTATTATAATTTGTCATTATAATGATAAATAATTATTATAATTTTTTTCAAAAAATATTACATTTATATGAATTCAAAATATTTATGTACGTTTGGTTCGTTAGACTTGGCTCATTAAGATTCGTTTAGCCGACTTGACTCATTTAACAGTAGCTCACAAGCCACCTCATATTCAATTTTTTTTTGTCGGTGATAAGTTTTGAAAAAAAATTATTACGCAAATACTTTTAATTATATAATACTAAAAGATAATAATATGATTTTTAATTATAGCAACAATGTAGAGTTAGAGGATATTGACAAAAGAGAATAATAAGATTTTTAATTTAAAATTTAAAAAATCTCACGTGAAATGATGAGTAATTTTGGAAGACTTTAAAAGATAGACAAGAAGAGAGAGAAAAGACATGCACAAATTTAAAAATCTTAATAATATTAAAGAAATTCTCAATAATATTTATTTTTCATAATTTTTAAAAAAAATATGTAAAAAATTAATCAAATAAATATGTCAAGTTTTAATTCAAACAATATTTTTAAATCATTTGACTTGATATTGCAGTATTCCCTACAGTTTTTGTAGCAAAAAGGTTATATAGCGAAATAAATCAACTCTTAAGTCAGTCTTCTAACACTTGATTCTTTTATTCGATTTGTTTGTATTCCACTTTATTATTTGAATTTTCGTTTAATTTATCTTATCTAAAATTTTATCATAAAACAATTTACTTATTTTACGTTGATTTAAATCTCAATTACTCTATCCATCTGGGATCAACTTAGCTTGCGACATGTGCACTTGCCCCGTGTGTGTTTTTACACGACAGTCGGGCTCAGTAAGCTCTACTCCTTGAATTTGCTAGGTTCGATAAGCCATATTTTTTTAAGTTCAACTTGACCTGGACTGCTCATTTGTCATCTTTGGTATTTTGTCGCAAAACAACTCTTACTTATTTTACACGAAGGTTATGTTAGAACATCGGAGTTGTCTTCCATTCACTCGATTTTCTGCAAATTCGAAATTAACATTTGATGATTCCGTTGCAGATTACCTTATAATTATTTTGTCAAATAACAACAAACAAACAAACAAAACCCCTGCATGCAATTCACTCCCACAACCAGAATTTGGCCTACACTCTGATCCATTCATGGACTAGGACAACCCGAAAAACTATATACACAGTTTCCAATCAAATAGCAAAAAATTTAAAAAAAAAAAAAATCTCTACTTGCTCTCTGCAATTACCACCCTATGCGATGTCGGGGGACTACTTCGACAAGCCTGCTCTGATGCATTGGCAAGACCTTGTAACATTCGCAAGATCTCGGTCGGGTCTTCCAAGTAATACTTGGCCTTGCTCGGTTTTTGGCCGACCGTACAATCGAATACTTCTGCATCTGGACAACGAGAAGCTCTGGCACCCATTATTACCTCAAACATGTCCTCATCTGACTTGTCATCGCCTATGCATAGAACAAAATCGGGTACCATGTCTTTTGCCCGTGTTGTTTGTAGGAGGCACTCTGCTGCAATACCCTTGTTCACGCCCTGCCAACGAACATAATATCGTGTCAGAGAGAGAAGTTTCTATAGAAAGAGAAGTTTCTATAAAGTAGAAATACCGATACCCGTGTCATGTACTTAATCAGGGCGATCTCCAATGTCTATTTCGATTCGGAGAATCTACCTGTATCGTTATTATAAGCAGCGACGCGAGTGTGGTTTTCGCTTAAAAAGCCAAAATACAATGGGTGCTACTCGATCATATATTCTTCAAACTATATTCCTTTCTTTACCTTAGTATCACACTTACTCGACTTAATTAGAGCAGGAAGATCATCAAACCATTAGAGGTATGAGACTTGGACCAAATTAAGTATGCGAGGGAATGGTATCAAGTAAACAGCAAATGACATGTATCGAATTTTTTAAGTTTTTCGGCCAAAATACTGAACTCTGGAAGATGCAACGATCAATCGAAGAACACAAAGAAACTAAGATATTGAGAAGCATCTCACTTTCATCCAAGTGTCAGAGTTATTCATAAATGAATAAGATGGTTCATAGTCGAAAAAAAAAAAAATATTAAATTCATTTTTTAACTTATCCTAAACATGGATGACCAGTGAGAAGATCTATATAAGTTCATAAAACATATAGAAGATCTTGATTTCAAAGCCCAGTTTTGAATTGGAGTTTGAGAGTATTAAAGTTGATGTGGCCTACACTTAATCTCATCATTTGATCCAAAACAGGTCATCATTTTCGTTGTCGTTAAAGGACTCATTCGAAAAATCAGTTCATAGCTGAGGACCAAAAATGGGAGAAACCTGAAAGTAAAGAGAATGATGGAATAACAACACTAACCTGGGGTTTGACCTCGACGATGTTTTGGCCGCTCTTGACGGTAACAGGCTCATTGGCAAGAACACTTTCAAGATGATCTAAAAGTTCTTTAGCTTGGCATGACCCGAAATCGATATCGGCGTGCATGTAATTCCAAACGAGAGCACTCTCTTTAACTTCGATGAAGGAGCCATCTGTTGCTTCTGTGTACAATTGCATAACTGGCTCTGCAATCAATTTCCATCCAAAATCTGGCACTGCAACACAAGTTTCCCAATCTGCAGTGTAATTTGGCCTGAAAAGAAAACAAGACTATAACTAAAACGAATGAAAAGAGAACTGTTTTGTTTCAAAAAAACAATATTTGTCATAAAAAACAAAAAGAACACAACAATTACACATGTTTTCGAAAAATATGTTTCAAAATTTTGTTAAAAAATAAACAAAGTGTTTTTTAAGAACAGTTTCTGAAACCATCTAGCAAACAGACCTTAATCTCTGAAAAAAGCAAAGACATGTTTTGAAATGACAATAATTTTAGTTTCTTCAATAAAACCACTTCCAACTGAATACAGTAGTCTATAATTAACTTATTCTGTTAAAGCCCCGATCACACAAGTATATATGGATATTTATTTGTAACTAAAATATATTCTTCGAATATAATTACAAAGATGGGGAGCGGAGCTAAAGAAAAATGTATATACATATATTTAAGGGTGAGATTGATTCTTGCCAATTAGCACTCCTCTATTTTACAAGTGTAAGAGTGTAAATCAGAATATTTAATCATGAACTTTCAATTAAAATGGACTGAGCATAAGCAACAAACCTCAGGTAGTAGCCATGCTCGGCTGCAATTCCAAGCTTTTCACAAGACGAAAACCATTCAGTCAGAGTCTTTCTATCCTTCCCACTAACAAGAAACACAACATTCTTTGGATCTTTGCACAAACTGTTCAAGATTTCAATAGCCTCCGCACTTGGGCTTGTGCTAACCGAACCAGGCTGCAACATTGTGCCATCATAATCTAGCAGGATTGCTCTATTCTTAGACCTCTTATAAACCGAAACAATGTGTTCAACCGAGAGCTTCCTAAAATTAGGATCAAGAGCCATTACTCTAAATCCCAATCCAAATCCAATCCCCCAACACCTTCTCATTACATGATCCCTGCATGCCCTGCCAAGATCTTGCAAAAAGCTTTGAGCCCAATAGGCAACATCATGTGTACTAACATAACGATAGTGCTTATCATGCCGAAGCTGTTTTTCTGCCTCTGAAACTCCCAAAGCAGATTCCATGGCTTCTGCAACTGACTCAATATTCCATGGGTTGACTCGAATAGCTCCACTCAGTGATGGAGAACACCCTATAAATTCAGAGACAACAAGCATGCTCTTCTTTTGGGTTGCAGGTTCTAGCCCTAGAGTTTCGTCTAACTTTTCGTTTCCTTGTCGACATATAATATATTCGTACGGGATAAGATTCATCCCATCCCTCACTGCAGTCACAAGACAACACTCTGCGATTGCATAATACGCAATTCGCTCATAAAATTGAAGAGGGGTATTGATTAAAATTACAGGTTCATATCCTGGCCTTCTAAATGTTGCGTTTATTCGATTGACAGTGACATTAGTTTCAGCAATAACCTCTTGAACATCTTTCCCTCGACCTCTTGCTGGGTTTGCGATTTGAACAAGAACAACCTTACCCCTCTTGTCTGGATGCTGTAAAAGCAACTGTTCCATAGCCAAAAGTTTCAAACTTATACCTTTGAAGATGTCCATGTCATCAACCCCCAGCAGAACCGTTTGACCTTTAAATCGATCTCGCAATTCAGATATTTTAGATTGAGTCTTAGGCAAATTCAACGCGTTTTGGAGCTGACCAATATGAATACCAACTGGAAGTATTTTAATGCTGACAGTTCGGCCAAAATATTCAAGCCCAATGTAACCTCTCTTAGATTGATAAGACAAGCCGAGCATTCTGCTGCAGCAAGAGAGGAAGTGTCTAGCATAATCGAAAGTATGGAAGCCAACAAGGTCAGCATTCAACAAAGCCCGAAGAAGTTCATCTCTTACAGGAAGCGTTCTATATATCTCAGATGAAGGAAATGGGCTATGGAGGAAAAACCCGAGTTTCACTCTATTGAACCTCTTCCTTAAAAATGTTGGTAAAACCATCAAATGGTAGTCGTGAACCCAAACGAAATCATCGTCAGGGCTTATCACTTCCATTACTTTATCAGCAAAAATCTTATTCACTGAAACATAAGCTTGCCAAAGGGTTCGATCAAATCGTCCCCCAAGATCAGGCGACAAAGGAAGCATGTAGTGAAATAAAGGCCACAAGTGTTGCTTGCAGAATCCGTGATAAAATTTGGTGAAAAGCTCGGGAGGAAGAAATGTTGGGACACATTTGAACTGGTCAAGCAAAATTTGTGCCACATCATCTTGCTCACTTGAGTCAATCTCCTCTTTAAGACAACCAATGTAAATTACTTCGACATCTTCTCCAAGACCATCTTTAAGCTGTAAAAGAAGAGAATCCTTGTCCCAGTTGAATTCCCATTCTCCATTTTCATTTTTGTGTTGTCGGAGAGGAAGTTGATTTCCCACAATAATCATTCGTTCTTGCGAGACTGAGGAGGGAGCGCCTGACCCATTACTGTTGCTGGTTTCGTCATCAAACTCGGACAATACTCCGGCAACCGTAGCAACCCGAGGAAGCCTTTTTCTCTCTCGACCAAATGTGGGAGAACCACCTCCAGATGCAAGCTCCAGCAAGTTGGAATATGATCTCGAAACCATTGTCAGATCTAAAGTTATTTTAGTTCAGCAGGAAAAAGATAACAACGTTGATTTCTTAGGATCAAGTTGAGCAAGAAACCTGCATAAAAAGCACATAGAAATTTACAACCAAAAAATTAAATTTCTACTTTATCTAATCTTTCTCAAGTAAAATAAGAAAATCCCAATGGCACAAAGTCCTATTAGCTCTGAAGATGGACTGTATCCTTGGGCCATATACTGCTGATTATCTTTAAACATAAGATCCAGAGATTATTCCTTCTCTAGTACTCGTAAATCCACATACTTCGACAGAGAAGTATGCTAATTGAAGCATAAGAAAGCAAATCTGCCACAGGGACTAGAGTTTGAACTAATTTGGAAGTATTCCAACAACTAAAAATTAGGGACAAATTATTCACCTTAATCTTCTATCAGACGATAACCACCCAGAAGACGAACTGTGTTAATATGGTCTATATAACCAGCCAAAATCTTTCAAGTAGCTAAAACAATAACTATTCATAAGCAAAACAATCCAACTTCCATTGATGAGGAAAAAGAAAAGCTAGTGCGAGAAAACCCAAAAATAGAAGAGGCCGCAACACTGAAAGACCAACTGAGAAGTATCAGGAAAAGGTAGAACATGCAAGCAGAGAAGACGACCCAAGAAAAGTAAGAAATTTTTCTAATCAGTTGAGAGAAGCTTACCCTTAAATGTGCCTGAAAGAACAAAGGAAAACCCAACGCGAAAGATTCCTCTCTCTCTCCCCCCCCTCTTCCAACAGACCCTTTACGACTTGGGATTTTTTCTTCTGCAACAAACAACAAATGGGTAATTCTTTATAGGAAGAATTAGATTCTCTGTTTGTGGAAGAAACGAGCAAAGGATTCTAATTTCTAACGGAGAAGAAGAAGAACAACAACAAAAAAAAGATGAACTGGGGTGTTGACACGCTCGAGGAGGAGCAGAAACAGTGGACTCCATTGCTAAAAACGTTCCTCGACAGTACAGCCAACCCACACTAACACCAGCTACTTTGCATCTGTTCAGCGCGTGTAATCCATAAAAGTTAATGAAAGTGGGGAAGATATTATCCATTTCTAATTGGCTGCTTTTCTTCATTAGGACTTACTTATCCACTCAATTTCCATTTTCAATAAACTAAATAAAACCATACAATTTACTCTATATTTATACGTAATTTATACGCGAATATTTTAATTTTTTGATACGATAATCTTTCGAGTACGTAAAAATTTGAAATTTGCTTCTCCTGCTCTTATATTATAAAATGAACTGTTATGGTTTGACCTGAACTATTTATAAGTTAAAAAATTTGTAGCAGTGTGATACAAAATTCGAACAAATTGTGAATTTTTTTAAGAGTACGTAGTACTTTCAGTATAATATTATATACTTTGAGTCAGAGTCCGCATAGATTAATTCTTGAGATTAGCCAAAAACTCGTTGTATTAGTTAGAAATTATAATTTTATTTATAATTATGCATTTAACACTCTTTCAACAAACGTGAGGCCCTCACACTTGAGTCATTATGGTTTTCACACAGTGAATAGTCACAGTATGTAATAGAAACATCGAAATCGATTGAATTCAAGTGAATTATCATACGTACTATTAATGATTAGCACGAGAGATCAAACTGAAGGTACTTTTAGCGATCATTGTCCAAGCTTGTTAAGAAATAATGAAGCAAAGGAAGATCAATATTAAGGTAAGGAAGAAGAGGAGGGTTGGACGATCTTTCGAGGTGTTCATCTGCAAAATTCGATTGAATATTATCGTGTAATTAAAGGAATATTAACAAGATATGATCAGTCTTTTAAATGAATCATTGGTCTTCTCAAAGTCAACTACTTCTTCTAATGCAACGTATTATGTACGTAAATTAACGTGATTGTAATAAAAAATAGTGATTTATTGAAATTTGGGAACCTAGTTTGTTTAATTTATTAACTTATCCAACCGATATTTTCAAGAAAATTAAATTATTATTTTATTTAAAAAACAAACAATATAGTTTCATTTCTTTTGATAAAACTAATAAAGTTGCTTTATAAAATAATATAATATACTAAATATCTATCTGGTTCATCCAATCGGACGTGAAGCACACTTGTCCTTTTCAGCGCGTAAATGCAGACGAACTCTATTGTCTACAATGATCGTTCATTACCAGGGTTTGGTCACATTATTTATTTGCCTACGATTAACCCAGGGCAGTTATCTTTTACACAAGAGTTCATTCATCTATTATAGATGCACAAATAGAAATCTAACACGTGGACCACAAAGTTCCTGAATGTGCCACATCAGCTAAAACTGCGATCCCCCGTGGTCCTCGCTACACATGAATTTTCCCAAACTAATATTTATTGAATATTATAGTTTAGAAAGTGTTAACGTTATTTTATTAGTTTGCTCAATCAACCAACATGATGACTAAACGCATTTTATATCTCCAAATGGACATATTTTTAGTGTATTATACACACTTCGGGCTAAGTTAATCAACGAGAGTAACATGTTAAGATTGTTAGAATTAGACGTCTTAATCCACCTGTAACGAACGATCGAATAGCGAAAAGAAAAATAACACCAAGAGATTTATAGTGGTTCACTCTCGTTGTTAGAGTTACGTCCACTAGTCGCTGACAGATTTTATTAAAAACAAATGAATGAGTTACAATAGTTTTGTCTCACGCTCTCTCACTCTCCAATAGGTTTAATACGTCTTTATATAATAGACAATTTATGGTTATAGAATAACAGGATAAATATTATTAAAATACCCTCAAACTTAAATTAGACTCTACAATTCAATAAAGATATCATTTAATTAAAATTAACGTAAACTATCTTATATTTGAAAGAAAAACAGCATAAATCTAATTAAATACGACAAATCAAAATGACCGAAGAAAAAAAGATTTAACCATAGCTAAATTTGAAACGATGGATGACGGGAATTTGCTACCAAATTAGGGTGTACAAATGCGGGACTCAACACGGGAAAATATTGGACGGTTAACATGTCATGTTAATAGAGAAAGTTAGTTAATTCTAATGCTATAGATATAAACTTACATAATAGGGAAGAGATGTTGAGGGAGGGAGAGTCGACAAAACACGTGCTTTGGGGAAAACGACAAAGCACTTGTTCATCTGTCTTAATTGTCGTACATGTGTCCCTCGTTTCCTACTAATTTTTTAAACAACCTATTATTGGGCATTGCATGTGGGGTTGTGATCTTATCGATGTCACCTCATTTAACATATTTTTAGTTATATTTATTAGACTTTGTTTGAGATTGTATTATTGAGAGTTGCTTCAGATTATTTTTTTCCTATTTTTATGTATTTAAAAATTATTTTAATAAAAATACAAGCCGGAAAATCAAGTTTTTGCGAATAGTTCTCGAGTAATAGTTTGTTATCATATTGTTTCAATATTAAAGTCATACAAGGATGGGCGAAACTGCGCCATTTTAACCGGAATTGCAGTTTCAAGTCCCCATTTGAATTGGTTTTGCCTAACAAAAGAACTGGTTTGGATCTCGGTTTCAAATTTTCAAGACCAACGATTATAGTTTGGTCCATGATTTTGGAGGTCAAAATCATGAAAATCGAACCAATCCGTCTGTAAAATAATATGACCCGAAAATTGTCAAAAAAACAGGCTCATACCCGAAAATCAGCCCCAAACTAGACCAAATTCCGACTACTTGACCCAAAAACCAAAAGAATGTAAATAATTTTTTTATTTGGAACTGAACCGATATCGAACCGTGAAACACAGTCGGTTTCGGTTCTGGTCCCACAATCCAATGGTTTCAGTTTTGATGACGGTTCAGAGGTGAAATTGGACCGAACTGCACCGCATCCGCCCCTAGTTTAGAGACAATGAGATTTTGAACATAGGTATACAATTAATTATCATAATTCAGCAAGATGGAATGTTTATACTTTGCCATCAAAGCAAACCCGCTAGCTATAAAAATCAAATTGATATCTTTAAAGATAATGAACTTATTCAAGAGTGCAAGACCTACTTACCAGAGGTTCTTTTGACACTCAATCTGCAGTGACATATTCTATTGCACATATTGTTCCAAGTGAGTCCCAAACCTGCAACATTCAAAGCAGTGGCTCTATCCTTGAACCAGATCAGATGAACACAGACGATGAGTCCACCCTTCTGAATTCTAAGCACCATTCTTTTTCCCTTGCAGATAACACAAACCTTAATTTGTCAGTTCCACTAATTGAAGTCAATAGCTACTCGATCAGGGCAGACGATCCCGGCATCGAAAGTGCAAAAGGAGCTACTCCAAGTAAGAGCGCCGCAGATTCCCGAGCATCCCAGATTGCTTAAGCAACCAAAGTTTCTGAGAACATCGTTATGCTTTCATCTAAGACAAAAAAATGGTCAAATTGATCTTGGGAATATCAAGATCAAAGCATGAGAAACTTATTTGGGTGCATTCAGAATCTCTTAGCCTTACTATGTTACTACTTTGCAGTCGTATAACTACGACTCGAAAGTGAGATCATTTGCTTCTTAGATTTAAAACGTATTACTTTTAATGCTTTTCTTCTAGTAACGTAACGACCCGAATTTTAAAAATTTCTAATTTCAAAATTTCAAAAATTTTCTAATTTGATTTGCAAATAAGGTTTAAATTCGAATGATATAATCTTAATTTTAAAAATAGTTGAAAGTCTTAAATAAAATTATTAAATATACGAAAGCTTCAAATAATATAAAATCGTTAAATAGCTTTGGTCAAAATTGAAATAAATGAACAATTAAAATCATTCATAAAACTTTATAAATGACAAAGTCAACGTACTTTATTCAAAATTTTAACAAAAATTATTTATAAAATATTCTCGAAAACTCAAACATACTAATTTAAAATTTCTTCCTCTAACCGAAAGACATTTCCTTATTCTGCATGTTCACTTGTCACTGGAAAGTTATCGATCACAATAATTTCTTCATCAAATAAAAATTTACTTATATCACAAAACTACATATATGAGAATAATTTAGTAAGTGAAAATATGTGCAGATGCAAAATTAACATTACTTTTACCAAATCCTGACTTAATTGTTAAATACTACTTCAGAATTTATTTTTCAACTTTCGTTCAAACTTAGTCATCTCATTTTCGTTCAGGTATAGTCATCTCATTGTCGTTCAGGCGTAACCATCTCATTTCGTTCAACCTTAGTCATATCATTGTCGTTCAGGCTTTACTATCATGTATTTTTCGTCAATTCTATCATTTTCATACACATAGACAAATGTCCTATCAATTTTATCTTTTAAAACGATATTATGTCGATGCTTATATCATGCATGTTCAATTCAAATAACATAGACATTTGTGATGTAGATTCGTAACCAAAACGTAAAACGTTGAAAACTTAGTGTATCACTTACCTTGATTCCGAGAGTTTTAGATTTATCAGAATTTTTCTAATATTCTAACAATATCCTATATGAATAAAATAACTGGTATTATATTCATACTTTAATAAATCTAATTTCCAAAAGAATGTTGGCATAATTTCTTTCGTATATATTTAGGTTGGATAGGGTCGAATTAGATCGATTTGGACAACTTCCCAGACTTTTCTTGCCTAAATAGAATATGTGGTATTAATTTCTCTTTTTAATAAATTCATTTCAAAAAGATTTAAGCATAAATTCCTTATCGAGTTATTCTTAAATTGGTTTGGTCGGATTGTAGATCATTCCGGATATCTTTTGGTCGAATTTGACAGTCTCGAAGTAATCTAGTTCAGTCTAGCAATTCTGCTCGAAATTGGGTCGGTTCAGTTCAATTGAATTGGGCTGGTTCGATTGGATTGCGTATGAGTGAATAAAACTGAACTCTTCCTTCTTCTTTTTTGCGTTTCTTCATCATGCCTTCGTCGTCGTGCACACTAGCAAAGAACTTCGGGGGGTGATGGCTTCAACCGAAAGTAGCTTCCTTTTAGAGCTCGGCCGCTCGAGTGGAGTTGTTGTCATGGGAGCTCCAGCTGCTTCTGTAAGCCGAGTGATAGTCAGAAGTTGAGCGATGATAGAGATAAAAGTTCTTAAACTTTAAAACTCAAGTGAGAGAAGGGTGCTGGTGTGATTTTTCTTTTTCACTGAGCCTCTCTATTTATAAAAGAGGTTTGTAGTTTGCTCTTATGATAAATTTGATTTCAGCTCATTTTTTCATAGGTGAAGTTTCCCACAAATCCGAGATCTATTCGGATTTTCTGCTAAGCTCTTGTATCTGGCATATTTTTCTGTTTAGATAATAAATCTGATCCCCAATCGGAATTTTAGAACTCTGTGTGCTACAGTTAACAGAAAACTCGATTCTCAATTGAATTTTCAAAGGGTTCTGAGGATTGAATCGGATCTTACTACGATTTTTGAGGGATTTATGGCCAAATTTCAAATGAAGTTTGATTTGAGATTTTGAATTTGAATTGTGAGTCTAGGAAGCTAATATGTTACTAGTAATCACTTTATTTAGTAAAAATTTCATTACATAATCAATTTAAAAAGGTGAAAGTAATTGCCTTGGACGGTAACAATGGTTAAAAATCAAGTCATGTTCGACTATTTGCTAGCAAGTATAGACGCAATTGTAGTCCCATCTCCAGCAGAATAGTTAGTTTTAGTTGCAACCTTTATAGCAGAATATAAAATAGTCAAATCACAAATCATCTTCAATAGACCAAACCTCTCAAATAAGAGCAAGTTTACGAAGAAAAAGGCACAATCTAAAAAACTAACATCTTTGATAAGTGCTGCACATGAACATGGACATGATCAAATCAATATAACATCAAAGCCATGCTCGAAAAAATCCCTTCGCAAGTTCTCAACCCTTAGTCTCCGTTGCAGAAGAAACAAGTTTCCGACCCCATGCATACAAAGAAAGAGACCATACACATTTTTTTTTTTTTTTTAATCCTAAGAAGAATATAGCAAGATAGCCCTTTTACGAATGGTAGATTATAATAAAGTCACATGCCCTAACTATCTAAAAAATCAATAAATATCTCACAAATTACTAAAATATTAATGGGAAAATGCTGGGATATTGAAGTCAATAATGGGTATTAATGGTTAGCCAATCTAAATTTTTAGTTTTTATGTCGTAATTCACATATCAATTGTCTACCTAAAGAAGACTTTGAATTTTTCAACTAGCTAAGTTGTGTAGAAGTCAATGTGATTTATATAATAGTTATGCACTGTCATGTTAATGTAAAACTGTAACGACCCAAATTTTTAAATTTATTAGTATTTTTATATATAACCACCAAATTTACATTTGACTCTTTTCTATTTACAAAACATAATTCTCAACTATCAAATCTGTTTTAACAGGTTATTACATGCTATATATATATAGACACACACAATAAAATACTTAAAAGAGTCGTCCACTCATCAAAATCGTTCTAACAGCAACAAGTCTTTGCCATGGACATATTTCGTCGACTGCCTCCTCCAATTTAGTTAGTGCTCATAACTCTTATCAACAATTTCGTCACCTACATCATAAAATTTATCTAATGAGTCTAATACTCAACAAAGTAATGTGTAATGACTAATTTATATAAACTACCATGATTATGCCATTTGTAAAATAATGCAGTTTCAGTTTTCTTTCACTTTACAGTTCAGTCATTAGGGGCGATTCTATCTAGGGGAGAGTAGACACTGTTTAGTCTACTTCATGTGGAATAGCCAAACTCGAACCCTGCCCCATAATAACTATTTACGTACATTCATATTGTTCAGTCTTTCTTACATAAAAAAAATATGCATAAATCATTTTCGATACTTTTGTAAAAACATGATGCATGATACATGCATAATACATATAAACATGAAAACCTAAGTATTTTATATCCTTACTCAAGCCATTCCAATTTATTTATATTACTACTAAATACTTATTATTCAACATTATAACATAACAATAACAAATACTTAAATCTATAACATATCACATTTATAAAATGCATCATCATCTCCAATTTGAACCATTAATAACAATAATTATCCTAATACTTTATAATGTAGGCAAGTGGCCAAACACACACAATACTACTTACCTTGAGTCTAACACAAGTACAACAATTTGTTCAATCTTTTGGGGCTTGATAAACCTATAAAATATCAACTTCACCATTAACTTTATAATGCACCACATTTTTTTTTATACATTTACAATCCATACTATATTCATCCAATTTATGTAAATTCCATAACCAATGGTTCCCTAAGAAGGTGTATTCTTACACATAAACTCAGCATAAATACTCCACAACATTTGCTTTGAATATAATGTAGCAATTTAACCATTAATAGATCAGAATTTCAGAATATCGCTCATTGTTTTGTATCAACTTCAAAACATCATATCTCATTGTATATATATTTAATTGCTGCGATTCCATAGTCCATAGTTTTTTTAAGATATCTACTTTAACATGATAAAAAATTTTAACAATTAGATGCTTTTAAAATAGGTTAATAATACAAAATTTGAAACTGTTCAAAATTGTAAATTTTGAACAACTTAGCATTAGATGCACTAAACATGCATAATTTAGTATTTATTCCCTCGAGAACCCCAACTATGATCATAGAACATAAATATATATTCTTTTAATAAGAAAACTCAGAAAAAAGATCTCAACTTTGTGGGTTTACACAACTTCTTTTTTAACATAACATAAAGTGTGCTAAAAAACGTCTTATATGCGCTTAAATTCCTTCAACTCCAAAAGACAGCCCCACTTTAGCTTCTTACAATATAAAGAAAATAGAAAAATTGTGTGGCTCTTCCAATAAGAATTATCCTTAACTATGATTTGGCTAGGGTGAGAGATGAAATGTTGAGATGGCTAAGTGAGAGTTGAAAGATTAAGGTGTAAAGTTATAAACATGATGAGTCATCAACCTTGTTTTGTTGTCTACCTCCACAATCTTTTCTTTCTTCCCAATTATTAATAGACATATTTCACCTTACTTTTTTAAGTCTTAAGAATTGATGACTCTGATTTGGGCTTTCACATTTAGCTCATAAGTTTTTTGTCCAAATTATCTTTTAACAGTTCTTTCCTAAACAAATTTTTCTTACTCTACTAGTCTTTCTTAACCCTTAACAATTTACCAATTCTCCATTTTTAACTTACCAAACTGCACTTTAATATAATTTAATAATATTTACTATTTATTATCGTTAGTAACTTAAACTCAAATAAGTACATACATCTAATAAATTATGTAACGAGATTTTTAAGTGTTACAAAAACTAATTTACTTCATCACATCGGCTATTTAGCATTAAAATACATAAAATAATACACACAGATGAAAAATTAATTATTTAAAAAAAACATATTATAAGAATTTATTCGTTATGGTCACAAATTCATAAAAATATGTGCAAGTTAGTTCAACATTTAATAGTAAATCATTTTATTTGTTAATAATGCATCAAAATATAATATAATATTATAACGTTATGTGCCATTACTTGTTAGTTGTTTGTAGGCTAAAATAGGAGAATTTTAAAAAAGGCAATTAAAAAAAAAATGTGATCTTAATTTTTAAAATATAATTTTAATAAATAAATAAATAGGAATTTTCTTTAAAATGTAAAAGAATATACGAAAAATGTAATCCTCCAACAGTCACCGCACTGGTTTGGCCTTTTCCTTACCCTTCGCTGCACGGCCATTCTCTCTCTCTCTCTCTCTCTCTCTCTCTCTCTCTCTCTTTCGTCTCTCGTCTCTCTCTAGGGTTTAAGCTCACAACCGACCTATCCAATGATTTAGTGCATTGCGTTGATTTGAAGACTTTGGACATTCGTTCATATCTTCTGCATTTTTTTTTGTTTTTGGTGTTTTGATTATCTAATCGGGGAAATGGGTGGACCTACCAACGGCGGTGAAGCGAGAGCAATTTCCGGAAGCGACGGAGCGCAGGGGGCGGTTCCTCCGCCGATTCTTAACGCGAATGCGCCGCCGCCGTTTTTGAGCAAGACGTATGATATGGTGGATGACCCTACCACCGACGCGATCGTGTCGTGGAGCCACACTAACAATAGCTTCGTGGTTTGGAACCCGCCAGAATTTGCTAGAAACCTCTTGCCGAAGTATTTTAAGCACAATAACTTCTCTAGCTTCGTTCGACAGCTCAATACATATGTACGGTGCTTGCTTTGATTTCAATTTCTCTCGTACGCATTCTAACTGAACTTTTTTCTTGTTTAACTTTTTTGGCTCTTTGGATGAGCTATTAGATTTTCTTTTGAGACTTAATTATGCTGTTGTTGATGAATTTTTTATCTGGAGGAATTGGGACGGCAATTAGAATTCCGGCATGCTGAACTTCATTTTGCTTTATGCTAAAATGACCTAAAAATTGGCACGTATGGGTTGCAGAATTATCTAACTGGTTATTCTTTGCTTTGTCGGCTTATATTTCAGGCTTTGTTCTTTTTTCCTTTTTCAAAATTTATGCCCATCTGTTTTCTTGTTGGAAAGGAATGTGATCATTTTACCCTAAATGAACAGCCATTACGTGGCTGCTTTAATGTGTTCTATATAGTCATGATTGTAGTTATAGTCTTGGCAATATTGCTAGAATGTTGAAATTGTTTTATACGTTACTGCAAGTAATTGATAGCTAAAGATTATACCGTATTTCTTTTATTGTTGAGCATATTGTTGAGTACCAGATTTGTGCTAAAAATTATGACAAAAAAAACAAGTAACTGAGATTTGTACTATTAACTCTTACTCAAAAGGGCAAACCACTCTTAAGTTGCTTCTCTATGCGTACTTGTTTCAGTCCTTTAAACATTGCAGGTATCCTGCACAAGGTTAGTAGATCTCTAGGGTTTAGCTACATTGCAGATAATATCTTTTATATCAACTTCTTATTCATATAGTATGATCATATGGTAAAAGCTCGGCTAGGGGGGATGATTTAGAATTTAGTAGAATGAGAGATTTAATTCAAGGAAATGTTTGTGGGTGAAAAAATGATATTAGATGGCCTTTAACTATCCAGTTTGATCCTCTTCGAGTGTCAACAATAGATATTTTGAAGTTGACAAATGTCCGTACAATCTAAAATCGAGAGTTACTTTTGATTTTAGTTATTGATGGCAGCAATAAGCCAATTTCTCGTGGTTGTGACACCTTAATTTCTTCAACACTTGTTTATAGATTCAGACTTCTTAGTCATTTCAGTCATCCTTTGACATAATTTTATGCTATGTTTGATGTTCAAACTAATTCATATAGTATAATGATATGGTAAAAGTTTGGCTTGGGGAAGGTTAAGTAGAAGGAGAGGGTTGACTCAGAAATATTTTGGGTGAAAAATGATATTAGATGGCCTTTAACTTTTCAGTCTAATCCACTCAGACGGTTACTTGATGTTGAAAACTGGCCTTACAATCTAAAATCTGGTGTTACTTTTGGATTTATTTATTGACGGCAATAATAAGCCACTTTCCTGTAGTTGTTCTCGTTAATTACTCCAACTTTTGTTTTTAGATTCACACTTCTAAGTCCTTTTGGTCATTCTTTGACCTTACTTTTACACAGTGCTTGATGTTCACACAAATCCAGGGGAAGGAAGGATTTTGCTGTGGTGAACTCTAAACTGCTTGGGGATTTTATACTGTTTCACAGTTTCCCTTCCTAGATCTAGGAAAACTGTTAAATGTTAACTTATATAGTTATACATAGAAATTAATGGGTTCACTTCTATGTGTGGTTTGGTTTTTTGTGTCGTTGCCATTGATGTTAAGATTTCACATTTTCCCTTGTGAAAATATTTGCATATTTGGAAACAAAAAGAAAGAATGTCACTCTTTGTGATGAGGGAATTAGATATTATATTTTTGGTGAGCTTCAATTTGGATTCTTATTTGGCGAATCATTTCTATGCCAGTAATTTTACTCGAAGACATGTTTATATATAAGAGCTAGACACAAAGCTGCATTGCCCCTAGTTGATGTCTGTATTCATTTCCATTTTACTCTTGGTTTCATTTGGTTTATAGAAGTCAGTACTATTTGTGTATTACAAACTAGATTCCGTGGTTTTGTTCCATCAAATTTTCAACGGCTCCTTGCACTTTTTCTTCTACTTTCATTTTTTGAATGACAATATATAATCTCTTATTTTCTTTTTGTATGTCATTGCTATTTGTCAAACAGGGCTTCAGGAAGGTTGATCCAGATCGTTGGGAATTTGCAAATGAAGGGTTCTTAAGGGGTCAGAAGCACTTGCTTAAGAGTATCAATCGTCGAAAACCTGCTCATGGACATAGTCAACCACCACAACAATCTCAAGGACAAAATTCATCTCCATCTGTGGGGGCTTGTGTAGAGGTTGGAAAGTTTGGTCTAGAAGAAGAGGTTGAGAGGCTTAAGAGAGACAAGAATGTGCTCATGCAAGAACTTGTCAGGCTGAGGCAACAGCAACAGACTACTGATAACCAGCTCCAAGTTATGGTGCAGCGTCTGCAAGGAATGGAGCAAAGGCAGCAGCAGATGATGTCATTCCTGGCGAAAGCTGTGCAGAGCCCTGGGTTTTTGTCTCAGTTTGTGCAGCAGCAAAATGAAAGTAGTAGACGCATTAGTGAAGCCAACAAAAAGCGTAGGCTTAAGCGAGATGGAATTGCTGAGTCTAATCTTTCTTCAGCTCCTGAGGGACAGATTGTAAAATATCAACCACCCCTGATGAATGAGGCAGCGAAGGCAATCTTGAGGCAAATAATGAACTTAGACGCTTCATCAGTTGAACCTTTTAATAACAACGCAGATAGTTTCTTGATTGGTGATAGCTTGTCTCCATCAGCAGCTAAAGATAGTGGCAGCTCTACGAGTTGTGTATCAGGAGTGACTCTCCAAGAGGTCCCTCCATCTTCAGGTAAAACATTTGTTGCAGCTGCTTCAGGTATCTCAGGTCGAAGTCCCTCTGCCACAATATCAGAAATACAATCCTCCCCTACGACGACTTCTGGGAAGATTACAACACCATTTCCTGATATCAGTGTGCTAGTTCAAGGGCAAGACTCTCCTCCCTTTTTGTCGTCTCAGACAGATGTCGGAATCCCTGAGCTTTCTCAAGTGCCAAAACTTGTCCCCGAGAATATTGGCAGTGTTTCAGATGAAGGTTATATGGGGCAAACAAGAGGCAGTGGTGGATATATTGATCCAAATTCTTTGGATATAATTGGGACAATGCCTATAGAAATCGATAATATATCGCCTGATCCGTACATTGATGCATTAATGGACAATTCCTTGATGGATAATTCGAACTTCTGGAGTGAGCTTCTCCTCCAAAGCCCAGTTGAAGAAGAACTTGATGCAACCTTCGCAGAGGAATTATCCGAAGGAAATGCCCAGGGTGAGAATGGATGGGACAAATTGCAGTTTATGGATAAACTTACAACGCAGATGGGCCTTCTTACTTCGAATAACAAAAAGGATTGATCCAAATGTGAAATACTATCAGATATATGCACTTCAACGTAAGATCAGAGTTCTCCTGTCAAACTGCTTATGTTATTTTTCATTAACTAGGATGTTCTTTCGACAAAATTTTGCATATCCTTCCAATTTATGCCATTTTGCGCCTGAGTTTTTCAGGACCTGATTTTCCTAACCTTTTGTACAGGTTAATATCCTGTACTCGGAAGACACTACCCGTGTTTTGAAGGAATGGTTTTCGAAGGAATGGTTGCTTGAATGCTGAATTTTCCCTTAGCAAATTCCGTCCTGCAGCTTTACGAATTATTACAGTAGAGTTAACTATGACAGTGTATATGTAAATAATGAGTAGTCACTTTTAACTTCTTTGCACGTTTATGTACCTTAAATGTCAACGTCGATGTGACGAAAAATCTAATAAGATCTATATGTTAATTAACTTTTTAGTACAATTCCTTTGATTTCATGATCACTTACCCCTTATGAGATATTGAATAAATGCTGATTGCTGATGCAAGTTTCTTATGATGGGATTTTAGTCTGTGAAGTTTGGTCAAATTATTTTGGTAGTGAATTGATTTCTATGTTGTTGTTCGACAGAAGTTCAACTGTTACCATCGCAGGAGGTGGTATCGTAGAAGGGTAGGTGTGAGTTGCCATAATCAGCTTTGATTGGTGAGCAGATGGAGACAAACACGATTCAACTTTGTTAGAAACAGGTACCGGCTACAAACTTGTCTCTACCCTACTAAATTTAATCGCTATCGGCCCATATTTATTCCTGACCATAATGAGCATATCTTCTAATATCTGTCACAATTGGATGCTTCTTTTTCCCTTGATTTTGACATCAACAATTGGATGCTTCTTTTTCCCCTGATTTTGACATATTTTGCTATAAGGGTTTGTCGCAGAATCGAAAGCTAAACGAAAAGTGAAAATACGCAAAAATAAATACATCAAAATTTACGAGAAAAGTTTTTTCAGAAAAAAAACTAGAAATTCAATGCAATCGAATCAATGTATAATTAAGTTTTGTCATTCTCAATCATCAATATGTAGGAAAACGTAAAAATCTTAACATTGGACATGACTCGATTTAGTTCACTTAGAATTTGGATCATAGCAGAATTTATATCACAGTGAATTCTAACTAGGTTTACAAGATTGAAGGGAGATAGTGCATGCATCAAATTCTATTTGAATGTTAAATTATTTACGAAGAAATAGTTCAAAATTTCGGGTAATTTTTCAAGCTTTTGAAAAACATCAAGCTATCTATCGTGGCTATTTTTACTTCATGAGCTTAACATTTTTGGCAATGGAGTCTTGAAATTAAGTTTCAGACAAGTTTCCATGAGTACAAAACTTTCCGCATTCATTGCAGCTTTAACTCCATCTCTGTACAAAATTAAAGGAATTAAAGACAGACAATGGATACCATCCCCCACATCCAAACATTGGCAAAACCAATCACAATATTTTTTTTTTATTATTATTTGATAAAAAAAAAAAAGACAGGAAAAAATACAAAAGAATTACGGAGATTCTATTAAATTATAATCACACCCTCAAATATTCTTGACACCAACTTACATATTTAAGAGAAATGGACACCAGCCGATAGTAACGAGCTCATAGCCGCCACATAAAAGACCGTCGGACGAGATGCAAATCCACTCGTGTCCACGGAGAAAAAAACACATGTCAAAGACATAGGAATTCTCGAGAACAGAGGTCGCCCCCAATCAAGCAGCGATGAGTATGATAACAATGAGAAGCAAGATCCCAAATATCACCAACAGCAAGCAGGACTGCATGAAATTTACAACCCCGATGTTAGAATCGCTCTCACATGCATAGCTAAGGTGGCAGCCTATATCTAAGGAAATTACCAGTGACGAATTTGATCTTTGGGTCTTTGCAGCTTTCACGAGTTGGGAAGTCGCTTGCGAAGTTGCGGCGTGGGAACTCTCAATGTTGGATCCAATATCGTCTAATAGGTAGGTATGTCCGATAGCATTAGTCGCAACTATGAGTAAAGATGAACAACAAATGGGGCTAACTTACCAATCATGGCTCCTTGCTCATGCACCAGAACTGCTAAATCTTTGAAAATCTCATTCACTTCCCCTATTTGCTGTTGTATTTCTTCGATCCCTTGCTCTCTTTCCTCGATTATCGCCTCGTTAAACGAAATTTCGTTGTCCAAAAGCAGTACTTCTTGTCTGGTACACAACACCATTCAAAAGTTCCTACAGTTCATCTCAAAAATACTCTGGACTGAACAATGTGGATTGTAGCCTAGCCATCTAAGACAACTTATGAACTCAATTCACCCTTTTCTTATTCTTCGAAATAATTAAAACTTTAGACAGAAACTAGGGAAAAAATGACAAGAAATTAATCAAAATAATAAACCACTAGGATAATAAACTCAAGGTCATGACTTGTATCGACTTTAATACGTTCGGGTTGAGAAATACTCAAGTGCATTCGCTGGTTTTGCCTCCATACATCGGCTACATTAATCATAAACCTTATTTCTAAAAATGTTCGAGATAATATGGCACCAAAACTCACCTCCTAGATTCAACAAGGAGTGCACGCTGTTCGGGATTCTTATCTGATCGTACATCAATCTCGCTGGCCGTGTAGCTGATAAACAGGAAGAATTCATATACTATTACAATATAAACTCAATTCCAAAATCAGTATCAATTAACTACATGTGATTCATAAAGTACCCATAAAGTGAAAAGATATGCAAATGGTCAGTCCAAAAACAATCATCCATTTTCACCAATCACCAAGATTAATTTACTTAAAAGGATGCGATGCAAATTAGTGGTGGGATGCGTCGATTTGTCCGGTTTCACCCTGGAACCGGGACCAACTGTGGCCCACGGTTCCACCCTCACTGCTCTGGAACTGCAGCCGGAACCGCAACCAGAACCAGAACCAGAACCAGAACCATGAGCTTCCAGAATTGAACCGCATTGAATCGTGTTTCATGATTCGCTTCCAAAATTTGTTTAAAATTATTTACATTTTCATATGCTTTTGGCCCGGGTTTTCAGTGTGAGTAGGCTTTGTGGCCAGTTTTGGGTATGAGCAGGTTTTTTGGAGTTTTGGGCAGTGTTGTAGTCCGTTTCGGGACAAATTTTTGATCCAGTTTTTGACCTCCAAACTTGTGAACTGAACCAATACCCATTGTTCTTGAATTTTTCAAACCAAAACCGGTTACTTTGAAAGAAAGAACCGTCCACCAGACCGGACCAAACCGCACGGGATGGTTACACCAGCATGTACGAGCCAGTTTTGCGCACCCCTGACGCAAATGTAAGACCCAAACAAGTTAATGTAATTGCTCATGCTATACCTAGAAGGGAGAACTGCTTGTGGAACAAAAGGAGTATACGCAGTTTCTCTCTCGGCTGCAAGTCGTTGACCCTTTTGAAATTCTTTCAGCACAGCTTGAAAGTCTTTAGCGAGCTTTGCATCTGCAATTTTCTTGCTGGCCTGTGTTTCAACAAAAGTTCAAAATCCTCCAACAAAAATGTCAACATCCTTCACATACTCTGTTATTGTGATCAGAAAAGTTATAAAACAAAGTGAATTTCCGAAAACTGAGTATTAGAAAAAGAAAATTATAACGGGATAAAATAAAAAAAGACAGGCAACCAAAAATAGTCTTGCCACCTACTTACCAACCAATTTTATCCAGACGCAAAATCACCAAAAAACTTACTGAGAATTTTTATTGTTGAAAGCACTTTCATATCTATCCAAAATAAGAATTAGAATCACATTCAGATGCAGAGTTATTTAGTAAATGATGAGTTTTTTTATCATGTAAAGAGCAAGGAATAACATCATCGAAAAAACAAACAATAAATAACATCATCGACAAAAAGCAATAGATAATATCATCGATAAAAAAACAATAAATAAGACTCATAAAACAATGTATAAAATGTTGATTTGTCCATGTCATTTGGGGGCCATTCGTTTCATTGGTAGGGCATAGGAAATGACACCAAAAAAAGACTTCCATAGATGTTTTAGAATTGCGCACATGGGAAGGGATATCCCACCATGCGCCCGAGCTGGCACATATGCCTCCCGCCTCCTACATTGAGTTGTCTAACACTCCAAAAGCCATTAGAAATCTTTTGGGAGGCTTTAATTGTCATTTAGACTGGGTTTTGGAAAGAAAAAGAAAGGAAAAAGATGACCAACTTTAAGGTCTCTCTCATTACCTAAATTATTCAGACATGTCCTCGAGGAAGTTGATCTCTTAAAGATCTTTTATTACACACCGATTCAAATTAATGTTCTAAAAAGGCTAAAATTTACTAATTCCCACACTTTGCACCTAATTCCTAAACATTATTAATATCTGAAGGATTCGGCAGGTTCATTTAATAATTGATAAATGAGTATCTTACAAAAACATTCCAACCAAGAATATCTATTCTCCAATACTTGCTTACACTAAATAACAGCACAAACTATTTATGAATAATCCACAGAGAGAGAGAGAGAGAGAGAGAGATTTAAGGTGAAGAATTTCAACTTTTAGAAGTATCTTACTTTAACTTCAGTTTGATGATCTATTTCACTAGCTTGTTTTAGTCTTGCAGAAGTATCTTTCACCAACTGTCCAATATGAAGCCTCGTCTTATGCCTGCAAGTGGGTAAGATTGCAGACCATAAGAATGTTACAAGTTCAGATGAAAATGTATAATATACAATTTGTAATAGATTGCCACAGATATCAACTATTCAAAGCTTAACAGATTGAAGATCTAAAAAAAACTAAAACTAACTAATGTCGGATCAGCTAAACTTCGTCCTAATCATTTATTCTTACAAAATCACAATCAGTTTGTACTTCCCCTTCCACCACTCCAACTATCATTTCCATCGCCAGAAAAGAAACCACGACTTGATGAAAAAGCAATGGGCAAGAATGTCGTCGGAGTAAAACCCACCAACTTACATCCCAAGAAAAATTTCACAATCTACTCCAATAAATTCACTTGAATCCGAACTTTAATTCCATGCAGTCCGATAGCGAAAATACTCAGTTCACGAAATCGCACCACAATTCCCAGTCAATAAATTGAAACTATTCCAACCTCGTTCAATTTTCACGAAAGAGCTCACAAAAAATGAAAGAAGAAAATATACAGAATAGGAAACAAAACATTTGAGACGACTTACAGCTTCTCTCGGAGCTCGGGGGTGTCCTTCGGAGTTCCCAGAGTATTGACGAGCCTCTGAAAGGTGGCGACAGCGGTGTTGATCTGAAATATACCAGAAGCGACGGCCTGTGTCGGGTCCTGCTTGGCATTGATTCCGTCCCGCCTCGAATAAGCAAAGGGCCGACCCGCCTCGATATCTTGAAAACTCATATCTGGAAAAACGTCAAATTTTCCGAGAAAAACAAAGCGAGAATTTCCCCGGAAAAAGTTGTGGGAGCAGAATCGATGCTCAGCAAGAAAGATCTGGAATTGCTCAACCGAGGATGGGTAAAATTGGGAAAACGGAGTGGGCTAGAATTAGAATATTTGGAAAAGGAGAGAGAAATTTGCTGGTGGAGAGAGACGCAACTTGGTGGACGAGAGAGAAAGGAACGATGACTGACTGTTTGGTGAGGTGGCCTCCTCTCTCCTCAAACCTCCTCCGGCACGGTGACGTGGACCCAATACTGACACGTGACGATAGCTATACGTCCTCGTAATATTAGTCTCGATTTGACCAAAAATGGATTTTTGATTTGGAGATGGTCGAGAGAATTGATGCATGAACACAGTCTTGTTCTCGTGATTAGTAAAATAATGTCAGTAATGGAAGAATGATAACCAAAATCTAAATGCGCTGTAACGGAGGAGTGCACGTGGGCAGTTGGTGAGCTGGTGCATTTTCACTTATCAGCAGTCGATGAGGACATCGACTTCAATTGGTGGGGGTGGTTTGTCACACCCATAGTCGCATGATGGGCGGCGCGCGTATTATGGGAGATGCGTGCAACACTTGGTGGCCGAGGGTGGTGCTAAGTGGGTCGAGTGAGCAGGCACTAGACATGACGGGCGTGCTGGGCAAGAGCTGTTCAGCACCATTGGGCACAGCGGATGCGCAGAGCACTTGGTGGCCGAGGAGGACACAAATGACCCGAATGAGCGGAGCGCTTGGCAGATGGGCTGGTCGAGAGAATCTAGCCCATGAGTGTGCAAGGCTGGGCCGAAGCACACCGTGGCATGGTTCGAGATTCGGGGCCGACGGATAGGCACGTGCGAATGAGAGCCATGTGCTGGACGGTGCAGGTTCAGCAGGGTGCCGGCAGGGCGCAGGCAGTTGGCATGCACGGAAGGTGCTGGACGAGGGCGGTCCAGACAGTCTGCTGGACATGGGCGGTCCAGGCAGTCAGGGCACACGCAACGGGTGCGCAGGCACATAGCGTGCATGCAGCTGATGCAGGGCAGTCAGTGGGCATGCAGCACAAGCTGTCTCAGGCAGTCAACAGACAGCATGCAGAGAGCTGGGCGGGCGGACTAGCGCATGTAAGGCGTGGGGCAGGGCGCATGATGCAGAGGCAGTTAACGTGTATGCACACGCATAAGAGGAACACACAACTGATGGGCAGACAGTTAGCGTGCATGCAACCAGGGGGCTGCATGGAAGCTGTGATTGGCACGTGGCAGCTTCGACTGGGCCCATGGGATTGGCCAGACGATTTTGGTAGGCTATAAATAAGATGGTCTGCCGAGCATTGAGGGCACGAGGTGTGTGCGTCCCTTGCTGGGTTATGACGCGGGGTTGTAACCGTTTCCTTTTGTTGAGTGGAATAAAAGGTTGAGAGTGAGTTCTCGTAAAGCATGGAGTCTCGACACTCGTCACGACGCTCGGGTTATTAAGCAGTACTCGAGCATGGTTCCAAAGAGCATCGATGAGCCTTAGCGGACTTGACCGCTCGGTGGAACGGAAGGCTGAGTCGAGTGGGCGCACTCGGCTGCCATCATGGGGCACCAACTTGGGGAAAAAGTCTGGCCCCGTTAGTTTAAAAAACAGACAAATTTATTGTTTTTGAAACAATACAAGGTTCTCCTCCCTCCCTACAATTTCTGAAAACGCGTTTGAAACAGAAAAATGATCTTAAATCAAACCCAAATAGGCGTAAGCAATAGCCTTTTTCTCAAATCTTATTAGTAATCTCAAATAAACAACTGCAAAGTTATTCAAGAGTGTCATTGTAATATACAAAATCTAGAACCTATGAAAGAAAACTTGAATCTCCTTCAAGATGCAGAGAAAATATGAAAAAGTTGATGTATGTTTCATCAATCCAATGGAAGATGCAGAGAAAATATGAAAAAGTTGATGTATGTTTCATCAATCCAATGGAAAATGCAGAGTCATTTTTGCAACATCCATTGCCTTATATCTTCCCTGATTACTCCGTCAAACCTGCCTCTTTCTGAGTTGGAAAAATTCCGGTATTGAGTCATATTTCCGACCGGGTTTGAAGCTCTCAGCATCATAGCAATGGTGGGAAAGGGCTGGGGCAATGTAATTGGTGATGACATGAACAATCGTCTCGAAGATTTCTGCTCCTTTAATGACCGAGAATTTTCAGGAAGCTTGAGTAAGGAGGAACTTTGGATTTGTTTTATGGTGTTCCTGCTTGTGCCACCACCATTGGTGCTTTTTGTGGATGGGGGTCCTCGAATCTGAGCCGATGGCTTCATTTTGTCAAGCCATCTTAGAATCCAGTTCCCGAGGTTTCGGCCAACTTCTATATCTCTGTCTTGTATGCTTTGGTGAACTTTAACAGCCATGTCAAATATAGCACGAGTTCGACTGCAAGAAATCAACTATTACTTAAGACTTGTTGAAGTAATCTAACTCAATTTCGGTCAATGATTATGGTGGAAATAGGAAAGCTCAAAGTTGATAAATAAATTAAGGAACAGTTGTTGAATCATGTTTTTAAAAGCAGTTTACAAGAAAAAATAAATCAGAGAATGTAACAAAGGGTAACATCAGTAGAGCTTACTCATATCTAAACAAACATAAAAAAAATGATGAATTCCAACAAGTTATGTAGAACAATACCCTGCGAATCTGATGCCATAATTGTAAATGGCTTTTTATTTTCAGTGTTCAAGAGGCCCACCTAAGACTGGCGGCTAAATTAAAAACCTTTGCACTTCACCAAGACTAATTGAACTGTTTAAAAACAAGTAGCTTTCATAATCTTGAAACACAATTCACAAAGACATACAATTACAAACAAAATATGTAACAATCTATGTTTCATTTACGTGAAAGGAGCCTTCGTTATCTGCATTCTTACGAAATTTTGATTGGACCCAAGCTTTTTCCTACTCGAGTCTCTCGAGTACTTCACTGCACTAGAATCTATGCTAATAATGAAAAGAAATGATGTGCATTCGCTGATGATACACAGACAATACAAACTGCTCAACTAACGGGATTTTTTGCAAGATGGTGTGTTGTATTTTTTTTGGCACATATAACACTCTAAAACAAAGATTATATTAGTTTAGAATCATTATAAAGAGACAATCATACAGAAAAAAATTGTCAAGAGTCCTTTTTTGGTGGGGTACAGACATAGGTTGCTTTGAAGACCATTTGCAAGGAAAGTCAGAGGCTAGAGAGTTTTACCTGGATCACATCAATGTGAATGTTTTAATTATACAAATATTTTATGGCTTATCAAAATAAACAAAAGTCAATTAATATAAGAGCCACCAAATGCCGAAAGAAAAGGGCGGAGTTAGATGTTCAAGTTAAGTTATTTGACTTGCACCACAGCATAATTGAAACTGAAAGAAGTTCACTCAATCAACAGAGATAAGAACACAAGATTCTAAAATGATATGGCATTTTATCGTACCTCAATCTCTTTTAACAATGATAATAAATAAAGCCACGACCAAAAAGATGTTGAAACTTGTGTTGCAATAAAGGAGTAATGGCATGGAAAATTGACTGAATAAAACTATGCCAAAAAGGATGACACTAAACATTAATACAGCAATATGTAATTATTTTTCAAATATTTTCCAGAATTGTGATATTGTAATATGAGCAATTATGGGTAATATAACTGAATCCAATTGAATTTGGTTAATCATTTGATAATCCATAGTGATTACTCTTCTTAGATGAAATTTAGGATATTTTATCATGAATCACAAAAATAGTGAAATGCGAATGACTGATGATTAGGTGTTCACTCAAAGATTTATAATTATTTACTCTAGCAGACTAAAGATTCAAAAACATGCTACTCTTCGATATCGCTTCAATTTTGGATGACCTTTCAAAAGTGAATTGAAATTATACTAAAAAAAATTCAGAATAGCATTGGTAATTTCCACAATTGTTGAAATTGCGCAATTAAAATTTACTTCCATCCATGGATCTTATAATATTCCTTTTCAGGAAGGAACAGATTGTTGAGTTCGATAAAATTAAGGACAACAAATGCAGAACAGAAGAGATATCAAAGCACTAATATCTCAACACAACATACACAAAAACTATAGTTCCACAATTTATATCTAGCTCGATAGTATCTCCGTGTCCAATTGAGAAAAGTATGGGACACACAAATCACAAGAGTCCACATATAAACTTATTAGGATTTCAAGTATCACGATCATACTTGAGCAATAATCATGGAGTTCTTTCTTGTGTATGATATAAATGTAAAACTACTTTTTTTTGTCCAAACCATGTTTTTATTCTAGAAGCAGGCATTCAAAATCATCATTCCCCCAATTTCAGCTAGATATCATTAGAAAGCAAGAAGCTTAGACTTTGACAACCATCTAAGAATCGCTCAACAGATACTTATTCGACCCTCATTACCTAAGGCAACAAAAAGTAAAAATCAGTCTTTTTTGATTTGTCTGCCATCTTCAAATTACCATGGTTAATTAATCATAACATCTTAAGCATATATTAATTAATCTTCCTCGATGATCTAAGCTCATGCCATATCCAGCTTTCTTCTCTTCCAACCCTTAAAACAATATCAAGCAAAAATCTTATTATCAACACATCTCATTCATCATGGGTACTAATCGGGATCAAATCACTACCCCTATTAGACACTAATCCAAACATCAAGCGTATAATGCTCCAAACTTCAACCGAAGATACATAATCCCAATCTCGCCCAAATGCAATTGCTAAACGATTCCGAAAACTAAAAAATACCCGTGAATAAATAGGCGGATTCTTGGGTGCTTAGGGCTAACGAGTCGACGTTGAAGCCTTAAAGCCAACCTATACGTTCGCTTCAGCCCCAAAAAATAGGCCGTCGCCAGAGTGATCTCCCACAACACCATTCTCTCTCTCTCTCTCTCTCTCTCTCTCTCTCTCTCTCTCTAGAACACTCTTCGGCTTTCTTGATAGACACTCCGAGAATCCCTACTAATATAAGTTCGATCCGTCCTTTCGTCTTTCCCAAGTATTTAATCTTGGCCTGCTACTGCTACGCTCGTCGCTAGAAACGTCATAGATCTTTCAAGCGTCATCCTCACCGTTGCCACTACCCTTTCCAATTGAATCCGAACCGTTGATTTGCAATGTATACATAATCAGATAATGTGCAGCTCACGTGGACACATCTACCCTTCGTGACATGTCAATAGGCACTATGACTTATTCTATTATTGGTAAAAATAAATCCGGGGATAGGATAGTGAAGATATATACTTGTCCAAGTATAAAAAAATAAAATCAATCGAAGAGTAATGAATCCAATCGAGGCTCGATTAATAATAGTGAATTTCAGTATCTCGTTATATATTAATAATTTTATATTCTTCGAATCTCTTAATTGGTAATATTTTCTGTCAACGTGTTCGTAATTGTTGAACTTTTGCCGCAATAAAACAAAGTGGATCTTTGTTGCTTGCTTCTCGAGAATGTTTGTCCGACCAAGTAGCTCGACCTGCATAATGTGGCAAGTAAGAAATCAACTGCGAATGTTCATTGTAAGTACACGCTAATGAACTTATTTCGTCCATAACAACTATCAATAAAATATGCTTCAATCTGTCCATAAGAACTCATTGTAAGATGTACGCGTTGTTTTATCATAAAAGCAAAGGTAGCGTTCGAATTAAACCTTGAAATATGGAGTGTCGAATAAAAATTATCTTAAAATAAAATTTTAAACCTCGTTTTGATTTAAATCTTGTCGGTCCCTTTTTCATAGATCGGAGGGCAATCTCACTTAGCACGTTCAATTGAGATCGGGGTCAGTGACTCCCGTTTTCGACAGAAAACATAGTAAACGATATAAATTTTTTTTGAAATTTTTAATGCATGTTCGGCATATCATTAGAAGATATTCTGGAAGATTTCGTAATTTTTTAACATTTGTACTATTTATTATAATTATTTGCATCTATTTTATATAATAATATTTAAATAATTATATAAATAGTATAAGTATTAAAAAATTATTGAATTTTTTAAATTATTTTTGATGTAATAAAATTTTTTAAAAAATTTAATAGTATTTGACTATCTCAAAAATTCAATAATGTTTGGATATCTCAAAAACTCATCATTTAGAATATTGTTTAAAAAAATTAATAATTATTATTTTAAAAAACATACTATTTTTTGAAGAACAGTCCTCCGAGATTGGAGATAGACCCCTCGATCTTTAAGATCAAAAAATCGATATAATTTAAATTAAATATTTTTTATATTTCAAAATTTAGATACGACGGAAATTTTGTTCAATATCCCGTCATTCAATGTTTAAAGGGAGTATTACCCTGAAAGCTAAATGTAAGTACAGCTATTTGAAGGGTAATTCAGTCTTTTCGTTTTTTGTTAAATAAATATGATTGAACGTGCATAAGTGCTTTGCTCATTTCTTGTCATTCATAAATTATTAATAATTAAATAATAAATCATTAATAATTATAAAAGGGATAAAAAAATGTATAACTTTTTTATTTTTGATAATATTAAAATTATTATTTTTATAATATTATGTTTTTTATTTTAATCAGATATAATTAATATAATAAATTATTATGATGGCACTAATAATCGTACAGTGACAAAAATATATAAAAATCATCATAAATAATTATTAATTTGTAGTGAATCTCGATCGCCATCAGCATCAAACAGCAACGTCTGGACAGATCGTGGAGTGGGCGATCCGGCGACTACTGAGGTATCCGCTTCTTGTTATCGTTGTCTCCGTCTCTCCGGAGCTGAGTTTCTCTAATCTTAGGAAATCCTTCATATATCTCGCTCTCTGTTCTGTAATTTTGCAGCAGATTCTCCATTCTAGTTCTAATTTTGTTTACTCAAAAATTAAGAGAGAATCACCAATGGAGGCGATTCCCTTTTCCCTGTCCATTGGCTGATACTGGTTGCTGTATTCTTTTTTACATCAAATTACCACTAATTTCAAAACTTTAAAGTTAATTTTTATCGTTTGTGAATATTTTTCCTCCAATGTGGGCTTCATTTTAATGATTATTGGATGTGGATCTTTAGTTTTATATGGGGTGAAAGTGATGAGCCTTAATTCAAGAACACTTAAGCGTATTAAATGAGTCTCTGTTTGAACTAAATTTCAAAATTATTGGGCGGAGATTATGAAAACCTTATTTTGGTTGTCGCAGCCCGGAGACCCCAGAAACGGGACTACCAAAACACCGGGTCGGATGATCAGATTTTTGGAGAAGACCCCATCGCTGAGCCTAAGGCTTGTTGCACAGCAGAAGATATAATATTGGAAGTGATTATAGTTGTGTGATATTCCTATGCAGTGCCAATTGGAGGATGGAATTAGCAGATAAGGCAGTGGGTGTCCATATTTACTTTGTTATACTTACTGGGGTATCATCCTGGCAAGCCAACATATCTTCAGTCTTTTGTAGAGTTTGATCTGAGCATTAACACATTTTGATATATATCAGCCATTTGTGGACAGTGATCATTTCATCCACCATTATTTTGTGCCCCGAGAATATGTAGCATTAATACCCGTATTTGTCAAAGCGGTGAAGATCTGCTTATCGGGCATGTTTATCGGATCTGCGATGCTCGGTTTCGGAAAAAAGAAGCAGCCTTGAACAGAGTTTCGGTTAGTTTTCAAAGAAAGTTTGTCCTGTTTTTGTTTTCTCAAGTAGTTTCTAGTTTGAAACTAAGAAATACAGTTAACCTCAGATTCTTATGAAACTAAGAAATCACCCTTGCTAAAGAGGAACTACAAAAGCTTGATCTCAATCACAAAACCCAGGAGTGAAGATCAAATCATGTGATCAAAAAAAGGGGAATTCAAACCCAAGAATTGTCAAATGCAGCAGAAGAAATTGCCTGAGAAAATTCTTGGAAACTGATCCTCCCATCCCCGTCTGTGTCCGCCTCTCTGATCATTCCGGTCAATTCCTCCGCGGTTAAGGCGTGGCCAATCTTGGCCATAGAGTGGGCCAACTCGGCCGCTGTGATGAACCCGTTTCCATCTCGGTCAAACATCTTGAACAACTGCTTGAGTTGATTCTCTGTGTAGGGAGATTTGGCTGAGAGAATTTCCGGTGCTACTAGAGATACGAACTCCGAGAACTCAATTAAGCCATTGCAGTTCGTATCTACCTTTTGGATCAAGTTTTCTAGCTGATCCGGGCTAGGTTTTAGGCCAAGTGATCGGAGAAGAGATCCTAGCTCTAGCTGTGTTAAGCTCCCGTCCTTGTTTCGGTCAAAGGATCGGAAGATTTCGCGCAATTCTGCAATCTGTTCATCGTCCAGCTTTACTGGCTGCGTGTTACTCATAATTTGAACAATCTCTACGGATAACTCTGATGAAATCTCTCTATCCGAATTGTAGATGGAAGTGGAAATTACCTAAAAAAGTGGGCTCTGATCACACGGCCTTTTCCGTCGGAATCAAAGAAGATGACCTGATTTCCCAATTCAGAGATGATCGAAACAGCAGAAGCCAGGAGGCGCAGGAAATTTCTCCACAAGAAATCGAAGGCAGATGAGGATTAGAAAGATCGGAAACGTCCACCCAAATTTCGTCTTCTTCCTCCTCTTTTAATGGATCTTCCGAAATACCAGTGATCTGATCTACAGGAAAAACGGAGCGGAAACCCAAAAACGATGAAATATTTGGTAGATTCAATCTAAAAAGAGTCACGAATCTTCGAGTTATCAACAAAATTGAAGAACAAAGAGAGATGAAGTTATGAATTCGAACTGCAAAGAAAAGGACGTTCGAGAGTGATGGATTCGAACCCTTTTTCGATTAATTTCAATGATTTCACATTGATTTTCTCGGAACATACCAAAGAGAAAACGCGAGAAAATAGGGGGGAATGCTCCGACAAAGTACCACGTCTTGTGTCTTCGTTGCCGGCCGGAGCCGCCCGATGGATTCTTTTTCAACGTCACTTATTTTTTTCTTTATTGATAAAAAACTAAACAACGGCCATCACTATTAGGAATTTTAAAAAAAATCATTTTGATTCAACTTAAAAATTTTAAATCTTATGATTAATTTAATCCTAGCTTTTGTTTTAATCCTAACAATTCAAAGTGCAGATTGGGTAGGCCGAGGGCGAATTTCCCGTGATACCCGTTTAATCATGTATTCTCATGCGTCTGTTGCATTACGAGCGCATACCTACCCACGGGTAAAATTAACGTCCCCACTCACGACATAATATAAGTAAAAGTGAGCAACTTAGAGGGTAATACAAACATTAGTAGGACTGGTAACTAACCATTACCACTACAGTTTATATGGATTTATGAGTTCCCCCTCCAATGCATTCAAGTGCCACCTATCCAATGATCAAGGTCCCCGGACAAGGAAAACGAAACATATGACCCGTAGCTGACCAAATCGCCATGAATTCAATTCCGAGATGGTACTACATCTTTGATTTTAAAGCCTAATAGACGACACACATACAAACAATACATCCGTATAGATACGTCGAAAAAAGAAAGAAATGAACTTTACTCTGTAGTAGTCTCCTGCTCTCCCATGAACACATTTAAGTGTATATATCGAGAATATTCTAAACGAGAATAAAAGTATCAAACGAGTGAATCTTGGAATTTCTAAACAAGCAGAAGCACGACTTCTTTGTCATGTGAAGGAATAATATATAATTGTACAGTTCTTTTTTCTTGCAGAAGTGACATTTTAAGGGAGGGAAAAAGAATGTATAAACAAAGCACAGATGTATAATATTTATTGATGATCACAGAGCTTGGTGTACTTCAGTACTGATCTAGAAGACGACTCCCTTGTTTCGCGAGGATAAAAAGTCCACCATCGCCTCTTGATATCCGAAGGTCCTCGTCGAGGTAGGTAACAAGAAGCCATGAGCTTGATCGCTCGCCTGGAATGGGTACTTTAAGAGGTGGCTGACCAGATATTGCACGAGAAATGTTTAAAACGGAACCCTGCACGAGATTCAGAGTTTGCTGCACGGGCGAAAGATTGATTTTCTGCCCGAAAATATCCACATTGTCTGGGATGTCGAGGCTTGTCTTTATTTCTGGAGGCTGTAGGATACCTTCCTTAAAAACAACCTGCACATAACAAGAAGAAAAAGATATAAAGATGAAGATATTAGACTAGTGTTTTCCATCGATCAAATTTTCAACTCTTATGATTTACATTATTAACAAAAGGTCAGAAGTTTACTAAAGTGTAAATAGGATTTAAACTATAACCTTCGGCTGCATTTACAAATTAGATTTCTTTTTTTTTTTACAAACATAATTTCTACCTTTCAAGTATCAACAATTCAATCATTATCATCACTTTATTCGCTAAATCAAGCAAGTATATATCAAGTTTTCTATTTAATCATGTGTTTTATTTAGATTTCTAACCCCTCCAGCGCTTTTCAATCCAATTTAAAATTTTATAGTCTCTTCGTCGACAATTCTGAACTACATAGATAGATCAAAAAATTTGAAATTGTCGTATGGGATAGAAATTATATAAAACATCTAATTACATAAAAAAACATAATATATATACATATTGAATTTAATAAATAAACTAAAAGTAATATCCCAATTGCTTACACCTGAAAAATGAAAATTTTATAAAAGAGTTTAGGATTTAATCTGTAAATGACTTTAAATAGCATGGTTTACCATCATATAAATGGAAAGAAAAAATTAAGTTCATTGCTAAATTAAATCTTTTGAAGTGGAATATGTAATGTCATCCAAGAATCATATTGAAATAGATATTGTAGAGCAAGTTGGGACATGTTTGTCTTCAAAATGAATCTCTATTTGGGAAAAGTTAAGCATAAAAAGTTTGTAATAGCCATGCCAGAAAGCACCTGAATTCTTGAGGGAGTCCGAACTTCAAATGTAGCAGATGCACTGAAAGAAAAGGAAGCAAAAGGGGTGGACAATGTGGTAGAGTTCACAATGGTAAGCTGCTTGCTATCAATTTCTTGGGTTATTTTTTCCACTTTAATCAGTGGTATCGCACCAGTTGCTAGAAGTGGCAGCAGCTCCGAAAATGCAGTATACCTGATTCAGCAGACATGGAATGTGACAATATATAACCAAATATTTTGGTAATGTCATAATTTCCATCACTCAAACATGTTTTAATGAAGACAAAATACATGTTTCACACAATTTGAATATCAAAGGATTCCACTAAACCTTATAATTTTGCATCCATCGTGATTTCACGAGTAACAAAAAATGAAACGAGTTCAATTATTAGAGATATCAATACATCCCAGCAGAAGTAATTCATTTTCGAAGCAAAATACATATTGAGATTCAGGTATGAATTCTGTAATACTTGCAAGAGCAATGATGACATGAAATTGATTTCAGCCACATTGTTTTGGAGGGCAGATAAATTATCATATTGTGACAAGTTCAAGAAGAAAACAACATGAGAAGATAAATTTCTCAGCATTTTCTGTTAAAGAAACTTAATACTAAAGTGTGTCTTGAAAACATTTGCAATTTCCACTTGAGAGTTACCATCATATTATGTAGATCCAAATTCAATTTCTAAAATCATTCTACTCTCAAAACAGGTTAATTGCACGACAAATCTACACAGAGATACTTTTTCCTGGTGCTCAAAAAATAGGAATTGGATTGTGATTAGAAAGAACTTACAGCAAAACCCAATTTCCATCAAGAAGTTCGCTAGCCTCGACCGGCGCCGGAGTGGGATTCGCTGCCTCCAACTGATTCACCAATTCCAGAACCTCAGCCCTCACATCCGGACCTCCCCTAAAACCTAGCTCTGTCCCATATACAGTGTCTACCAAACACCTCTTCAGCCCCAAAAGCTTCTCATCCACCGCTTCCTCCTCCCTAATCTTACCAGTCCCCGCACTTCCATTGCCTAAACCAGCATGCTCTTCACCCCACTCATCCTCCTGCTTAGGCGGATCGGAATCCGAAAGCTTCGAGTATGAAGACTGGGGTTCCGGCTCGGTCTCCTCGCCCCACTCGTCGGAGATCCTCTCCTGCGCTTCCGAGGGCTCATCGGGACCTGTCGGAGTCTCACCGGTAAGAGAGCTCAAGCGAAAAGAAGGAAACCGCGAATTTCGTAGTTGTACGGGGGAGAAGGACGAAGAAGACGAGAATGGGATTGAAAAGATAGGTCTAGGGTTTGCAGGGAAGAAGAGAGACGAGTAAGAACAAGAAATGGCCGGCATTCTGTCGAACTTTCTCCACGGCCGACTAGAACGGGAATTTTAAGGATCCTCGCTCCATACGACCCGACACGACACGTGTTATTTGTCTTTAAATATAAAACAAAAACAATATATATTTTAATTTTCCATCTTAATCTTATAATAATACGTGTAATTACGTAATACTATATTTACGCTTTGTTCGTTGACTTAACTTATATTTTGACAAGACGAACAAGTGTCAAAATACAAATTTTATATTTTGATCTTACGCTTTTATTCAAAAAGAAGATAGAAATATAAAACGTCGAGTTTCGAGTTTTGAATATTGTTCATTTTTTAAAATTATTAAATATAATAAATTTCTCCCGTAATTTTTTTAATTTTTTTTATATTCTCATATTTCAATCACTTCGCTCGAGAAAATTAGTTTGAACGAAATGGGTATGACAATCTTCTAATGTTCATCCAATCTATGATAAATTTATAAGTTAATTATAAACCGTTAAAATGAGATATTAATTATTTTTACGTATAATTAGAAGATAAATTTTGAATTACTCTAAATTATTTGAACATAATTGGCGTGATATTAATCTTAGAATGTCAAATAATTGCAGAGCCAAATCCATAATATTACCCAAGAGTGTGAATAACGGCGATACAAAAATGAATATTTAACAACCTCCGAAGATAGAGTCGAGCACAAAAAGTATTGATAGACAATTATTTAATGGAATTATAATAAGATTTTAACATTTGATAACGAACTAACTTTGCTAACTAAATTAAAATACTGGTATTTGTCACGCAAGTAATTTAACAACGGCACGATGCGACGAGTAAATATCGTGTCGGTGTGTTTATATACAAAGTTAAAATTTATCATTTTTACCATCTCTGAAGCGTTGAATACGACAAAATCATAATAATATTTGAATAAAATTTTAGCTACTAAATTTGATAACATGCAAATGTCTTGAAAACATTAATAACTCGTTATTTGATTTATAGACCATAATTCTGAATTTATATATCGTGGGTCGGGTTAAGTTCGAGTCGATATCTACGTTAAACGATGATGTATTGAATATTTAACGTGGGTTCTAAGCTTAGAGGGCTTGTCATTCTAGCTTTAGTTGGGCCCAATTGCAGGCAGCATTAGTCTAGCGAGTCGTGTCCATTGCACGAGGTGTTTAATTTAATTTAATTAAATTATTGTTTTTTTTTTATTTGCACGCACGAGGATTTGAAGTTCTGTTTGTTATTTCCTCCTTTGGGTTTCCAGGAAAATGTAAAATTTGATCCCAATCAGACATGAATGGACACGTGTCATCTGTAGATTGGCTGAAATCTCTATCATGATTAGTGTGCAAGTGATGATTAGAGTGTGTTTAGAAGGGAATAATATTTAGAGAAAAGTCAAATTAATCAGCTTCTTTTGACTATTTTAGTATTACTTTGTATTAAATCAAACGGGAAAGCTACTTTCTTCCTCTGCTTTTTGAGCGTGAGCTGTAAATTAGAGACTCTTTTAACTTACTAAACCGGTACAATTTTTTTTAAAAATATAATTAATTTTAATTTAATATTTAAATTGGATTTTAATATCTGTAGTTTTTTTTTTAAAATATAATTAATTTTAATTTTATATTTGAATAGGATTTTAATACAATTGAATAATAGTAAATTGCAGACGTGCCTCTGCCAATAGACAAAATGAAGACAGGCACGGGCCCTTGAAGCCCGTCTGATTTAAATTATGTCAAGAAGACTTCATTACGCAATGGAATCACGGCCGTCAGATTCGTTCTTGGGTCCCACTTGGTCTGGATTTTTTATAGAGTCAAAAAACAAAATCAGAACCAGGGATGTACATCGCTCTCGACCGGACAACCAGACAAGCTCATCGTGGGCCCCGATGATTTTGTACACTTCCCATTCCCGCGAGTGGGCCACCCGAATTTAACCTGATAATTTCTTTGACCGGTTCGGCCCGGTTTGTTTCTAAAATTTTAAGAATTGAAACCAAATTGAGTCGGTTTCCTAACCCAACTAAAACCGAACCTTTTTTTTTTTTTTTCCAGTTTCTAGTGGTTCGTTCTAAGTTCAGGTTGCAGTTTCAATCATAAAACTTATTTTTAGGACGTTAGAGTTGAACCAAACCGAACCTAAATACTTGATTTAATTCGATTTATTTCGTTCAATAGAACCGATCCAACCCCCTACAACAATTCACTACAATCTAGATCGAGATAGTTGACACGTTTATCACATGTGATTTTCAAGCTACAATTTTAAGAACATTTATGACGAGATTGGTTATAGTAATTTCACTTGTAAACACTTTTAAGCTCGTTTTATTCCACTCTCGTATAATCTATGTATTATATTAAGTTATCACATAGTAAATTACAATTTAAGCAACCACGATACGAGTCGTGTACAACAAATACTTCAATTTTTTTTAACAGAATAAAAGAAAGTTAAAATTACAAAGAAAGTTTGCATACTCTAAATGAGTCATAAGAATATGATCTAAAAGCATTTTACCAATTATGATATTATTTAACCATTTTAAATTACATAAATTCACAAGTGAAATAGCATTTTAATTAATAATAATTTGATTTTACAGTTATGTTAAAAAAATTAAAATAAAAAAAAAAAAAAAAGGCAACCCTAAAGGTGGGTGAGGTGGATTTCATTATTGAACAATCACATCCAATCCAAACACAAGAGTGTGGTCCCGTGACACACGATTTTACTTGTGCGCATTAAATTAGAATCTAGTAGGCCCCATACGACTTCTTAAAAAAAATAACAAATTCCAATTTTTTAAAAACAAATTAAAAATTTTAACTACCTAAATTTTAAATCATCTAAAATCGCCCATTCTATAAAACAAATAGCTATTATAAAATCAATGGTCGTCCATTCTATCCAGTACCATGTAGGCACGAGAGGTCAAGGAGGGTAGAGATCCCCCAGTCACGTGCACTCCACGTGACCCAACAGCGATCGACCATTCTTTTTGCAAACGTCAATCCGTTCTCTGTATTATTTGCTCAGTCACGGGTCGATTCACCTGTGACTTAATAATTGTCACATGTGAGTTGATAATTGAATCGGTCGACCGTTTTAAATAATGGTCACATGTTCTCTCAATTATTAGTTCACCCGTGATTCACAAATGAATCTATAATTGAGAGAACGGACATCCGTTCTCCAAAACGGTCGTCCGTTCATCTATACTATATAAAAACACAACCCTCCATTCTCACATTTCAATTCCATCTCCATGCTAAAACCTCTACTATATTATTCAATTTCTCGCATTTTTTCTCTTTATTAAAGACGTTGATGGATTCTAATTCAAGTAGATTGGTTGATGTAGACAAGACAACAACGTGCGATGCCAACATGGACTGATATTCAGACGTCCCGCGTATACACGGTGATCTTTGAGCATTCGATCACTTGGAAGGTGATGAAGAAATAGAGGTGCATTTGACCTCGAAAATCCTAGACGATGAGCTTCGAATACCGATCGACTCGGAAGATGATGAGATGAAAAGCATACCGGTAAGGGAAGAAATTTCTATGTGATTTTTTTGGCCAAAAAATATAATTCTTTAAATCCCATTAGAGAAAAAATAGTTGAATACGCTTTGCAAAACGGTTATGGCGTCAAATTCACTAAAAGTGAATCTCGACGACTCACGACAGTGTACGAAGACGGATGTGAGTGGCGACTCCATGCTTCGATCATGCAAAATGAGTTTACATTTCAAATAAAGAGCTACACCAATTCTCACAGCTGTGCAAGAAAAATTGAGAATCGACACCTTAGAGCAAAATGAGTCGCAAATCATTATTTAAATAGATTTAAAAGTTAACTTACCTGAGAAATTTCTTTTATTATCGAGGTGGTTAGGAAATATTTAAATGTTAACATTACACAAAGTCTTGCCAGAAGAGCAAGAAGCGAAACTTTAAAAGTTAACAAAAGGAAGGACGACGAGCAATACAAGCTACTGCGGTCGTATGTAGGAGAAATATTTATATCAAATTTGGGTAGTCCAGTGTGCCTACATACTAACTTGGTGGGTTCTGCCACTAATGAGGCATGTGTATTTGAAAGAATGTACATACATATGTTGCTTGCAAAACAAGTTTGCTGCAGTGTGACAGACGTATTATCTGTTTGGATGGTTGTCGTCTGAAGAACTCATCCATCGACTAATTACTCACAGCCGTCAGTATTGATGGCAACGATGACATATATGTCATATGTCGTCGTTGTTGTCAATGTGGAATCAGAGTATAGAGATTCATGGACGTGAATTTTGCAAATATTGAAGGAAGATATACAGAGTGAAGTGAGCTACAGAGTGAAGAGGGATATAGATGTACATTTGTTTCTGATCGACAAAAGATATAATGCATTGCCCATTGTTATTTCAAATATTGGAGTGTCTTTATATTGTTTTATGTTGACTCTGTTATTCTTTCAAATATCATGAGTTGTTGTCTGCGGTGCAAAATGAATTACCGTTAGCCGAACACCGCTACTGCCTCCGACATATACACGTAAATTTTAAAAATCAATTTCGAGACAGAGTATACAGAGATGCCATGTGGAATGTGGTCAGAGCAACCATGCTTTTTCATTTCGAGATGAAAAAGAAGAAATTACATCAGATTAATTAGGATGCCCACACATCTCTTCGAGGCACAAAATCTAGATTTTGGGTTAGTCATGTCTTTTCTTCAATCTGCAAGTGCGAAATGAGATTGAATAATTTATGTGAGTCATTCAATACAGTTCTATTACTGGCTAGAGACAAGTCGATTCTGACCATATTCGAGATGATTTGAAAGTGCTTGATGACTCACATTGTAAAAAAATATGAAAATATGCTCTCGTCAACAGACTTCATGTGTTCTCATATAAGAAAAAAACTTGTCAAGCTAGAGGTGAAACTCGAAATTGGAGTGCTATATTTGCAAGAGATGCACGGTTTGAGGTCAGCAATGACAATAAATAATATGTTATCGACATGAATGCAAGTGTGTCAACTGTTACAGATGAGAGCTTACTAGAATCTCATGTGTTAATTTCATTTCTTGTATGCATTTCATAAGACTGCCATAGAAAAATTTTGTTCATCGATATTTTCACCGGGGGACATAGGTGAAGATATACTTATAATTCATTCGTCTCATTAGTAGCCAACACATGTGGCCACTCGTAGATAATATGAACGAAATCCTTTCGCCCAATAGAAGACGTCAATTTGGTAAGTCGAATAAGAAAAGAGTGTGCGATATTGATGAGCCGTCGAGGTCGACAATTACTAAGAAGAACTCAATGATATCGTGTCGTATATGTCTGCGTGTGGGGCATAATAGTCGCACTTGTCCTAACAGATAATCCACATCAGGCATTGCATTCGCTTTTGTTTCATAAGTCACGTTTATCAGTTTCCACACATATACATTTCAACCTATTTTTCTCATAAACACACTTTAATTATTTTCTAATATAGTTTTCATTATGTGCAGTAATCTTCTGCACACGACTATGGACGAAGAAACATATGAGTATAATTGTTCGGTCTTTTTTTAAAATAAATTTATTGTTTGAATTTTTTTAAAATAAATTATTATAATGTGTACTCTCCTAAAAAAAATTGAACAGAGTTTCTTTTATTTTATTACTCCCTTATAGATAGTTTTAAATAATTTTTGCATATTTAAATCATAATTTTATATTCAACAAACAATTCTAAAAAATTATTATGTTCAACTATATAGTAAAAACGCTAAGTAAAGTATAACCATACACTAAATGACAAATAAAACATAAAGTTACAAACAGAAAGTAAAGTACATACAAGAAAATACACAACATAAACTAAACTATGGTGGTGGGACATCGTCCTCCAACGCGTGACAGTGTCTTTCAGCTTTATTTAGGCCAAGCTGACATCCTCGACCCTGCTCGTGTGGTACTCTATTATCTGTTCCATCATGTCCCACTTATGATTCAGCATGGCCTACCTATGCTCCCGCCTCTACTCAATCATGTTCAACCTACTAGTATTTTAGGGGGATAATGGCAGTGCCGTAGCATCCTGGGGTGGGGAGGTCGGCATTGTGGTGTCTTCTATAGGAACATCACTCCTGATATGGAGGCCCCCTGATATCCTTTCACAGTCCGCATCTCGTTAACTTCAACTATGTCCATCCGAACTAAATGAACCTGGTCAAATACGTCAGCAGCCTGCTGTGATCTCATCTGCTCTCCAGGTGGTAGCTTGATTTTACATCGTTCGATGATCTTTTGGATCAACGCGTCGTACGACAAGTTCTTGTTACGTGTTCGACTGATCTCACACATGTGACTTAAAATTAAGAAGCTGGCATCGAACAACGTCTCGCTGTACAGCTTCTCTATGACATATAGATCCATACAACTCACGAGATCTCTATGTCCATCCCACAGTAGAAGGGTATGAGATAACATGTTCTGAACAACCTGACCTTTGACATTCAAATCTCTGGATCTTGGCTTCACGAATCCCCACATCAGAGTTATGATGGATTTGCCTAAGGAACTTTAGTCCCTCGGCCGATCTGAAAAAATGACAGTCCCAAGAGACATGGTAGTATCTCTCCACCCCTTCTTTGGCAAACCCGATCATCTCATTCACCGTCTCTGGAGTTATTAGGATCTTCGTACCCAAAATGTACGTCTTTACCGTTCTCGACATCCTAGAAAAGTTCAACTTCGCATAAAATAAGCGAACTATTCGGTCGCATGTATTGCCCCGCACATCGTAGACCTCATGCATGGAGATTTTGTCAAACATTTCCTGGATCTTCAAAGACTCCAAACCTTTAAAGTTAATAGTCTTCAAATACATCACCGAACAGTGTACCTAATTAAGCTCAAGTCGCTCTTGGTAGTTTTGATTGCGAAATTCTATAGATAAAAACCCAGGTCGTGGCACCTGTGCTAGACCTCCTTGGGCCACTGACAGTTCCCTATTTTCATTTGGCCACTTTGTAGCCAATCTCGTTTAATAACAATTCTCTAAGACATTTGGAGGATTTTTTGGGAACTTAAGAATTTTGGGATTTGAAAGTTTTAGATTCGAATTTTTTAGGTTTCGTGGCTGAAAATAAAAGGAAACAATTGCGAATGGAGAAATCTAGAAATCGCATGAGGGTCGAGAGGTTTTTGGAGTTTTCAACTTCTGAAAACTCACTGTGCGGTCATTCCCTTATATGCTTTTGGAGAACGTTGGCTGTTGTCGGGGTGATGACCCCCCGTTCTCTGTCCTAATTTTCAGAACAGGGAGTTGATGTCGCGACAATGGCCGGTCGGCCGTTCTCTGATGACAGCCAACAGTTCTCCTCCCTGATGATGTAGCGGGAGGTCAACGCCCCACAATGGTGGGTCGTTATTGATAACGGCTGACCGTTTGCATTGACTAACCGACCGTTTTCATCCTTGATGATGAGGCAGAGGGTCAATGTCCCGACAACGGTCAACTGATCTTTAGAATGAACGATCGTTTGCAAAATGAATGGACGACCGTTGTTGGGTCATGTGCGGTGCACGTAACGGGGGGGTTTCCGTTCGCCCCCCAATGCTTCTGTGTCACGTGCCACGTAGCACTGGACAAAACATATGATCATTGGTTTTATAACGGCCATCCGTTCTATAGAACGAACAGTGATCGGTCGGTCGCCAGTATTTATTTTGTTGGATTTTAAATAATTAAGGTTTAGGATGATAGAATTTTTATTTTAAGATTTGTTTTAAAAAAAATTCATAATTCATGATTTAAAATAATTTTTATCCTAATATTTTTCATAACTTAAAATAATTTATTCAATGATCTTAATTAACCCATTAAATATATAAATAATCTTAATTGTTGAAGAGACACACAAAAGAACAACATGAATTTAATGGCATAATTATAATCAACTTAATGTGACAAGCTATAATGATGTATTTTGAAATCAAATGATAGGCAAAATGAGTAATACATTTGATCGATTTTGTTGATAGTGTATCATCGATCATACGACCCTCGATGATCAATTGGAGTGCAATGATTCAATCACGATTTCTTATTTTTAAAATTTAAAATTTTCAAGTTATGTTTTATATTTTTAATTTATAAACTAGTTTATAAATCTATTATCAAATTTAATGTTGAAATTTGTCTTAATTATAGAATTGATGACTGCGATCATGTAGTTGGTCAAAATTGCTTGACAGCATAGAAAATTCTTACCTCTATGTTCTTTACGTGGGTGACCGATCACTTTTTGTGAGAGCCCGCTCCATACGCATTTTTCATTACGAGCTCTCGTGCTAGTTCACAATAAAAAATAACCGTGGAACCAAATCTAATTTTGAAAGAAGCTTTATTGTCTAGTTTGTACATAGCATGGAAGTCACTCGACTCTCTCCTTAACATTGGCTTGCTCTCACCAATTACGAGCCTGAAAATCTTATTAAACAATAGCAAAATAAATAAATAACTATCGAAATTAGTCGATTAATATAATTAATGTGGTAAATTAGTTAATGATCATGGATATTGTAAATAATAATCATATTTAATAACTATATTAATTTAATGCACATAGTTTATTATATTTTTTGGTTAGCAAAATTATTAAATAAATAAATGATAATTAAAATGATTGAATTATCATGCAATCTGCAAATATATAGTTAATAATAAATTGCACGTAGTTATATTTATTAAAAAAAAAATCAAGTGATGGATCATGGATGCAGCTTTTAGAGAACTTAATTTTATTTAATTAATGCATTGATATTAAATAATAACAGCTTAATCTTTACTTATATTCCTTAAAACCCACTAAATTAAATCCTTAAAATTATTTTTTTCTCTCCTAATTTTTAGTAATAGCTAAATTCTCCATCTTTAGAAAAAAAAAATTTGTTACAGAAATTTACTAAAATAATAATAGTATATAATTTTTATTATTATTTCTCGACTTAATAAATATAATTAATCATTTATTTTAATTTTAATTAATATTTATCATTAAAAAAATAAACGTAACATGAAAAGTCACTCCATCTATCAAGACAAAAAAAAAAAAAGTAAATAAATATATATATATATATATATATATATATTTTTTTTTTAATTAATATATTTTGTATTATTAATATAATTGGTTTGAATTGGGGTCACATTACCATGATTGTGTCCCCATTATTAATGGAAATGAAATCATATTCAATTTGAATTGATGACAACTTATGCTCTGTATTATCAAACACATTATTGCAATCAGACAATAAAACAAAATACATTGGTGCACTATATATTATCTGAATATATAATATTTCTTTTTAAAAAAATTAATTTTAAAAATATAGAATTATAATTAGCCAATACTTATTATCTAAATCCCGTGTCTCCAAACAAAGAAATTCACGACCAGTAGACCTTATGCTCGAACTCAATAGTTCGTTTTTCTTGAATCTCCGCAAGTTTTAGATGGAAAGCAAGTGTTAAAATTGCTTAAACTCTACTTCTCATCTTCAAATGATATATATTATGAGGAATGTTACTGGTTGCCATCAATACACGTTACACTAGCTTACAAATGGATCTATTCTATGATATAATAGTGCGTGAGTGAAGAGAGACAGATGAGCTAAAAGTGGGAAAGCTAGTTTATATGAGATTTGACAACAACTTTACTCGTGAGTCAATGTTAGAGCCACATTTTTAGATACGTTATTCGTATGATAAAAAGATTGTGTTAATAAATAAATGATACGTAAAATTATCGATCGATGAAATAAAAAAAATAGAGTGTAACGTAGTGTTTGTACTTAAGATTCAAACACTTCAAAAAAATAATATGATACAATATAAAACGATGAAGTGCAATACCTTTGTAACAATTTCATCGCTAGGTTCGACTGAAATAGCCGAGCCCGACCTAGTCCACTCAAATTTTACTGGTTTAAGGTCAGACCCATGAGCTTTGAACAAGTGTGTTAGGTGATTTTGGTTATTCTTTTAATCCTAAAAATTTGCTTAAAAGATGAGAATTTCACTCACACTTATAAATTGATCACCAGTCTCTTCTACAATCGATGTGGTATAACGTAACAATCTCCCACTGACACATCAAGTCTTGGGTCGGAGAGTTGACAACGCAGTTTTTGCTGGCGGACTGAGATTTTATTGTAAATCTGGATTCTAATACCACTAATAGAGGATTTTTAGTCTTTTCAATCTCAAAAAATAACTTAACAGATGAAAATTTTCCTCACATTTATGAATTGATCACCTATCACTTTTACAATCGATATGGGATAATCCAACACTTTAAACTTCGAGTCGACCTGATTATTAGATCAGTCTCACGACGCTTGTTACAAAATAACTCTCCAATCTTAAAAAGTCTATACTTATGTACGAATACACACGCGTATATATTCAGTTAAAAAATATAGGTTTAGTAATTTATACGGATTATATTGGATAGAGGGGGCAATATTTTAGAAAAGCTAAAAAAAAAAAAAAAGGGAAAGAGGAAGCTCAGCAGCAGAGGAGGGGGGAGACGCAATGTTCAGAGAAAGATGTGCATTTTCTCTTATAAAATTGACCTGATTGCCTGTATTTCTGACATGTAATGAAGTCATGCAAATAAATTAGACTTTGTTTTTCAAGTTTTTGCATTTCCAAATCTCTCTCTCTCTCTCTCTCTCTCTCTCTCATTTGCCACCCCAGTCCAAACTCTACTCTCCAGTCTCCAGTCCACTATACTTCTCCACCTGCAGAGATAACCCCCTCCTCTTCTCTCTCTCTCTAAGTTCGAAAACCCATGATTTTTCTTACACAAATCTAGCTAGACAGAGAAATACTGGAAGTTCTTGAGAGGGTTTTCCGTTGCCATCCACCTGACTTACGCCATTATCACTGCTCTATTTTCTTTCCTCAGAACTGAAAAATCATCAAAACCCATCTCTTTTAAGACCTCGGAAACATACCCAGAACCGCCGTTCATGTATTCTTCTTCCTCGTTTTCCCCCCTTCGATGAGTCTTGCTTCTTCTTCTTCTCGGGGGGTGAATGGGTTGCATGCTCTCTCATTTGGCTTCAAAGTTTGCATTTTTTCCGCCCTCTCCGCCCACTTATCAGATCAAAAAGCGAGAGGATGGCAAGCTCATGGTGGTTTCCACCTCGCCGGCGCCGGTGATGCCGGTTCCTCACTGTGACGAGAATTCTTTGGATGTTTTACTGATTGACACCAAAAATGGGAACAAGATTGTTGCTTTTTATCTCAGAAACCCTTGTGCTCGACTCACTTTGCTTTACTCTCATGGGAATGCTGCAGACCTTGGTCAGCTTTATGACCTCTTCGTGCAACTCAAGCTCAATCTCAGAGTTAATCTCATGGGGTTAGTGCTTTCTTCCCTTCTTCCAACTTGTTCACAGGCAAACTTGGGGATTTGTTAGTTTCTAGATTTGATCATTTTTCTTTTCTTTTGTTAGATTTTTCCCTGTTTTTCACTCTTTTTTTAAATGATGTCTAGTGTTTCAAATGTAGATTTGTTTCATTTATTGTCTCTGCTGTAGGTTTTCTACCCATGGGTCCTCCTTTGTTTGCTTAGATCTGTGACAAATCAATATTATGATGCAGATTATGTTTCTTGGCTCTGTAAATCAACTTTTTCATAATTTTATTCAACTATTTTCAATCCTTTTCCACATTTTATTTTGTCCTTCTTCTTGGGTTTTCCCCTTTGTTCCATCTTAACGAAGAAATAACTCTACTTGCTGTTATTCCATTGGAGTTTTGTTCCTTTTGGCTTCTGTGTAAGTTCACTTTTTTCTTACACTTTCATATCCCTCCTCCCACTTTTCCCCTTTTTCGGTTTGAAATTTCGTTTTCGTATTTTACAGCTTGTAAAATCCGCTTCAAAACTCTTCTCTCTCCAACAATTCATTGAAAATAGATCAACAGTTCGTAAAGGTTTTGTTTTTGTCGTTACATTCATTATATACCTTTAATTTCTGTGTTATGGTTTGATCTGTCTTTCACTTTCTGTATGGCTGGTCGAAAATGCGATCAGTCTTCGTTTGATTCGTAGAAACTGAACTGGATATTCAGTAGTCGTGGCAGCAATGTATAGTTTCTACAATCAAATCTGGTGCGATATTCTCCGTATGATCTTAACCATTTTCTGGCGTAATGATTTATGCAGGTATGATTATTCCGGCTATGGTGCCTCTACTGGGAAGGTACGTCTTTTTTCTTTGCTTGTTTTGTAATGTTTGTTCTTTCTTGTACAATCCATTAATCATTCATGAAAATTGATTATTCCCCATTTTGGTCGTTCTTTTAATTAGTAAAAATCTTTATCCCAGCGGATTTTGCTGTCGGCTTTTTCTCCCCGTTCCTCCGATGCTACAACCGAGTTTATGTAATGTCTTTAGAACGGTTTTTATTGGAATGTTGTCTTTTTCTGAGAAATCAATGATGTTTTTCTACACGATCAAGAAGATTTGTTGAGATTTATGTTTTAGTTTCATATGAAAATGAGTAATTTTATTGAATCTCTTGTTTAATTCCAGCCTAGTGAATCCAACACTTATGCCGATATTGAAGCAGTTTACGAGTGTCTGGAGACCGAGTATGGAGTTAGTCAAGAAAACATAATCTTGTACGGACAGTCTGTTGGGAGTGGGCCAACCCTGCATTTGGCGGCTAAGTTGCCGAGGCTGAGAGGCGTGGTTCTTCACAGCGCCATTCTTTCTGGTTTGCGTGTGCTCTGCCATGTTAAATTCACGCTATGCTTTGACATTTATAAGGTTAGAAATTCATGTTAGATTGGTTTTTATTGGATTAATCCGTCTAGATTTTGTTATTCGATTACATTTTCGTTTAGTGGTAGAACCGAGATGGAGTGATTTTTTTTATTTTTTTATTGCAGAACATCGACAAAATTCGGAAAGTGAAGTGCCCGGTTTTAGTTATACATGTGAGTATTTGTTCTAGCTCCACTTTTTATTTTCTCTCAAGCTTATTTGAACTTATTTCTGCGTTGGAATTTCTACTATGTAATCGATTTCACTTGAAGAAATGCCAAAATGTTGGTCATATCGCCTTCTATTGTCGGATTGGGTTGTGTTGTTTGTCGTAGGGAATGGTTGTGCTTGAAGAACACGAATCCAAAAGCAATCAACCCTTTGTTCAATCTTGTTTGAGATTTATGGTGTAAAGTTAGGAGGTTTTTAGGTTAAAAATTTGAGTTCTCTAGCCGTAAGAACGGGTATCGAACCACCCCTTCGATGATTGCTTTCATTTTCAGGAGAAGTAATCATTTACCTTAAATATTTAAGCTTGCTGTTCTTTTGTTTGTCCTAAACATGGAAAGGTCAAACGGGATCTGGCCACTTTTTCTGGTATTATCGCCGCTTTTTTTGGGTTCCTATAAAATTCGCTCACGATGTATATAAGAAAAAAAGTGAAATGAGATTCAAACCTTAATTTACTTGATATGTTTATATTTAAGGCCCGGTATTTGAACTTGCAGGGCACTGAGGATGATGTTGTGAATTGGCTACATGGAAACGGGCTGTGGGAAATGGCTCGAGAGCCATACGAGCCACTATGGATCAAAGGCGGTGGACACTGCAACTTAGAGCTATACCCGGATTACATAAGACATCTTTGCAGATTTGTTCAGGAAATGGAGAATTTAACGACGAAAACCCGGCTCAAAAGTGCCCAAAATTTAAGAGCTTACAATTCCTCATTTTCTGCTAAAAAGTGGTGGAAAATCAAACTCCGGCTACCAAAGTGCCCAAAATGTTCAACTCCTAAATGTTTGATGCCTAGCTTCAGCTGCCTAAAATGCCCGAAATGTTACCGAATCTCCCTTCCAACGTGCTCGTTCGGATGTTTTGGATGGACGAAGTGTGGCCTTCCGACTTGCTCGGTTGGATGTTTTGAGTGTTGGGCAAAGCCTACTTGGCCGAGTTGTTTGAAATGTCCGAAATCGTCTTGTTGCCGTAATGGCTGTTTTGGTTGTGCGAAAGCATAGTCGAAAGGAGGTGAGGCGAGGTCGGGTCGGAGGCTGTATAGATTGCTGTACTTTGCTAACATCCTTCTAATCTTGTGCACTGGGGATATAAACACATGCAAAATTTATGTTGTTTTTCTCATAATTGTTCAGGAAAAAAAGAGCAAAATTTTAACTAGTTTCAATTATTTAGTTTTCCTTAGCACATACTTTTAGTGGTTTTGTGGCCAATTGGGTAATTAGGGTAGACATGGTTTGGTTTTTTGTCTACTCGAATCATATATATTGATCGATCGTATAATTTGGAATTGGAACTATGGATAATCAGAACTGGGTCGAGACTTGTGACCATGGTACGACTCGGTTTTGGTAATTTTTTCTGTACTATGTGGTTCTTCTGTACTAAGAACGGGTTCAATTCTTACGAAAGCGCGATCAGATCAAAATGCTATTCCGGTTAAAATTGCAGTTCCGGACATGTTCTTCCGACCATAGTAATAACGACATTAGTAAACTTGTTGAAGTTTAGAGTAATTAGTAAGAAATTTCAAAATGTAGAGAAAATCAATCTTGATGTTAAATGATCTATTAAAATTTTGTTACACGTTTTGTAATAATTGATTATTTAATTTAACAAATGGATAAATAAATTTAATTTAAGGATTAAAATCATTCCAAGTATGTGTTTTGTCTATAAAAATTTTCAAAGCATGTTTGTTTATGATAAAAAAATTTCAAACTATCAAAATAATTCATGACCATGTTCTCCATTTTACGCATAGAACAAGGTCAAAATTCACGTGCAAAGTCGTTAAAAATTAAAAACTGTTTTTTGTTTATAATGGTTTACTATTTTCAATGACGATCATTTCTTACGTACTTTATAAATTAATTTAAAAAATATATATCAAATGATATTTAATTGAGTTGAAATTTTTATCATATGTTTATCACATCACGAAAAGTTAGAATTTTTTTTGATTTTTTAACAATTGTATGATTTATTATAATTTTTTTATAAAATAAATAATTAAAATTATAAAAGTGTTATAAAATCTCAAACTTTTTATATTATATTAGTATAATGTGGTAAAAATGTGGTAAAAATTTTAAATAAATTGAATACGGTTGAATATTTTTTTTAACTAAATTAAATTAATTGAATACACTTGATTTTTAAAAATATAGGAGGAAGGGTTTCGTCTGTCGCCATTGTTGTAGTTACGGAAACTTCGAACTGTTAAAATTCAATGAGAAGAATTTGTTCCAGAGTCGGAGAAGAGTTCTGCTCCGACGACGATACGCACCTCCATTGGCGTACCGAATTCCTCGTAAGATTTCTGTCTTTTACTGTCCTCGTTCATTGTTGCAAGAAGTTATATCTTTCTGCAGCTTCTTTATGCTGGCCACGAAGATAGCCAGTGCAATTCTCTTCAGAAACTTCATTTAGGAGCACTGGGGTTCTTATTTCATGCATTTTCATGTGCCGGTCGCGTTTCTTTGTTTTTCCAATGGTCGGATTTTTTCGATTCCTATGAATCGGGATATTCTATTACTTGTTTTTCTTACTTGTGTTATTTGGAATGCAGGCATAGGGCCATTTTAATGATGATAATCTGGATGTGACTAGGCTTAGAACTTCTTTTATCGTACTTTGTTTTGGTAGGGCAAAGTTTTTTGCATTATGAAGAACTTGGTTAAAGTTTATGTGATCCTGGGCGTTTTTCTTAGCTCAATATATCTTACATTCTCTCCTTCTGTCAATAAAATTCTTGATTACTGATAAAAAAAAGTCAGTTGAGTTAGTCCTGTGATATTTCCATTTTCATACATATTTTGATGTTTTTGAAATCAGGAGTTCATGTTTTGAAGTTTGCTTCGAATATGAGGTAGAGAAGTGATAATCAAATAAACAAATGGTTGAGCTGTTTTTGGAAGATCCCATTGGCAACAAAGAAGAATTTGATGACTCTGCTAAATTGAGAGTCTCTCTCTTAAAGGAGATTGAAATCATTTTATGGTCACTGATGACTGCTGGAGGTCGATCAGAAGCACGATTGTGGCTTTGCAATGCCATATCAAGCATGAGTTCTATAACTCCTCGCAATCAGCAATATCTGTTCATGAATTTAGTGAGATCGATGCCACTTAAGCAAGAATTGGCATCTCAATTACTTCAAATGATATTTGAGAACAGACCACGAAGAGCAGGAGCTGTCATATCAAAGCAAAGTCATGTACTAGCTAACTTTTTTGAAGGTAAGACAGTTTTATTATGCTAAATTTAGTGGCTTAGTGATATAATTTTATTCAAAGGCCTTTTCTAGGTTTGGACTACAGGACTATCACTTAAATTGACCACGGCAAGCCTAAAAAGGGACAAAAAAAGTTTGTTTATTGATTAGTTAGTTTTTCTACTTGCTTTTGGAGTCTATCTAGTGAAAGAGTTATTTGTGGTGAATTGTCATTTAATACTTTTGCATAACTGAATCATCAAATATATTTCATGTTTAAGATGTTTCTTAAGAAAATCATATACACATTGTGGTTGGAGGAAAATTTATAGATTCTTGTGGAAATGGAATCTTCTTTTAACTCATCTTTTAATTGAAATTTTTTCATATCTTCTAAAGTTCTCTTAAATTTTATACAACCTGTCCATTTTTAAAGTTTTAGCACGAAACTATAGTAAACATAAATCATTTTTTCCCAAAGCCAGATATTCAAAGCTTGGGTACATGGTGATCATATTGCTGTGTTAGTTTGTTCACGGTGTTGAAAGATTTTCTTTTATATAACTATAATTTGAACATTGCTGCTGCACTAGAAATTATCGAGTAACTAGATAGATATGGAATTCTGATGAAGAAAGAAGCAAATCATTTTTTTTCTGATGATTTTTTATTTCACAATCCGGCCCCTGCAGGTAATCCTAGACGCATATCACAATGGTTTTCTAATTTTTCAACTGGTGGTGGATCAGAGCATGCAAAAGGAGCCAAAGCTCTGTCGCAATTTGCTTTTATAAATAGAGATATTTGCTGGGAAGAGCTTGAATGGAGAGGAAAACATGGGCAGTCACCGGCAATCATTGCGACAAAGCCCCATTACTTTCTCGACTTAGATGTGCAAAAAACAGTTGAAAATTTTGTTCGGAATGTACCTGAGTTTTGGTCTTCTACTGAGTTTTCCGACTCTCTAAAAGACGGGGAAATTTTTTTTGTCGAGACTAAATTCTTCATCAAATATTTTCTTGAATTGATGTTTGAAGAGGATTCAGAAGATGCGTGGGCAGTTGTTGATGATTACTTATTGGAGGAGTCTTTTACTTCCTTGTGTCAACACCTACTCATTGCTCTCGAAGAGGCTGACTTTCTTAAATTCTTGGGTATGCTTCTTAAAACACTCAATCCAAAAATAGATTCGAAGACATTTGGTAACTCATCGTATTTGTTTGAGGTTATACTTTCTAAATGCAGCGATAGTGGATCATCTATAGAGAATATTCTACTACTTAATGCTGTTATCAATCAACGGCGCCAGCTTTGGGGGCTTTTACAAAGCAATGACGCTGAAAAAGAGCAAGAAAAGATTAAAGATATTATAGTGAAGATTTCTTCAATTCCCAGCTCTAGAGATGGCTTGGCCCCACTATTCCAACAGTGTTACAGGAAAAAGACCATTGAAGCCATGAAATGGCTGGGGCTTCAGTCTTGGGTTATTCAATATAGAATGGCGGAGGAATGCCAAACTCCTCAATTATGGGAATCGTTATTTGCAAAAAACGGTATAAGTTTTCGTAAATCCAATGAATATGCATTTGTTGATTGCAATGCGTGTGAAGAAAAAGGACTTGAATTGGATTTTACAACCTCAAGTAAATCTAAGTACAGGAAGAGAGGAAAAAGTAGGAAAAAACGAAGAAGGGATTTCGAAGAAGAATACAATTATGATGACAAGCTTCTCGAACTAGATAAGCCGGGTTGGCAGTTAAATACTGGAAGCTGGCTGCTTTCCACTGATGGGTATGCAGTATCTTGGAATTCTGTAAGTTTAAGCATTCTCTCTTTTATTATTTATTTCTTTTCACTTTTCTTGGGTCCATTTAACGGTTATTTCTAATTTTTTATGGAAATGTTTAGTTGGAGTAACTTCCTTTACACCGTTTCCTTAAACAGTAAAAATATATGTACATGCAGAGGAATCACATATATTAATATCCAAGTGTGTGTTATTTTTTCCTTCATAACTTGGCTGCTGCACTTTTCTTGATTCATCGTTAGTAGCTGGAAGTATATGAATATTGCTGAAAAACATATATTTATCAGAAAATGCACCAAGAACAACACAATAATACTGTAGAAAGTAGGCATTTTCTACAATCAATGTGTTTCTAGCAAAGAATATTTGATGTGCGAGGAAGTGATTCTAAACTTTTTACATTTTCTGCGATTTTGAATTTTGTTTTAGGTGGATCTACCGGACCATCTTGCCAAACACTGCCTGTCTTCATGGATGAAGTGGGTGTTTGCCAAGTGGGATGAATTTTAACCAGGTCAGCTTCTCATGTTAATAGAGATCCATCTCGTCAGACACTGTCTTAGAATACCCCTGTTGTAACCAAAGCCATAAAACAAATTCATGTCTAGTCTTTCCTCAGAGATGGGAAAAATGATGTATTATATTACTTTTGTTACATGTGTTCGTTCATTGAAAGATTATATTTTAAGAGAGGTGGTTTCTGGAAAATTGTTACTGATTTTTTTTTTTTTTTTTTTTTTTTAGTTTTACTCATTTACTTTAAAACTATATTTTTTCAAACTGTTTATAATTGTACAACTCTACCGGTATAGGTTTCTACCCGTATAAGCTGAAAGCTAGACGTGTGGTCTAACGTCTGGCCAACGACCTTGGATCATCAAGCCAATTAGGATGCTCGTTATTTTTTCTTTGGTCGCCCCGATCACAACCAGGTTTAAAAATAAAAAAACGTCAGCTCACGGGCTGGCTTGTAGACCACGAGCAATTTAGCGACCATAAAATTAAAATATAGGTTTAGTATTACAAAATAAATTATATTATATAAAATATATTTTAATTTTATAGGCAAGTGATAAATTATCATTATTACTTTACCCCACATTAAAACATAGGTTAAAATAATTGGAGCATAAAAATAAGAGTTAGGCATTTTTTACGGATATTGAAATTACAGTCATAGCCCTTCAACTGAGCTCAAGTGCTAACGTTAAAGTGAAACTATTATGACACGTGCTGCTCATTCGTGTGGAAATTCTTACAAGATATCTTCATAAAGATTATATTTTTCCCACTCGACAAGCAGCGCGTGCTTGCAAACTCCCACGCACGGCCTGTCTCCGTCATCACGAAATATGGAGCCAAAGCGACAGATGCAGAAAAATGTGGGACCACCCTCTTTCTCTTGTCTCTCTCTCTCTAACTAACCCAGTGTTTCTCTCTCTCCTTAACGTCGATGGCTCTGCTGAATCTGACGCCTCTTCTTCTGAGTATCCCTGCTTGGTTTTCACCATTCTCATCGTTTCCTTGCTTTCTCTCTCTAGATAGATGCACTTTTCTCTCTCTAAAATCTTCGCCTTTTAGTTTCTCAAAGCTCGACCCCAATCTGCAAAAGGCTTGTCATCCTTTAGGTTTTGAGTTTTTAGTCTCAGATTCACTTTCTCTCCTTGTCACTTTCTTCAGGTACTGACCCTTCTTTCTATATCTTTCTCTTTCTAAATTACAACGTTTACTCTGTAAAAGGTGATTCATATCGTTTTCCTTTTTTTTTCCTCCTTTGTTTTTTAATTCAAGTAACCTAACTTCCAATGTTTTCCCCTCCTCTGGATTTCTCTGGTCTCTGATTTTGTTTGACTGAGATTGGTTCAATTTTAAATTATATGAAGGCGCAGCTGATTTTGACTGAATTCAATTACCCTCAATTTTTTTTTTCTGTTTTGTTTTTGAAAGTCTTCGTTGAGGTATTTTAAGGTGGAATGCACTCACATTTCATCATAATTTTGTTCTAAATTTCGAATCTTTTATTATTCTCTGGTTTTTTGTTATGAAGTTTTAGGTTTTCGAAGGAAAGCCTCGGTATAATTATGACTTTTCTGTGTTTTTTTTTGTAGCATCATTCTTCGAATTTATAAAGCTTGAGCTGAAAACATGGTCCCAGAATATAGAGATTGAGCTGTAATAAAATTGTAAGCTAAATTATGGAGTTCTAGGTGGACATTTTGCTGTTGAACTTACTGCGATTTTGTTCTAGAACTAGGAAATGGAGAATAAGGAGGGTGAAAACTGGAGGAAATTGGTGATCAACATGCTCCCACCTGGTGCTTCTCTTCCTGAAAATACTAATCTAGATTACTCCATAGCTTTAGAATACAGAGGCCCACCAGTGTCCTATGATGTTCCTCGGGTCGAACCACTCGATGTGAATTCACGGGAAATTCCAGTCGCAGAACCTTTATCAGAATCACGCCAGTCAATAGCAAATACTAGACATCCAATAATTGAGCCTATTCCTTTACCAGTTTCTTATATTGCTGGTGTCACTAATTCAGCCACTCAAAGTCCGAGGGTATCGGCAAGTTCGGAATCTGTAGTGTCTGTCTTGCAAAACCCAGATTTTTCTTCCGCTTCTCCATCAGCTTCTCCGGTCTCCGTTCATAATCCTCTGAATAATCGGCCTAATCATGTGACTAATGAGGTCAGGAGGACTCCTGTGGTGACTTTCAACACAGTTGATCGGTCCCAGAGGAAAGATGGTAATTCAGAGACGCCTATATATGTAGATTCTATTGGAGTTTTGAAAGAGAAGAAGAAGAAGAAGAAGAGTAGAGTTTGTTACAGGTGTGGAAAAGGAAAATGGGAGACTAAAGAGTCGTGTCTTGTTTGTGATGCCAAGTATTGTAGCAATTGTGTACTGAAGGCAATGGGGGCGATGCCTCAAGGACGTAAGTGTGTTCCGTGCATAGGTGAGCCGATTGATGAATTGAAGAGATTAAAATTGGGTAAGAAATCAAGGGTTTTGTCCCGATTGCTCAGTCCTCTCGAAGTCAAACAGATTATGAAAGCAGAAAAAGAATGTTCTTCGAATCAACTCCGGCCTGAGCAGCTTTTCGTTAATGGATGTCCTCTAAAGCCTGAAGAGATGGCAGAGTTGCTTGGATGCCCACTACCTCCTCAGAAGTTGAAGCCTGGCAAATATTGGTACGACAAAGAATCTGGCCTCTGGGGAAAGGTGAATGAATATTTCATCTGGACAGAGTTCCGTTCATAGTTGTCTGTTTATTTGCTTCTTATGAATTTAAACTTAGCTCCTTGATACTGCAACTTCTTTGAAGAGTTTTTCTAACCTGGATTGGATTTTGACAGGAAGGAGAAAAGCCGGATAAAATCATTAGTTCCAACTTAAATTTCACTGGCAAGCTTAGCCGCCATGCAAGCAATGGGAACACTGAAGTTTACATAAATGGTCGAGAAATTACGAAACTTGAATTGAGGGTGTTAAAGGCAAGCTATTTACCTTGTTAAATGGAATTATAACTAGGGTTTTTTTTTAAATATTATTATTGTTTACGTTATATGATCACTACCATCATGTACCATATTAACTAAGCATCAACATCTCTGTATTTTGTAACAAGTTATAACATGTGGAGATCTGTAGGAATTATTTAGGTTGAGAAAGACAGCTATGTTTCCGAGACTGAAGGCTTCTAGGTTTAAAGTAGACTTACCTTAGTCTGTCTTTTCCTTTGTTTGCATGCCTGTATTTCCAGCTGCAACATGCCATTGTCTTGATGTTAGGTAAATTTTGTTGTAATTTCACCAATCTTAAAAAAGAAGAAGAACCAGGTTCTATGAATTTAGTCTCTTCGTTTTATTATTGATTGGGCTGACACATTGTACTGATTGGAAAGTTGGAGGTTAATATAGGCGTACGCTGTTATTTACAACAGAATGTGTTTAAAGTTGAAGTGTTCGATGAGACTTGTTTTTTACTTTGTTGAATGTCGTCCTTGTACATTTCATGTAGAAAAACACATTTGATGGTTAGAGTAGTTCATTCTATGCAAAATACTCAACTTAACCTTTCTCACATGAACACCGTGTCTAGCAATAGCCTTGAGTTATCACTTAGCTGCTATCAAAGACCTCATTTGTAAACTAGAAAAGAAGTTAGTTGAAGTTAATGGAAATTAGTAGATAGTTGTGATTGAGATGTACAAATAGAATAATATATGAACAAAAAAAGATAGACTTTTGTTAGTGAAGAAATTGTGGAGAGACTCTACAATCTCGAAATTCTAGAAGTCAATTGTAGTGTTCATTTTTCTTATTTTTCAATAAATGATAGTAGATCATTTGATTCCTATCACAGGCATGGCCATTTTTCCAATAAATTTGTTCCCTTTTTCTTTGTTTATCTTAGTGGAATATACTCATAATATTGGTACTTACAGTTGGCAAATGTGCAATGTCCTCGTGACACTCATTTTTGGGTCTATGATGATGGTCGATATGAGGAGGAAGGGCAGAATAATATCAGGGGCAACATTTGGGAGAAGGTATTTACTAAGAAGCTCTCTTTTTATGGAAGCTTCTCATCGTATTTAGACATCCTTTCTTTATGAACCTCATTTGTGCTTCGTGTTAGACAGGCATCAACACGGTTTGTTTGTGCTTTGTTCTCTTTGCCTGTGCCCCATGGTCAACCCCACGGAGCAAGAAATGAGGCTAGCACTTACACTACAGTTCCTAACTATTTGGTGCAGAAAAAGGTTCAGAAGCTCCTTCTTATTGGGATTCATGGTTCAGGAACAAGCACTATTTTTAAACAGGTATTGCTCAAAAAATAGATGTCCTCCCTTGGATAAGTGTATTGCATATAAACAAACTCTAAGGAGTGTAATTTGGCAGGCAAAATTACTTTATGGGAATAGATTTAGTGCAGAAGAATTGCAAGATATTAAGCTGATGATTCAGAGCAACTTGTACAAATATTTGAGCATTGTGCTTGATGGACGTGAACGATTTGAGGAAGAGGTCGCATATAGGACAAAAGCAATAAAACTCCACGACCAAGTTTCTGTGGCTGGTGAGTCTTTTTAAACAGACAGAACATATCAAAACTATTGGTGATGTTCTTCCAGCGAATGAGATATCTTACTTTGGATTTAGACATTTCTGGGATCGGAATTAAGTGAGAGTGAATAGGTTGCAGATAAGTCATTGTAAATCGATTGGTGAAATAACCGATGACATTATTATTTTATTGCCAAGTAGATTTATAATTCTAAAGAGTTGTTCTTTTAGTGTAATTCTCTCCAATTATTGGAAAATTATTTTTCATTAATTTCTGAAAATTCTTTGTAAAGGATAATCTCTTTCCCTCTTGTGAAATTTCCTTTCTTATATAAAAAAAAGGTGGAGATTTTTCTTTTCTGCTTAGAGACTAGCTGTAGTTAGTTTTTTCATCATAAACCCATGTAATGAATAGTCAAGATGCATCAGAAGATGAAAATGATCCATCGTGCTTTAAAATTATCAATGGCAACATTGTTCCAATATCTGCAGTTCTAGATATAGTATGGTGGCTTTGTTGGTTAATTGTCAAATGCAATCTTGTTTTAGGTAACGAATCTAATGATTGCGTCTACTCAATCAACCCACGACTGAAACACTTCTCTGACTGGCTTCTGGACATCATAGCAACGGGAGATTTGGATGCATTTTTTCCTGCCGCAACTCGTGAATATGCTCCATTAGTAGAAGAGTTGTGGAAGGATCCTGCTATCCAGGAAACATACAAAAGAAAAGATGAACTTCACTTTCTTCCAGATGTCTCCGAGTACTTCTTAAGCCGGGTATTTCCATCAATTGTCTCACTTCTAAATTTCTTCTTTCTGTTTATGTTATTCTTATACCCCTCCTTGTATTGTCGCCACGATAGCCAATCAACCGTGAATTCCTGTGTTCTATTTTTAAGAGTAATGGACTTAGAACTGGACGACATGAATACAGAAAACTGGGTGAATAAATTACGTAGTCATCGTTAAAAAACGAGGTATAAATTCTATTATGAATTGTTATCAAGTTGCAGCTTCAGTTAAACAGTGTTCCTGTAGGGTGTTTACAAGAGCTTGAATTATTAATGGGATGGAGGAATGTATGAGAGAGAGAACTTGGGATTCTCAAAAGAATTGGAAGAAAAATAAGTCAAAATGTTATGTCCCAAATGATCTAAATCTATATTAATTTCGAAATCTTATTAATTTGCTTTGAGAAGAAAAGTAAGATACTTTGATATTTTTAGATTGCTTTATTTTTTCTCCAATTTTTATTATAGTTCAAATTGGAAAAATGTTTTCAATTTTCATGGATAGTTACTGAAGAATCTTCTTCGAATCAGCTCACTTATGATACGCTTTGATTAAATATTTTCAATTTAATCTCTATGTTGTGGCCTTTTAAATTTACTTTGATTCTTTTAGGCTGTGGAGGTGTCTAGCAATGAATATGAACCTTCAGAAAGAGACATTATATATGCAGAAGGCGTGACTCAAGGAAATGGCTTAGCTTTCATGGAATTCTCGCTCGACGATCGCAGTCCGATGTCGGAAACCTACACTGATAATTTAGAGGCTCCACCCCCGCCGCTGACCAAGTAATATTTCCTTTTCACCTTGCATTTTAGTGCCTAAGTATTAGTTCTTATGTTGGCAGGCTAGTCCTCTGAAGAAATATAATATGTCGCCTGCGTGAGAAATTGTTAATCGGTAAAATGACGTACTGAAAAAAATAACTATTGAAAAGTTGAGCTACAAGACATGATCAACTTCAAAGAGCTCTAAAATAATAGTAATATGAGATTAATTTGTTATTTGCGTTATTTCTATACCGATGATTTTGTTCCAACAGATACCAGCTTGTAAGGGTAAATGCGAAGGGGATGAACGACGGGTGTAAATGGTTGGAAATGTTCGAAGATGTGCGGGTTATCGTCTTCTGCGTCGCACTCAGTGATTTCGACCAAATGTGGATTTCGCCAGACGGGAGTGGGAGTGGAAACATACTTCAAAACAAGATGATGCAGAGCAAAGAGCTGTTCGAGACGATGATCCGACAACCATGTTTCAAGGAAACGCCATTTGTCTTGATCCTAAACAAATACGACATCTTCGAGGAGAAGATAAACAGGATCGCATTGAGTTCGTGTGAATGGTTCAACGATTTTCGGCCGCTTCTGCCTCACAACAGCAACCAATCGTTAGCTCATCAAGCATATTATTATGTGGCTATGAAGTTTAAGGATTTGTACTTGTCATTGACGGGTCGGAAGTTGTTCGTTTGGCAGGCGAAAGCCCGAGATAGGGTGACGGTGGACGAGGCATTTAAGTATATCAGAGAGGTGGTGAAGTGGGACGAAGAGAGAGAGGAGAACTACTATAATGGACCTGAAGATTCATTTTACAGTACAGATATCAGCTCCTCCCCATTTGTAAGTTGAGACTGAGAGTGATCATTGTCTGAGGTTAGAGTTCTTTCTTTCTTGTTTTTTTTTTTGTTTTTGTTTTTTTTGTAATTTATTTGAGAAATGTAGAAAATGGAAAATTGTAATTTTATGTTTGGGTTTTTTGTTTTTATTTATTTATAATAAGGTTTTGTTTGTGTATGTAAAACATAAATGAAAATGTTTTTTTGTAGCATTACTGATTTTGTCTTCGCCCCAAATCAAGAACAGTAGACAGATGATCTTGGATCATGTTTCTAGACATTATTTTTTGTGTATATTTTTTATTTAAAATATAGAAAATGGCAAATGGGTAATGTTTGTTTTTGAGATTTTAAGGTAATGATCTATTTTTCAAAGTTTGTCCATGAAAATAGAACATACTTTGTGGGTTTTTTTTTTTTTTTTTTTTTTTTAATAATAAACGATATATTTCAAGAAGAATAATATATATAGAGAATATTCTTATTGGATATACTCTAATTAATAATTTTAAATCTCATTTATTCATCTATTAATGCAGAAAATAAATATCAAGAAAGAAAAATAATTAATTTGATTATAGAACAAGTGTCTTTGAATGTGTAAAACATTTTTTATTTTGATGTAATAATATAAAATAATAATCCTAAAGAGTATTATAGTTCTCGCATACGAGTCTCTACGTCAATATTTGAACGTATTATTTTTACACGCCGTATTTTTTAAAGTACATTTCAAACATCATACGTTGCATGGTAATACGCGTATGTGTGACATTAAGCACGATGATTTCGATATATATGGTCATGGGACGACACGGGGGTGCATTGCCTGAGTTTTATTAAAAATTTGAATTTATTATAAATTATTGGCGGTCGGGTCGAAAAAACCCGAATTGTGTTCTGTGTTTCTATTCGGGTTCTGTAGTTCCCTGTAAAGTGTAAACCCCTTAAAAAATTCCTCCAGTTTCTATCCTTTTCTTTCTGCACAAGAAAATCGATTACAGCCAACTCTTTCGTCTTCCTTTTCGATTTCTTTGTGTATCGATTACTCCAGCGACCATGGCCGCTCTGCAGTACCTTGATTCGCTTCGTAATTCTCACCCTGAGCTCTCCGATTGGTACAACACGCTCGCAGATCTGTACCAGAGGAAGCTCTGGCACCAGCTTACTCTCAAGCTTGAGCAGTTCGTCGCCCTAGCTGTCTTTCAGGTCAGTTCATTTTATTTCTGCGTGTTCAGTTTGTTTTTTAGGCCAATTTTTATGTTTTATGATCCTAGTGAGTGTGATTTCTGACGGGGGTTCGGCTTAAATGGAGACTCTTAAGGGTTTTGAATCTTAAAGTGGTTGAATTTTATTCTTTAATGAAGTTTATTTTATAAGCATTACTTTCTTGGCCTTAGAATTGAGAAGTATAGCTGTAAGAATTCTTAATGGTAAAGGGTGTATTGAGATACGCATTATATAGCTTGAAGGTTGCATATAATTGAGTGCCAGAAAAAAAACTAAGGACTGGAAAATGTATGTCGTGTTTTTCATACCATTTGAAGTACAACCTACAGTATACTTTCTCTCCTCTCTCTCCCTGGATTTTATGTGTCTACTTTGTTTAGCATGATGAAATGTATATATATCCAAAGATTTCATGAAAATTTGTGATCTAATATGGTTGTGTGAGATTGAAAGCCTGTCAAGTTCATTGGCCCCTCAAGTATTTGACTATGAATTGAGCAAGTTATCTTGCTATCTGATGTAAAATGAGGTCATTTTACATGGAAATGATTCTGAAGAACCTTTTTTTTTTACTTTTTATTTGCCGGTGACTGGTGTGCTCCAAAGTTTGTGAAAAGCAAGAAGTGGAGATATCCATATGGTATATTTGCATCTACATCAACTAACATCCTCGTTTTTTTTTTCAGGCTGGGGATGCTCTCATACAACTATATCACAATTTCATCACGGACTTTGAAACTAAAATCAATCTTCTCAAGCTTGCACATTTTGCTGTCATTGTCTCTCGGCAATATTCAGAAAAAGAAGCTGCCATCAGTTATCTTGAAGGGGTAGTCGAGAAACTCAAAGCTACTAGAGAGCAGCGCATAGATGAGCCAGTTCTGTACATCAGGATGCAAATAGCCTTATTTAAGTTAGAGCAGGGGAACCAAAAGGAGTGTAAGAAACTTTTGGAAGATGGGAAGAGTGCGCTTGATAGTTTGACTGACATTGATCCCTCTGTTTTTGCTAGCTATTATTGGGTTTCGTCCCAATACCACAAATTTCGCCAAGAATTTGCAGATTTCTATAAAAGCGCCCTTCTTTACCTGGCATACACTTCCGTGGAATCTCTTTCGGATTCCTTCAAGCTGGTATGTTATATGCTTGTGCAGTTTTCTTTTTTCGTTTCGTGTACTGACCCATATAAGTTGGTTATAATATAAAGAAAACCGTTTTGGAGTGTTAGTACAACAAATAGACGAGAAATTGTGTAAAAGAAGTTGAATTGCATAGAGTTGGATTTCTATGCCTACTTATGTAGGCACACAACTTAACTAGAAGTAAACACCATGAATCTAGAAATCAATTCTTCCATAGATCATCACGTTTCTCTCACTTACATTGTGAATTATAGAGCCATTATCAACCTTTTGCTAATCCCTCCAAAACTAGAACAACATATGCATGATTTGCTTCATGAAAAGATGTGCTAAGAAGAAATTCATAGATGCAAAACATTTGGAGGAGGTCCTTAAGGCCTTAGTATTGTTTCCTTGGCTACATAGATATTTTGGGTGCTAATCCTCAAATCCCTTGCTTGAGAGTATTCCAAAAAGGATATTGCGTACTCAAACTAGTGGGTTTCTTTTTTCCCTTAATGAAGTATATGTATCCTAGTTATATATGTTTTTCATGTAGTTTTTTCTACTTGTAATCATCCTAATTGAGATACTATTTGAAAATGTTGGAAGACTTCTAAGCCTCCATTGCCTTAAATCCTATGAAGGATGACAATATCTTGGTGAGTTCTTCTTAATGAGCTTAGAGGTGGAAGCTTGGTCTCTTCTCTTTGGAGGAAGGTGGAACCTCAGTTGTTCTCTTTGAATGAGTCTTCATACTCTTTTATCCGCGAAGGGCTATCCATTTGTGTGACATTGCTTCATAATTTTGCTTGTTCTTTGGTCTCTTATTTGCTTCTAATATTTTATTAAGAAGGATAAAGTGTTATGAAAAAAAGAATATATTGTATTAAGAGTAATTAGGTAATTTGTTAGGAGTAATTTCTATTTTGAATTAAGGAATAAATGGTGAATGAAAGAAAAGAAACTCATGGGTGTTTATTATCTTAGAATTCTGGCCAGGAATGAGGAAGAGTGTAGATCCTTGAATCTCTGTCGGGAGGGAGAGGATACCCTCGAATTCTTGCTAACTCTTTACATGTTCCGTTTTATTAATTATAAGTGTGTTTGTGAGAAGTGTTAATATGTTTTTGTAAGTTTGATTTGTGGTTATTCCTAAGAATTTGATATCAAAGTAAGGAAAGTTATCGTCGTTTGGTGACAATGGAGGAGAATTTGGTATTATAGTAAGAAAAACCTCAGTCAGGGGATGGGGGGTAATTCATAGGGTTTTATTATTTGAAAATTCCTGTCGAAAATAAGAAGTAGCGCAGATCCTCGAATCTCTTCAGGGACGGAGGGCCGACTCTCTAAAATCTGCTAACTATTGATATTTTCCGTTTTATTAATTATAAATGTGTTTGTATGAATTGTTAATTTTTTTTAATAAGCTTGATTTGTAGTAATTCCTAGCACAATGTCACGTTGTTGGGTGCATGCGATGAAAAATGATTTGATTAAAGCAACATAGATATTGATTTCTTGGTCTGGAATTACTCTTTCTAGTTTGAAAATGTGAAGATCTATCTTTGTTGCGTAGGTTTATTTATGAAGTGAAAAACAATTTCACTTTGGGGGAAGAGGAAAATTTTTGTCCATTTGTTGGTATAGCTAACTAGAAATTAAGGTTTTTGTGGATTTGTAGGTATAGCTAACAAAAAATTCATAGGGTGTTATTGTCTGAGAATTCCGGTTAGAAGTGGAGAGTAGCGCAGATCATCGAATCTCTGCGGGGAGGGAGAGTAGACCCTCGAATTTCTGTCAACTCTTGATATTTTTCGTTTTATTAATTATAAGTGTGTTTGTGTGAATTGTTAATTTGTTTTTTTAAGTTTGATTTGTGGTAATTCCGAATACAATGTCACATTGTTGTGTGTCATACCATGAACAAAAATTTGATTAAATTAACGCAGATGTTGACTTTTTGGTTTTTGATTACTCTTGGTTTGAAAATGTGGAGATCTATCTTTGTTGCTTAGATTTCATTTATGAAGTGAAAAACAATTTCACTTTGATAGAAGAGGAAAATTTGTGTGCATTTGTAGGTATAGGTAACCAGAAATTCATAGGGTTTTATTATATGAGAATTCCAGTCGGAAGTGGAGAGTAGCACAGATCATCGAATCTCCATGGGAAAGGAGAGTAGACCTTCGAATTTCTGCTGACTCTTGATATTCTTCGTTTTATTAATTATAAGTGTGCTTATGTGAATTATTAATTTGTTTTTGTAAGTTTGATTCGTGGTAATTCCTAGCACAATTTCACCTTGTTGGGAGTCATACCATGAACAAAAATTTGATTAAGACAATGTAGATGTTGACTTCTTGGTTTGGGATTACTCGTGGTTTGAAAATGTGGAGATCTATCTTTGTTGCTTAGGTTTCATTTATGATTGAAAAACAATTTCACTTTGAGGGAAGAGAAATTTTTTTGTGCATTTGTAGGTATAGCTAACAAGAAATTCATAGGGTTTTTGTGCATTTGTAGGTATAGCTGACCAGAAATTCATAGGATTTTATTATACGAGAATTCAGTCAAAAAGGGAGAGTAGTGCAGATCCTCAAATATTTGTGAAGAGGGAGAGCAAACTCTCGAATTTTTTCTGCTCTCTTAATATTCTCCGTTTTATCATTATAAGTGTGTTTATGTGAATTGTTAATTTGTTTTTTTAAGTTTGATTTGTGATAGTTCCTAACACAATGTCATATTGTTGGGTATCATACCATGAACAAAAATTTGGTTAAAGCAATGTAGATGTTGATCGCCTCAAAGGAAGGTTGAATGACAAGAGATACACAAAATGCTTGTGAAGTCGAGATTATTTTTGATGTCAAGATTGACATTTATATTTGGACCAAAGTTGTTTGAAATTCAATGATGCCATCTCTTACGTCCTTAAATTCAAAATAATTCAGGCTTTATAGAACCTAGCTCTCTGGGATTTGATTGGAGAAAAATCGCTAGACTAATGTTCCAGGGGCAGCTCCTTTTACCTTCATGTGGCGCTGTTGGGAGATGGATTAAGGGGTAATTTGGGAAGTAATATATTGTGAGGTGACAAATTTGTTAGGGAGGGAATTATGTGTGAAGTGAGGGAAAATGTTTTATAAACAGGCAGGATGGGGGAAGAGAGGGATCAAATATTGTCTACAGGAAATGTTATCTAGAGGATTTCTTTTATGAGTGAGTAAATCACGGTCGCATTCTGGGCCAGTGTTTTGTCGAACTTTTGGTGTTTTCTGTTACGCTGTGGTGGGTGGTTTTAATTGGTGTTATTGTCATGGAGCATTACGATGCTCATCAATGATATCAGACTTGTGATGGATTCTCGGCTTAAAAGGATGAGAAAAGTAGTGGGATAAATGAAAGAGATGTGAAAAAAAATTACACTGACCAGAACAATTGACAGGAGTTGACCACACAGCTGCGTTTGTTGATAGGAGTTGATCAGTGCCCTGTGACGAAGGAAATCAGATCATCATTGATCAGAGTCATGGATGAGGTGAATTCCTACTGTCTTGCTGTCAAGGACGGTCAAAAAACAAATATGGAAACTTGGTCTTATTGGCAACAGACTTGACCAATTTTGTTACAGTTCATATCACCGACTTTGATAATGTTCATATCAGATTGGGTGGTGGAACATTGTTGGATCATGGTAGGGAACCATTGTTTCCTCACCAGGAAAATCCAGAGTAGTTACAAGAGAGGGTATGTGACACCCATTCTGTCTCTGGCATTCAATCAGACAAGATGAATGATAGAGGAGAGGTGGATTCAGGACAAACAAGCAAATATGAAATCGACAGAACCTATGGAATCCTAAAGGCAGGGTACCTATGGGAAGAAACTCTGAACTTGCCCCTTGCTCAAAGTCGTCCAAATCGAGGTCCTCCACAGTCAAAGGAGGAAGGTTGACATAGAACTGTGGAAGGTCGGAGTTCAGACTTCGCATGGCTGAGCCTGCCCAAGAGGATGAAATTTTGTGTGGGTGATAGCCATATACAGGGGGGGCCAAGCTTTCTGGAATGGGGTCCACAGTCGAAAATTTTGTGTGGATAAAGGATGTGTGATGTAATGGTCTTTCGCGTCAATACAAGTGCCAAGTGGAGGGGACAGCCTAGTTGAGTGGATTCTGGCAGAGCTGCAGCAATTTCTGGTAGTGGTTTGGCATTTTTTGAGAACTGCAAAGCGTTCTCCTGCCGCGTTTGGTGTGGGCAGTCCTTGGTTACCTATTTTCAACAGTGAGGCGGAAAGGTATTGGTTGGAAGTGGATGAAGTCATTGTGTTGGGCTTTGTACTATGATAGTTGGACTAAGGAAATGGAGCCTAGATTGGGATTGGAAGCCTTAAAACTATACAACAGGGTTGAAGTTAGACTTTTTAATGGGTTGGGCCAAGAATTCCATGGACTTACTTTTAGAGAAAAGACCAAGTTTTCTGGCGAAAGGAATTTCAGAGACAAATGCATGGGTAGGACGGACATTTTACGTCATTTTGGGATCGAGGAAAATTAAGACATCGTTAAGACATGAAGATCAGACTACTTACTCCCGACTTTGAGGACAAAATTGATTTTGAAAAGGAGAGTAGTGTTGGGAAATGGATTGGGGTAGTTAGGGAAGTAATATATTGTCAGGTGTCAAGTTTGTTAAAGAGGGAATTATGTGTGACGTGTGGGAAAATACTTTATAAATAAACAGGATGGAGGAAAAGAAAGATTATTGAATATTGTCTACAACAAAGGTTATCTATGGGGTTTCTTTTCCGAGTAAGTCGTGGTTGGATTTCCACCTGTGTTTCACCGGACATCTGATGTTTTCTGTTATGTTGTGTGGGTGGTTTTACTGGGGTTATTGTTATGGAGTATTACGATGCTCATCAGGTGCAGGATTGGAGTTAACGTTTTTTGGTTGGAGTAAAAGAGGCCTTTGGATGGGTTATTGGGTATTGTGTTGAAGCAAAAGTTTAATAATCAATGAATCAAGATTTCTAATTATTTGTTTGGGAATTTAGAGGACCTATGGTTGGTCAGTTGATGAGCTCATTGTCCAGTTGACATGTAATGCAAGTTCAAAAGCAGAAACTAGTAGTTTACTCTGTTGTTGATTAGATTGATGGTAGTTATTTAACTTATGTCCTGCCAGATGTTCATATTATATGTTTCTCAAATGATTCTGACATCTACATACTCGTTGCTTTTTAGGATTTGGCGTGTGATTTGTCCCTCTCTGCTCTTCTGGGAGAAAACATCTATAACTTTGGAGAGCTTCTTGCCCATCCCATTGTAAGTACTTTCCAACTTTTGACCTTATTTTCTGGTATGTGTATATCAGTTATTAGGAGAGCTTGAATGCAGTTTATGTTGACGCAAATTTTTCTGTTTGTGTATTAGTGCTGGCCACTACTTTCTTTTCGGTGTTATACTGCTGTGGAAACGATTTGTTTGGAATTATGTTGCCAATAAATGATTGGTGGAATATTTTTTTTATTACGATAGGTATGTAGGTAGTCTAGCTCTTCTATGTGGATTCTGGTCAAATATTGATCTTAATTAACATAATGGTTAATTCATTTGTTATTTCAAAATTTTGTTCTTTCACCCTTTACCTTCTTGTGAATGTTCGCATGTGTTGCCACCAGTGCTAAGTTCCTGACTTGCAGATAACAAGCCTCTCAGGCACGAAGGTCGAATGGCTTTACTATATTCTTCAGGCTTTCAATTCTGGTGATCTGGCCCGCTATCAAGAATTATGTCAACTGCATAATGCTGCTTTAAGAGCTCAGCCGGCATTGGTCGAGAATGAGAAGAAGCTATTAGAGAAGATTAACATTCTCTGCTTGATGGAAATTATCTTCAGGTAAGTGTATGGTGCAGCACTGTTGATGTGTTTTGTACTGCACCTAGCAGTGACCTGAACTGAGTCGATATGTTTTTCTTGTAGCCGGCCATCTGAAGATCGGACTATTCCACTTAGTGTCATTGCAGAACGCACAAAGCTTTCCATAGAAGACGTAGAGCATCTTCTGATGAAGAGTCTTTCTGTAAGTTGCATTTTCCCGCCGCTAGAATAGATACTCATCTTCAAAACGTGAAGTTATATTTCCTTCTTTCACACCTTGCTATCTCGGCAACCTTGTTTGAGTTTCTCCAGATTTAACACCTCTAGTGTTGTGCTTCATATGGATACTGCACATGAGTGTATCCGATACATGAAGCATGTGAGAAGTCCGTAAGAAATTTTAGAGAAGTTTTTTGGTCATTTAACTGTCTTTTAAGATTCTTAGATAACACTTTAATTATATTTTTTAGTATTCTATAGATGTTATTAATTTACCGGAAAGATTAGGGTGGCGGCGATAATTTTGGAAAAACTATTATAAGGGAAGAGTTAGCAGACATTGTGAATATGTCTGTGCTATCTTTGTTAGATCAATTATGTGATTTATTATTGTTCTGTTTTCTTATTAAAATCTTATAGAGTTTGATTCTTAGAATTAAAAATAATAATAAAATAGGGAAATTGTACTATTTGCAAACATCACCAGAAAAGGAAGTCAGAATTATTCTCTTGTGGATTTTTCCCCACGAGATTACAATCCGAAGTACAGAGTCTAAGATGGGGAAGTCCCATCATAAAAAGTTCTTGAATGAAAACAGGAAACCTGGTTTTTTGATTCAAATTGTTTTTGCATTCTAGAAAGCTGAGATGTATATAAAAGTGATAATAGTAACATATCGAAGGCCTTTTTTAAGTCTCTGTGGATGCAATATTTTGTGTCATCCTCCTTCATGCAGTATTTGTTGGAATTTGTGTCATATCAATGTTTTAGATTTTCTTGCTCTGTGTTCCTTTCTTCTTGCTTTTTCTTCAATCCCTGGAGACTAAGCAAATTATTGTTATTGTAGTCCTCCCATTGTTTCTGAAGAAAAAGATTTTTCATGCATTTTTTCTTCGTAGTAAATTTTTATTTTCTTGAACTTGACACTTTCTATATAGCTTTTTTTTCTTTGGAGCTTCTCAATTCAATGTGATTGGAACTTCTTTGCTCTATATTGCTTTCTCTTTTTAGTCCATTCTGGTTACTTATCCCTTTGGAGTATATCAACGTATAATTACGTAATACCTTCTTTCATATGACTTTTTCCTTCTTTTTTCTGCTTGTCTCCGGAAATGTTTATGGAATTCCCATCTTCAATTAGCAAGTGAGAACTGAATCAAGGGATGACACTAAATACAAGGATATATTTGTGCAGGTTCATCTTATAGAGGGTATAATTGATCAAGTTGATGGCACAGTGCACGTTTCCTGGGTTCAGCCACGAGTGTTGGGAATTCTTCAGATCAAATCCCTGAGAGACCGGCTCGACAATTGGTTGGGTAAAGTACACACTGCCTTATTATCCATTGAGGCTGAGACACCTGATCTAGTTGCAGCTTGATCATTATTTCCCAAAACTTCTCTTCCAATTTGTAACATTATCTTAACCCCAAAAAAAAAGGTACAAAGGGGAGGGGCCAAGGAAAGGAGACTAGAAGTTGCTTCAGCAATTGGGTTGGTACTGCTTTGATGATGCTTTTTGAGTTATTAATTTTTCCTTGCAAGAACAGCCTCTCTTGTACCTCCAAGTTATCAATTTCATAGTTGCATGCCTAGAAACAGTGATTGATGAACACCTATATAAATCTCTTATTTTGCTGTCTTTGGAATTGCTTTCAACAGACTCATGGTTTTTGGAATTGTTGTAGGGTAGAATTTGTTGTTGAAGTTGACATTTATTGCAGTTTAATTTCATTTCTGTGCACTTTTTCAATTTCATGCCATTCCTTCCTGGGTATAGCGTATGACAAAACAGAGTATTGAGATTGATGAACTTCCATGGAGGTTTCAGAGAGAGATTTGTTTTGAACAGGGACAGAATCAAGAAAAGAGAGCGGCACTTGAATGGCATCCGAGGCATTTCATTTCTTGAGCAGGTTGATAATGCTATTCTCAGGAACACTGAGTGGAGGGAGAATGAAACGATTGTATGGAAGCCATTGAGTTTTCAATGGAAGGCTGTCAGTCTCCCTCCTTCATGCCTGACTCTGGTCTTCGACCAGATGTGGCCGATAATCGTGCCTGTCATATTCTTCCATCCTGCGTGTCAACAAATCAAAATAAGAGCCTCTGTGACTTGAAATTCACATACTTATCGAAAAAATGCTAGATAATGCGTTTTCGTTTGATGGAAACAAATATGGAAACTGAGGAAACCAGGATAATTGAATCCAAAGGCTCGGTTTTTTATTGTGGAATGGCTTGTCAACGAATTAGCAAGTCGCTCGAAGGGCGCGGTACATCAGATGGCCCATTTCACGCCTACAAAAAATGGATGCTGCTTAATCTCAGTTTCCCTCTTTTACAAGCCAATCTCTCTGCTGAGGTTCTTTTTACCAGCAATCCCCTGGTTAAATCCCTTGCTCAAAAAACTCACTTCTGACGATTCCGAAAGCGTAAGTGGCTGACCCTCTACGTTATACACCATGGCTCGATTTCTTGACCCTTTACACTGAGTTTTTCCTAACAACAGCTCAATCTGCAAACAGAAAGAAAACCTGCGTGCAGTACAATCTTGCAATGGTAGTGTTATATGTCAATCATCTTTTTGATGTCGAATTGCACGAAACAAAGAATAACGATTTATTCCAACATGTCAACCAAAAAATATTTACCCACCCTTTTTTGATTCATGTACATGTGAATCATGCTAGTAAACCTTGTTATTCATGTGATGCTCATGCCCAAAATGAAATGTAAATAGAACAGTCCTTTGAATTTCTACATGATTGACACATCATGAATATATTAGCATTTTACCCAATCACATGAAATCCCACAAGGATTCTTTGTCCTTGGTGATGCTGATCGTGGAGTAGATCAGTCCATCCTTGTTCCATTTAGTGTACGTTTGAGGATCAACAGAACCCCAATTGGTGTAACCATTTCCTACCGATTGAGTCTCCGAACCCCAAAGATAGTAACAAATAAATATACTCTTGCGTTCGCAAGATTGATGAATTTAAAAATCCACTAAAACAGTGTATTTTTCTTGCAACCAACAAGGGTAATATGAACATACTTGGCAAGAAGTCATTACTGCATTCGCAGGAACACGTTCTGCAAAAAAAAAAAAATGAAATCGCAGTCTACGAGCAAGCCTTGAAAATCTGGAAAGCGCTTCGGGAAGAAGATGCACAAAATGACGGCAATAAACGCAATCCAACTTCCTACTTGTGTTTGATGGCAAGAAATATGTATGTATGGTAATCCATCTTCCGTTGAGCAACACTAGTAAGGCTGGTTAGGCGCAGCGCACCGTCGTAGGCAGCGTGTTCTACAAGTCTTCTGCCTTGAACTCTTGAACATTAATTATTAAATATTAAATATTGAATATTTTGAGAGGGTTAATTAAGAATTTAAAAGAAGCCTATAAATACACGTCGCCCATTTTTAATCCCCCGCTGCGCTCCCTCGAAACCCCAAGGGAAGCCCCCTCTCTCCCCTGGGAGTGGAAAAGCAGATCATCCATGAAAGCCGATGCAGCGCGGAGCAATGATGAAGGCTTTGAAGAATGGGACGCTGAGTTTCTGGACCAGCTCATTCAAGTCGAGGAGCTTGCTCTCACTTCTACCGCTCCTAATCCTAACGTGAACACTTCCTCTTCGCATCTCCATCAACTGCCTCCTCAGTCGCTGAATTTCGGGACTGTTTCTGATTACTGCTCCATTAGCTACTCGCCTCCCCGGGAACTCTCTCAGAGAACTTCTAGCTTTCGATCTTCTGTGGTTCGCTCCTCCAATGGCTTTGCGAAAACTGTCGCTTCTTATTCAGCTTCGGTTCCCTCAGTTGAGCGACGCGACGGGGTTGACAAAGAGTTTGAAATCCGGAGGTTAAAGGTTTGGGTTCAATCCTAACTTTGTAATTTTCCACAAGTCATGCTTATAAGCTTTTAGGTTTAATAAACTCGAGTCATAGTTTTGTACGATCGACATTTCTGATTAAAAGCCATTAGAAACATGGAGGAACTTTAGTAAATATTGTTGAACAATAAAGATGTAAGTAAAGAAGATTTTTCATATGTACTAGGTTTTGTTTTCACGTCAGAGTAGTTCTAGACTTCTCAAATCACTTTCGTTGTTTTTTCATTGTGAAGAAATACAATTGTTGGAAAATTTGACGTTTTGATGATAGCATTTTTCCCTCACTTTGTTGTTCATTATTAGCGTTGGTCATTTTTTTATGTTTAAGAGACTTAACCAATTATAATTTACGCACTCTTATGGTTTGTGGTTGCAGAAGGAGCTAGGACGTGTTTCAAAGCAGCTATCAAATCTCGTATGATGCTAGCTTTACTCTAATATCCATTTTACAGCTTCCTGGTAGCACGTACATATGTTTTTTTAGTGTGCTCTGTTTTTGACATGCATGCTTATGACTTGTATCTCCCTACTTGTTTAACTGGTAAATCACATCTAACTAAATTGTGTTGTAGCTCTTAGGTCTTATCTGACTTATATCATGGCTGACTGAGTCGCTGACTAATGGGTCAGCGGTCTTGTTAATTTGTTATTAGAAAAAGAGTTCTAATTGGAAAAAGTGAAGAATCAAAGTGAATTTGAAAATAATATGAAACAATTAGAGTTTCTATAAAAAAAATGTGTTAAGTTGAGTTATAGTCATAAATATGTAATATTCCACTATCAAATTTATAGTTTTTAATTTAATTTTATATTTTTATTTATATATTTATTAAAATTTATTTAAATTTTGAACTTGTGATCTTTCTCGTTTAATGTTTTGTAGCATTTAATCATCTATTTTTTGTCACATGCTATGCTGAGCTGAGAAATAGAATAAATGAAGGGAGAAAGTGCTATTCAAAGAGGAAATGGAATTTGAAAAATCAATGAAAAGTCTTTTTAGGGTTCTTAAACTTCCATCAAATTTTCAAATATATTTTTAGGAACATTTTTTTTATGTTTTTTTGGAAACAATTGTCCTTAATGTAAATATATTGTATTTGTGGGGCTCATTTTTTTTCGAGATGATTTTGTAGCCCCATATTCATTATCAGATGAACCTATGAATGTGAAAAAATGAGTATAATTTTTCTTTCTTTGTTGTTCTGTTGTGAAGCCATGTGTTTTTAATAAATTATTTGGATAGACTTTTATCATTTATTTTTCTCGTAGAAAATCTGATATGATGGACTGCAGTTCAACTTATGACACTCTTTTGCAGTTTGTGAATAGCTGACATACGTGTGCGTTGAAAACTACTTTTAGTGCACACATCTATTTTCCCTCAATAATGTGTTAATTTGAAGGAATTATAAGTATAAATGTATATTCATTGGAAAGGTTCTCCATGGGAAAAGGGTTCTTGGATTATCTGACTGACATAATGTTTTCAGGAACAAGAGTGTGTTGAATTGAGGAAAGAAAGACACAGGAAAAGCGAGCAACTTAGAGTTGTGTTTTCAAAGAAAGATGAAAATTTGGATGATGCCCATGGTTCAAAAAGTGAAAAATTGTGAGTAAGCTGTAAAGGTCCTTTTGTTTAGATGTTGCGAAGCTATCAGGTTCACATTCTCTGTTTTCAATTGGCAAGAACCAAACTTTCGAAACTTTGGATCAGAGTGACTTGTCTGAGAAGAAAAAATTGTTTGATTGTATGATTGAGGAAATAACTGCGGTTATTGGTGGGGCTGCTTGCAGGGATCATTCTTTAACTTTGGTTCACGGTGCCAATCAACATTCTCCCAAGAAAGTTATTCCCAATGACAACACTGGTCCTGAGATTGACTTGAGTGAGAACTCAAAATTCCTAGTTGTTGGGCTTTCTAGCATTCTTGTTCTGATTCTTTCCATATATCTTTCTTTTAGCTAGTTATACCTGTAAAGCTATTGGAGTGCAAACTGACAATGTTACTCATGCCCCCAAACTACCTCCCTGCGAGACGCAGTTTGCAAGTCAAAATCTCTCCAACAAATTGATTGCCATCTGGGGTTTTCAAAATGAAGCAAAGTTGGGTCAAAATTTGTTTTCCGATCTGGTTAAGTCCTGTGAAGCAGATTTTCATGTTCTTTTTGGGTGCATGGGAAACCAGCCATCTCATGGAACATCTTTACAATTTTCCATCAGCGGTGTGGATTCTCCTGAAGCTGCAAAAGTGTCTGAACTCTATTCAATGTTGACAAAGGTGACGTTCAATCTTATCATGTGTTAAACATAGTATATACTGATTGACTGATGGGGGATCGTTTGTCTATACAAACAAAGTTCCCTAAAATGCTAGTATAGTAATTTTTTTTTTTCTTTTTGCTTTTGCTAGCTGTTTCAGACAATTAAATGAAGATTGTTACATTGACAATACCTTAAATGTGATGTCATAGAAATGCCACAGATCGACTTGAATATCTCATAACAAATGAATTCAAGCTTTCTTTAATTAAGCTTCTTTCTTTCACAATAAACTCTCTTTATTTCTTTGCTGCACTATCTGGTATTTTTCCTCTGTAGAAAAAACAAAACAGTAACCATAAGAAGATTTGAACTTGCTCCAACAGCTGGAGTGACCAACTGAAAAAGCAACTTGGTTGGTTACTTTCTTGCTCACTGGTCATCTTTGTTTTCAGCAAAGTGTTGTCCTGTCATCTTGGTGTCACTTGACTTGGTTAAGTTTAGTTATAACAGTTTTCTTCGCTTTAGTTATTGAGTTCTTTTTTTTTTATTTCAGATAAATAATGGAATGGTACCAATGGAGGGTCTGTTTGGACCTCTACTTGATCTTTGCATTCTTGACAATGTAAGTTAAGAAATTTTTCCTTTTGAACTGAATGCGTGGAAGAAAAGAATGATTTATTTGAATGTTTTACTTGGTTCTTGGTATACTTTTTCATTGAAATAATTCAAGGTTTATAATGAATGAAAAATTAATTGCTTAAATTCGTATGTCTTCAGTGAGTTGGGAAAAAAAATGATATTTGAAACTTGTGTTTGGTTGTGATACTATGTGTTGTTTCTCTTTTTTTTTTTTCACTTGCTTTTCTAATCAATTGCATATCCTTTTTTTCTTGTCGAACCCTCAGCCTTTTCCATTTTGGCAGAGAGTTGATTTATTTGTTTTTCTGGTTCTTCTAATCTTTGTTGGTAAAGTTAGATTTTTCCTTTTGTTGTTTTATCTATAGAACTGGAATACATCTACTAATAATTATTGAGGATTGTTTATCGATAATATGATTTGATTGTTTGGAGTGTAATTTTTTCCTGGCTATGATTTTTATCTGTTCATTGCATATCTTCTTCTCTATTAATGATTAATTATTTTTTGGAGCAGGTTGTGATTGCTCAAAGGTCTTTGCATGTTCTATGTGTGTTTTTGAGGCACTTGTTGTGTAATGAAAGGAATTTCAGAAGAAGGTATGACTCACTTGCATAATTGGTTTAGTAATTTAATATATTTCTAACCGCATATAGAGATGAATGGTTAAACCTTGGATTTTACTGGTTGTTGCTACCTTGTTATATGTGTTTGTCATTGACTAAAACATTTATGTGCCGCCGTACTTATTTGATTTATTTTGTTGACTGTGTGAGAAATGTAAGTGATAAGAAATACATTCTTATCAGCTAGTAAGCTTGCTTGATGGACTTGCGCAATGGACAGAAGTTCATAAGTGAAATGAAGATTTTAATTTCCTTGAACTGGATGGGTAAATTTGTTAATTTTATTTTGAGGTAAGTAGCACATAATAATGTTTCACTTTAAACTAAATATTCTTTACTATAATAATAAAGTGAATCATATAAAACATATCATAGATTTACAAACAACTGGCAATATGATTGTGATCAAGAATATGATTGCCTAATTCATATATAACATTTAGGGAAACAGAAAAAATGAGCTTAAAAGTCCATAAACCATAATGACATTAAACTAAGTTACATCGAGGCTTTTGGCTAGTGCAAATTTACTAAATGTCAACAAAAAATAAACTAAACTGATAACTTCAATTTAGTTCCCCCAAAACTCAACTGCTTACTTTTGTTTGATCAAACATTAATCTTACTATTACTAGAAAAAGTTAGGTTTATTGATTATTTTTTATTATAGTATGTTGCGAAATTGCAATTTAGGTTTTTTGAGTTTGTATCATTATATGTTTGTTTGATTGCGCAGCATGGTATAAATTATTAATCTTATAACCAAAGCAAAGAGAAATAATCTAACAAGAATTTTTCTTTCTGCGCGTGTTTCTTTTAGTTTGTATAATCAGCTATATTTGCATAAATAAAGAAAATAAAGCTGTGTTTCTTTCATCCCTCCTTGTCCCCACCATGTTCCGAAAGTAACTTCAAGCCATTAAAAGAAAGTGGTTATTTTTATTAATATGATATTATGGCTATCTACAGAATGTAGGTGCTTTGTAAACTAAGTAGTTTTTAAAGGATATGCATGTTGTAACTGTTACTTGTATGATCGCAGAGAGAATATTTATTCTACATCATTATACATTAAATTGTTAAAAGTTGTGGTTAAGGACATTGAAAGACAAGCTGTTGAAAAATTATGCATCAGTTTGCATAGAAATCACATGATTGTTAATTGAGTTTAATATAATTACAAAATGTATTGAAATGCCAAAACTAATATCATTTATGATGAAAGAAATTATTACAATATTTACATATTAATCATGGATCAATAAGATTTGACTCCTGTGTAAAAATAGTATTAATAATAAAACTTATGTAAGTGGGTAAGGTTGAAAATACTCATTAGTTAGGGATTTTTGTAAAATTAAATAAATTTGTAGGAGCTGATTTGAGTACACAATAAACATTCGTTTGAGGTTATTTTAAATTTTTTTATAAAAAAAAATAAGAGCATAAATGTTTGCCGAATATTTTACCTACATCTATATTTTAATACATTTAAGATAAAGTGGACATTTGTTTCAGTTTTTCATAGACGTAGTCAGAGAATTTCTTTCCCGCCTATTAATGTAAAGGGGGAAGCACTATGGTTATTTTAGTTAGCATACCTGATGCAGAGTGGTTGTGCAATGCTCTTTACATTGCACTTATTCTCTTGTCTTATGAACTTTGATTTGATCTTTCCAGTGGACTCTGCTCAGGAAAAATGTCACGGTCGAGGGACTTATGCGGGCATATCAAGTGGGAGAGGACTTGGATGTGAACCGTGTGGAGTTATCTCATCCTACTGATATCTCACACGGGGTTAGACATTCCTATCTCAAGAACAGGCACTTGAATGTTGGCACATGTTCAGTTTCTGGGATAGAGTGGTACTCTCTCTTTAAATTGATGCATCAAATTTTGATGAAGCATACAGAACAAAGTGCGAGAGTCGAGGTAGTCTCGATTATGAATCTGATTCTAATGAGAAGTAATGCTTTCACAGAGAGGAAAAAGTAAGTTTTGGGCTCTCTTTATTTTATTGCATTATTAGGAGAACTAATTTATTAATGTACTGAATGAACTCTGCCTGAGGCAGGTTTGACCACTCCCTTCTTTTTGAAAGTGTGATACATTTACTTAGAAAGGAAGCTGGATTGCGGGTGCAAAAGCTTGCTGTGCATTTTCTATTTCTGATACTCAATTGTAAGGTGACATCCTTCATGTAATATCCTGATCTTATCACCCTTTGTTGGGCACCTTTTTATTTGATTCAGATGGTTTCTGACTTTTTGGGAAAAGAATTCGCTTTGTTTTTATCTCTTCTGTGGTGCTCTTTGTGAGGATGGGAGTTGTAATAGCTTTGCAGTATATGAATAATTTTTAGGCTATGCACAGTGTAATAATGTTCTCATGTTGTATCTTCTGTTTGATCGGCACCTCTACTTTTAGAAACCTATCCATGATCCATGATTCTTTTTGAATTTTCTGATGCCAATTGTTATATTCTATTAAGGTCCTTCACTGTTGGGTACATTCTGCTCTGGTCGTAAGGATGGCACAACCACTTGTAGTGCAGAAGATTCTGCAGAATACTCTTTAACTCCTGAAAACTTTGGCTTCATCCTTCTTGGCTTAGTGGAATGTTTAACGTCCTCTGGTTTTGGCATACAGGTGATTTTATTATTGAGATCAATTCCATCTCTCTATCTAATTGGAGGTGTAAACTGCACTTGGTTATAGTGTGTGCTTTGCTCATCCTGTTCTCTCTGCTTATTTAGATGGAGCCTGGGCCCTGTCTGATTGGGCTGTAGAAACTGTAGTTTAATTGTGATGATCTTATGAATAAAAAATTGTTGAAATTGTGAAGCTGAGTAATGAATATTTCTACCCACCCATTGATACAGTTTAAGGATAGATTTATTAGGAGTGAAGTTCTAAAACCTAGTCTCCCAGTCTTGAGCATAACGTAATTTGTTTGTTCATTACCTTTCTTTTTCCTTTTTCATGTGGTATTTAGCTATGCTCATACCACCGACCTACCTGAGCTTTATTTTCAACGAATCCCACTTTCACCATTATACTTCCAGTATCTATCCCAACCAGCCAATTTCTTTATCAAATGTGTAATTACTGGCTCGCTTTTTTTCTTTTCTTTTCCAAGCTAACAGTCACTTTGGATCGTGCTGCTGTAGAGTCAGAAATCATTGATTTGTTTTTCTTTGGTTGTTTTAGTTGTCTTTGACACTTTTTCATATGATTATTTTATCCTGTTGTTTATGTTACGAATCAACAATTTTATAAATGTTAAAAAATCTCTAATGTTGGTCCTGCAGGAGATAAAACTTCGAAGAAATACTATTATTTTGCTCGCTTTTCTAGCCTCATCTGGAAGACCTGGATTTGAGATCGTTGTCAATCACAAAGTACATAGGGACTCAAGCCTTCTCATGCTGATTTTGCAGCTAGTGGTGTCTGAGGTAGACAGAGAAGTAGCTGCTACTTCCTGTTCACAAGACGTTGTTAGAGAAAGGTAATCTAAATGCTAAGGATGATGACTCATTGCCTGATTCTTTGCTCTATTTTATCACAACGGCATTCAATATTTTTTTTACTAGGATAGAAATATGATTTTACAATTTAGTTACTTCTTCATTACAAGTCCTTCTGTGAGATCCATTTCTTTACTAGGATAAAGATCTCGAGTATCATGTCGAGCATTTTTGTCTTGTAGGACCTTACTCATAAGGGAGTCTCTGATACTACTGAACAGACTTGTATCTAATCCTGCATACTCCTCCACTGTGTTGCGAGCACTAACAACCAGCAGAGATATGGCCAACCTGACTATAGATATAGCGAAGAGATTGTCCTGGAAAAGCCAGGTAAGTGGGCATTTTGATGGCATGATGAAGAAAATAAGAGAAGTCGAAATTGTTGACTTAGCCGGAGTATTTAAGAAGCGTGTTTTTACATATTTAGGTGATATTTCGTGAAATTTAATGTTTTGATTTTGCGGTAGTTTATATGGTCATATCAATTTTTGTGGCGAAGGTGAGCTCTCTTATTAGCAAAATTAATTGAGGTCTCGGGGGAATGTATTTCGGCAAATCGTTTTGTAATATTAACTCTCGAGAAGTTTTGTATGCCATCGCTGAGAAATATTATTGCACAATATTTTGAATATGAGAAGTGAGCATTGCCACTCAAGCATATCGTGCGATTATTAACCGAATTGGGTGAGTTATTTTTGCAGTCTCCATTTATTGATCATTCACTATATTGGTATGTCACAAAATTACGTGCAGGCTCGAGATATAACCGTGGTTAGTTTGTGAATTATTTGCCATTTTCATTGCAAGAAACTTGTTCTTTTATGTATTGAATTGAAAATTATAGAAAATATATTTGAAATTAAAATTGCTTTAGATTTCTGAGAGGTTTTTCTGGATTGATTCTGCTAATTTGATATTTATCCAAGTTAGATGAGTGTTAAAATCGCATCTGCTTGTATTTAAACTTGGGAAGAACGTTCATTGCTGTGATGAGCTCTAAAATGCATACCTGTGTGCGTCTGTTTGTTCATCTGGTGAAGCAAAAGAATCCTGTTCGATGCGCTCTAATTTAACAATTGAAAGCTATGTTTATGATATACAAGTGTTAGTTTTGTATACCAAGTAAGAGTCTATTTTGTAGTTTATTCTAACCTATTAAACCTGAATTTACTTTATAATTCTAGGGTTAATTACTTGAATACTTTTTACAAGGTAATATTTTTTTTTTTCTATTTTTTTTTGTAATTATCTCAAAGGGTTTGTTTATATCTTTTTCTCTCTCTAGGATAGAGTGTTGCTTATTTTATTCTTATTTGGTATTCATTTAACGGTAAAATTCCAATTTATCTTTAAATTACTGGTCGATGATAAAATGAACTTTTAAAAATATTTTTTAATAAAGTCGTCTTTAAAATATGCAATATTTAATAAATTTGCCATTATCGTTGCGACCTCTCGGTCTTGAAAAATGAGAGGACAATTTACATAAGATAGAAGAACATATTCTGTTATCGGAGAACGGGAGAACACAATCTCGTTCTCCCTAAACCCCTCTGGACTGGGCCCCGTTCAAGGAGAATCGGGCCATGTGCTTGGAAACACTAGACTCCTCTCAGAATAGAGACTCGTTCTTCGCGACTTATGGAGTAGGTATTGATGAGTTTATTAAGTTTTATATACTGCAATGCGACTTTGTTAAAAAATATTTTTAAAGGGCTATTTTACCATCATCCCAAGGTAAATTTGAATTTGATCCTCAGTTAATTTATTTGCGCATGTACTATTTTATTTTAATTTTTCAAAAATTATTGTAATTATTTTATTGGCAAATGAATGACTTATAACGTATAAGCATAATTTCTAGATTTTGAAACAAAGAGCAACAACATTCCCTAATCGTAAGTCTGAAATTCAGAACTAACTATATTAGAGGATAATTTCTCTCTCTCTCTTTTTTTTTTTTTTTATCTCGAAGAACTTTGTAAGATTAAACTTAGGAATAATTATCGAGAAATATTACAAACATACTTCAACTTTAACCTATAACCGTATTTAATTATTTTTTCAACCGTCAAGTGACAAAAACTCAAGTCTTAAATTCCAAATGTGCTCTATTTTAATGTCGTAGCTTCAAATCTTTTGCTAAAATAAGCTTCAACTTATCCTAATTAGTATTTTTTTTTTTAAAAAGAACTGTATTATTGTATGTTACTTAAGAATTTAAATTGGAAAACACAAATATTATTTAATTTTTATTTTTATATTTATTTTATATGAAGTAAATAGTCAAAGTTATTAAAAAATAATTATAATGGCGGAGATTTAGTTAAATAGTAATGGAAAATATAGTTTAGAATGAAATTTAATTCTCTTTCTGGATAAATAAATGACTTAAATTTTGATTTCTAACATAAGGATATTAAAGTAATTTGCCTGCAATATGCACTCTTTGCCGTGCAATGCTTTGGATAACTAGATTCGTGGCAAAAACGTAAAACAGTACAGGTCAGGGGTTTATTAGAATAATTTGAGTTTTGCGGCGTGGGAATCCCGCGTATTGTATACAAGCCAAAGTTGATATGACGTTGGACTCTCTCCCTCCGTCTTTGTTAACTCTCTCTAAGGAAACTCTGCCTACGATAATATAGGCATCAAAGGGATTGGCAGACCATGAATCGCAATCACGACCCAAATCCTTTCGACGAAGAACAGGCCAATCCGTTTTCGGTATAATTGTCTCCCTCTCACTCTGTATCTAGCGAGCATTCTCCAGAGCTAATGACCTTCCCGCGCCGTAATTTTGTTTTTGGTCGTTGGAGTTGAGTAAATGTGTTTATTCAAGTGTCATTGTTGTTTAATTAGTGATTGGTGCGGATAGGGTAGTTTGAGTAATGTGTTGTTCTTCGTTGCCGGGATACGTTTATGTTCTAGATTCAGAGAGCGTGAAAGGAGTAAAATAGATGGCGGGAAGATAATTTATGTTTGAATTCGTAAATGTGAATGCATTTTATATTTTTAACGTTGTTTTTGGACTCAGATACCAAGCGCTTAATTGACGTCTCATGTGCCAATTAAAAGCTTCATCTATGAAACTTACATTTATTATGAGGCTAATTAGATCATCTCTTGACTAGTTTTTATGTTAATTAATGCCAATTTCTGATTCTTTATCTTTTTTTTTTCCAATGTAGATGGTTCTTGGTAGGTTTTTGTATTTTTTCTTGTTTGGTATGTTTGTGTATTGCTGGTATTGTTCATAGGTTATAGGTCAGGAAATAAATGGGAAAGAAGGGTTGGATTTTAGTTGAAGCTCAGGTGGATACAAATTTAGTGAGATGATAATAATATTCCTCTTTTTTATAGGTTTGTAATTGTTGAAATTCTTTAAAGTTCGGAGATTTAATCAATTAGGAAAGTAAGAGTTTTCTAAGTATATTATTTCTTATTTTCTATTTAGATTATTTCTTTTTATCTGTATAGTTAATGTCTATATATTGTAAATTGATTAACATTATTCAATAAGAAAATACAAGGAGAAATTCTTCCCTTAATTTCTTCATGGTATCAGAGCACTATCTCACTCTTAGACCATACACTAGCCGCGCCATTGTCTAGACTGCCACGACCATCGATCACTGCAGTTCCACCATCGACAATAGTCATATTCCCTCACCTCAAATCCGACCTTCAATCCAAATTCTGGAACATCAGGTAATTCAGAGTTATCGTCTGCAGACATTACAAATGATAAACTCAATTAACATAATTTCTTACGGTGGTCACAATCTATAAGAATGTTCACATGTGGTAGAGGAAAAGAAAATTTATTGACCGTAAATGTGATGATCCCAGCGAAGGAAGATCCAGAATTCAAGAAGTGGAAGCCCGAGAATCACCTCATTATGTCCTGGGACATAAACTCAATGACAGTTAACATTGGAAAAATTTTCCTTCTTTATGAGACTGGTCAAGATCTTTGGGAAGCTGTCAAATAAACCTACTCCACTTCTAATAACACGTCCGAATTATTCACCGTCGAATGCTTGTTATATGACCTACGGCAAGGCGATCTCACCATAATCCAATACTTCAATACCCTCGTACACTATTGGCCGTAACTTGATGTATTTGAGAGTCATTGGTGGACTTGTAGCAACAACAATGCTCTGTACAAGCAAATCGTAGAACAAAAGCAAATGTTCAAATTTTTGCTAGATTTGAACAAAAACCTGGACGAAGTCAGGGGACGAGTGATGGGATGAAAGCCTCTCCTGAGTCTGCGAGAAGCTTTTTCTCTGTCGTGAGGAGAGTATAATAAGTGTTATGATGGGAAATTCAGAGGCTTCTTTAGTCCTAGAAGGATTAACACTTGTTGCCCGGGGATCGCACCATCAAATCTCATGCTAACAACGGAAAGAAAGGCCTAAGTGTGATCATTGTGGAAAATTGGGTGACACTAAGAACACGTGTTGGAAATTACATGAGAAACTTATTGATTCGAAACCCACGAGAAAACCTTATGATAGAGATAGCCGAGCAAACTCTACCAACATGGTGGAAGAACCATCATCAATGACTGAATCAAGTTCTTTCACAAATAAACAACTAGTGATGCTCCAACAATTATTCAAAAGTACTCTATCTTAACATTCGACTGTAACTAACCTCAAAATTATGTATTCTCAAGCAGGTAATCTTTTTTGTGCACATTCAGTACAGACATAAAAGAAAAACAATGGATCATAAACTCTGAGGTATCCAACCATATGACAACGGATAAATCACTCTTTCATTACTATAAGTCATCAAATACTAATATGAAAGTGCGCATTGCTTATAGGTCTTCATCAAGAGTAAATGAAATTGGATTTGTTCAACTCGCAAATGAAATTTACTTAAATCAATGTTTTATGTTCCAAATCTTGGTTGCAATTTACTATATATTAGCAAACTGACTCGTGATCATAAACTATTTGACTCAATTTTTTCCAATTGTGTGTCTTTCAATATTTGAGTTCAAAGAAGAGAATTGACAGTGCTAAGATATGCTTAAGAGTTTATCTCTTCCAACTCTTCAACCTGAAGCTGCCCTAATTGTTAGTAGTATACCTCCAAACAGTCAGTTCATTTGTATTCTGTCTCTAGTTCTATTACAAATAAAGATAGTGAAATTATGCTATGGCACTATCAGATGAGTCATCCCAACCTTTTGTACTTGAAAAAGGTGTTCCTTTATTTATTTATTAATAAAAGTGAAACATTTTTGTGTGATATATGCAAGCTTACAAAACACACATTATCCGTTTATCCATCAGTGTTTTATTCTCTATCAAAACTCTTTGCACTTATTCACAGTGATTTTTGGAGACTTTCTAGAATTTCAAACATAAGTAGCGCTCGTTGGTTCGTGACATTTATTGATGATTACTCTCATCTCACTTGGGTTTTCCTTACGAAGGAAAAATCAAGTATTTAAAAAATATTTCATACTTTCAACAATATAGTAATATAGTTCAACACCAAAATCTAAGTCCTTAAATCCAATAATGCTAAGGAATAATTCAATCTCATCTTCAGAGATTACCTCTCTAAACAGGAAATTGTTCAGCTAAGTTCTTATGTCAATACCCCTCAACAAAATAGTCTCTCAAAAAGAAAAAATCGTCATTTGTTGGAAGTAACAAGATCTCTTATGTTCTCTATGACTGTCTCTAAGTATCTGTGAGGGGAAGCTCAACTTACGTCAACATATCTATCTCATCAATAGAATGTCTTCCTATGTACTCAAATTCCAAATCTCTCGTCAAGTGTTCATTAAATTTTTCCTCATGCTTAAGTTCTCTCCTCTGATCTTACTCTCAGAACATTTGGGTGTTCTACCTTTGTCTATATTCATTCACAGAATATGAGTAAATTTGACCCAAAGGTAATCAAGTGTGTATTCATTACATACTCCACAAATAAAAAGGATAGAAGTGTTATTGTCCTACAACTAGGAAAATAATTGAAACTATGGATGTCACTTTCTTTGAACAAAGTTCATATTTCTTTAAGTTTGAAATTCACGGGGAGAACCAAGTACAATTTTAGCCTTGGGAGTGATACTCTCTAGTACCAGAAACACCACCACATGTCTTCAGTCTTACGTGTAACCTGAGCAAATCAACCACAATTATTTTTTAACCAAAAACCAAAAGTCCAACGAAACTAGCAACTATGGAAATTCATGTATACTCCAGAAGACCTCAGGGGGAGAACAAAGACCTAGCACATCTTGCACTACTCTAAGAATCTGATTCGGACCAAATAACTACTAAACCTAACATGTGAAGAGAAAAAGAGTCACAACAAGATGAACAAGAGGAAAAACAGATTAAAAATCAAATCTCCTTATTGCTCTAAGAAAAGGTATTCGAACCTGCATTCAACATCCTATCCAAAAATTTGTTTTCTATGCAGGTCTCTCTCAAACATATCAAACATTTATCTCGGAGGTAGATGAAGTTCAAATTCCCACGAGTATCAAGAAGCCTTGAAACATCCTAGATGGAGACAAGTTGTTCAAGAAGAGATCATGGCCTTAGAAAAGAATGACACTTGGATTGTCACTGATCTCCTTCTAGGAAAGAAAACTGTTAGCTGCAAATGGATATTCTTGATAAAGTATAAAGCAGATGGCAACGTCAAACGGCTTAAACTCGAATTGTAGCAAGAGGTTTTACTAAGACTTATGGTATGGATTATCATGAAACGTTTACACTTGTGGTTAAACTCAATACAGTACGAATCTGTCTCTCACTGGTAGCAAACTTGGATTGGCGTCTACATTAGCTTGACATCAAGAATGCATTCTCAAATGGAGATCTGAAAGAGGAAGTATATATAAAGATACCATTAGGTGTTCAATCTATCACAGTAATCACAAAGTATGCAAGTTATTGAAGTCATTATACCGACTAAAACAATCTCCTCGTGCATGGTTTGAGAAATTCTCACAGTTAAAAATATATGGATTTAGTCAATGTCAGGCAGATCACACACTCTTTATAAAGCATACTTTGAGAAAGAATATTGTTATCCTAATCATCTATGTCGATGACATAATACTGACTGGAGACGACAAGAAAAAATTAATTGAGATAAAGAAATCTCCGTCAAAAGAATTTAAAGTGAAGGATCTTGGCCCTTTGAAGTATTTTCTTGGTATAGAAATAACTCGATCAAAGACGAGAATTTTCATCTATCAAAGAAAATATACATTGGACCTACTGAGAGAAACTGATATGCTGGGATATAAACCTGCAAACACACCTGTGGATTCAAAGCAGAAATTAGGACGTGGAAATGTAGGAGTCACTACAGATAAAGGAAGATACTAACATTTAGTGGGAAGACTTATCTATCTCTCTCATAATCGACCTGACATAGGTTTTGTAGTGGGTGTTGTTAGTCAGTTTACAGATCAGCCAATAAAAAAATACATGGAAGCAATGTATAGGATCTTCAAATATTTGAAGATGACTCCCATGAAAGGATTACTCTTCAAAAGAGTGAAACTCAAGATATTATTGTATACTCTTATGCATACTGGGCAGGAAGCCAAAAAGATAAAAGGTCAACCACCGGATATTGTTCATTCCTATGGGGTAACCTCGTCACATGGTGAACCAAAAAACAATCTGTGGTTTCTCGAAGCAGTGCTGAGGTTGAACTCGGAGCATTAGCTTCTACAATGTGTGAAAAACTTGGATTAAATAGATTGTGATGGAGTTGGGGATAAGCTGTGAAAAATGTATAAAACTCAAGTGTAACAATCAAGTTGTCATATATATAGCAAAAGATCCAGTACATCATGATAAAACGAAGCGCATAAAGATGGATCGGCACTTCATAGCTTAAAAAATTGAGAGTTCAAAAGTTCAACTACAATATACTCCAACTAGAGCTCAACTAGCAAATAGCGTGACCAAAACTCTCATAAATCTTAACTTTGAGGAACTATGTAACAAAGTGGGTTTGCACAATATATACAACCCAAATTGAGAGGGAGTGTAAAGTTAGGAGATTTAATGTATTAAGAAAGTAAGAGTTTTCTGAGTATATTATTTCCTATTTTCTAATTAGATTATTTCATTTTCTCTATATTGTTAGTGTATATATATTGTAAATTGATTATCATTATTTAATGAAAAAATACAATAAAATATTATCTCCTTAATTTCTTTAGTAATTTTATGTCGTTAAATAGCCCATTAGTCCACCATTTTGTCTATGGAATCTTTGATCTTGGTAGTTTGATGAAAGTTTCAAGGTCTTTGGACTAATTGATGTATATGAAATCACAAAGTTATGTTTTGTTAACAATAATGGTGGTGCATAGGATATTGTAAATCGAATGTCATGATGTTTCAAGGTATTTGGACTAATTGATGTATATGAATTCACAAAGTTATGATTTGTTAACTATAGTGGTGGTGCATAGGATATTGTAAATCGAATGTCATGATGTTTCATGGTATTTGGACTAATTGATGTATATGAAATCACAAAGTTATGATTTGTTAACTATAGTGGTAGGATATTGTAAATCGAATGTCATGATGTTGGAGTTTTGAAGTTTATTCGTTCTGTCATGTTTCATATTGATGTGATCAGAAAAGAAAATCCACGCTAGATGTTAAAAGTGAAACCTAGTTCTGCATGTTTGATTGCGGAGTATGATGTTGAAACTGTAGATGGCATGGTCGTTTTGTATTTGCAGACTTTCAGTTTCATGAAAATTGCTTCTTAATCTGGTTATACCATGAAGCTCTCATGAAAGATATTTAGTGGGTTATCAGAGTACCCCTTGGATGTATGCTACTTGACTGTTTGAATGATTTGGTCTAAGTGTACACTCCTTGATTCCAATTTATTTGTATTTTCAGAATGGTGCTACGGTTCCAGGGTCAAAGTTCCCCATTCCTACTCAACCTCTGGGCTTTGGGCAGAAGCATGATGCGACTGTTGATATATCCTTAGACACGATACAGGTAATTGATAATTTTCCTTAATTTTCACCAACTCTTTCTACATATATAGATCCGAGTTATGTAATATAAGTGATGGTATGTGTAGGATCCTAAAAAAAAAGTAAAAGAGCTTGCTGCCTGGGAAGTAGATCTCAAGAAGAAGGAAAAGGTTTGTTTAAATAGTGATTAAAAACTTGTGTCACATATAGATCTGCTAACTTATTTTTCTGTGTATAAAAGCACTGCTTAATTGAATTCTATTCTGGTTCAGTTCTTGTACATGTACTTGAATCAAGATGTCTCTCATAACAATTTGTTGATTTTCTTTACTATCGAATTGCTATAGTTTTGTTTTTCTAGTTTAGAATTTTATTATCTTTAATTTCTCTGTAAAAGGAAATCAAGCGGCGAGAAGATGCTGTTTCAAAAGGTAAAGGATTACTTTGCAAGTTTGTACATGTTGCATTTTGAAGTGTTGATCTATATGTCCTCAGGAACTGATGTTTTTTGTTTTTAATCACGCATCTTAGCTGGTGCCCCAACTGATGATAGAAATTGGCCTGCATTTTTTCCAATCATTCATCACGATATAGCTAATGAAATACCTATTCATGCTCAGAGGCTTCAGTATTTGGCCTTTGGAAGCTGGCTAGGTATGAATGGTTGACTCATTTAACTTGACATTCTACACGGTTTGAAGTATTGTCTTTGTTTCTTTTATTTGTTTTATAAAAATGATTTAGTTACAGTGTGGATGTAGTTCCTCCTCTCAGTGAGACATTTTTCTTTCTTTTATTTTTTTGTGGCAAATGGATGGGATATAAAATTTGGTTTGATATTGTTTTAGATATTTTGGTTACCCAAATGCTATTAGGTTGTTCAGTTTTTTTTTTTTTAGTTCAGTAGGGTCGTGGATTTGGCTACCTAGAAGACATAACATTTAAACATCCTTAGTACTTGGGTTCACCATAGCTATCACTGTATTTTTTGTCTCTGCTAATAGTACTCCTATCAATTCTAGAAACACAAACAAATTACTGGGTAATCAAGGTGATCTCCCATTTTCTCAAAAATAAAAACATCGATATGTAGAAAATGGTTAAAAAATGATGAATCCTAGAATGACTCAGTCATTGAAGAAGGAATGGAATCATGAAGAGTAAAGTCTGGGGCAAGGGGAAAAAATAGCAAAGAGAATTGGAAAACAATAGTAAGAGTAGTTTCGGTTTACATAAAAATAATGATATTGTGCTTAAATGTCATCCCTGGAGTCTTTTAAGAAAGATGAAATACCATTTTTTTGTATGTACTTTGCTGTATATGTACACCTTGGTCTAGAAGAAGTATTTGGCTCGTAGGTCCAATGACCATTTTGCATGGAGTAATTAGTTCTTCTCATATTAAATTCATGTCTGTATAAAGTACCAAACTTGTTATTACTTGCATGGCCATTAGCTGTACTTTTAAAAGTCAACCACCATATCACCAACGCTTTCACACTGATTATTTTGAGTTCTTAATGGAAATAATATATTGACGTACTCTTTATGATCTGTTACCATCTTATCCTTTGAAAGTTTTTACAGTTTCATCACGTAGCTTATTGAGGATTTTCATCTTCACATTTGCAGGTATAGTTACGTGCTTAGTCTTCAATGTAATTGCTGTGATTGTTTGTTGGGTTAGAGGTGGAGGTAAGTCTTTTTTTTCCAATTTATTTTCTTATTAACCTAAGTCCCCCACCTACATTTCTAACAAATGTTCTGATTATGTTCGTAATTTGCAGGAGTCAAGATTTTTTTCCTTGCCGTTATATACTCTTTACTTGGATGTCCTCTTTCATATGTGCTGTGGTACAGGCCTCTCTATCGTGCTATGAGGTATAATTGGAGCACAACTTCTCCAATATTGCTTTAAACTAAGGTCATGGAAGTTATTTGTGGAAGTTCTTTGGGATTCATATCAATCTTCTGGCAAACAAATGCATAATGCAGAGAAGTTTGTGTTTCGGAATTAATGTTTAGATCTTTTCTCATTCTCACAAATTAACATCTAGGGGTGAGGATATGGGCCAAAACTTGTAAACAACTGACCATTTGAAGCAGACCTTTCTTTTTGGGAGAAAGTTAACAGAGGGCGTAATTTAGTTAACTTTATTAGCTAATTTCAGTTTTGAATGCCGACAACATGTTTTTAATGGACAGCAGTTGAAAATAATAGAAGGTGGTCATAAAAAATAATGAAGTTTGGCCTTTTGATTGATGAAGATACTGCTTGTCTAGCATAAGGTTGAAATTCTATTTGGGATAGACATATTGTCTTGTTGAAGGCAGTTTAGATAGATGGAGAAACACAGTTACTGCATCTTTGATTCTCACTTTTACCAGCTAATTTAAATTATTTAATGTTTGATTGGTTGACATGAATTTTAGGAAATGACGTGTATGGTGGTGATACTGATTATTTTGCTTTTTTTTTTGTTTGCAGAACAGACAGTGCTTTGAAGTTTAGTTGGTTTTTCATGTTCTACTCGGTATGGTCAATACCATGATAGCTTTTTTTTTGCCATGATTAAGCAAACTAAATCTACTGATCGATGTGTCAACATGCAGATTCATGTTGGGTTTTGTATTTTTGCGGCAATCGCTCCTCCTGTGGTCTTTCAAGGGAAGTCATTGACGTAAGTTCTTAAATTCATGAAACTATTGCTTTATTGACTTCCTTAGATATTCGAAGTTCGACGAACCATATGCTACCACCTCCTTCCCACAAAGTAAAGCAAATGATGTATTTTTTTAGTTATATTTTGTTCTCATTGATGACACTGCAATCAATCAATTATTGATTGCTTGAAAGAAACTGGGAACTGGGAAAAGAAAATGCTGGTAGTGGGAAAATTTTGCTATAGACACAGATGTCTCAACACACAGTACGTAGACCTGGGCAACTGACTGTCAATTGCTCATCCCAATGCCTTTCCCTCCCTAAAGAAAAAAAAATGCTTGGGCTGTTTTAGTTATTGCTTTAACTGATATGTTACGCTAAGTGTATCCATCCACATATGCATTTAATATGTATGATAATTTGTTTCCAAACTCCCAAGACAAATTTATTTTTATTTTTACCATAGATATTTCAGTTGGTTCCTCCCGTTTATTTTCATTGTTCTTTTTCCACAATTTCAGGGGCGTTCTTGCGGCCTTTGATGTCTTCTCTGATCATGTCCTAGTCGGGGTAAGTTC